>VXBH01000028.1:90725-103947 GCA_013400035.1 Rynchops niger
GGGGCGGCTGACAGCGTGGGGCAACGGCCCCGCCAGCGCCCGACACCGCGGTTGGGGAACGGAGCGGGACCGTTTCTAATCGCTCCAGTTGGAAAAGGTCCCATTTTTACATTTGCTAAATTAAAGGATGTCAGTGTCTGATGCCAAGCCCAGGCTCCCTCGGAAATTTAAACTAATGACAGCGAAGAAAATGAGCGCTCCCACGTTATCCAGCCGCACCAGCCCTGACCAGCCTGACCACGGCAGGGTTTAGATGGCAGCTTGCAAAGCACCAACCATCACAAAGATCTCAACTTTTTGCCCCAAAATGCAACCTTACCCACTCTGCTCGGTCAGAAAGTGCATCGCTGGCACCCAGGCAAGCCGGGCTGTCATGTCGAGGTCCCCAGCGAGACCCCCATCCTCCTCCAGCCTCCCAAAGGGCAAATACCTCCCTCTGTTATGGGTCCAGCTGCTCTGGGCCGTGGGGTTTGTTCAGCACGGGGTGGAAGGAGGATGAGCAGAGTGGCGAGTGCAATGTCCAGATTTCCCCAGTTCTGGTGATTGCTACGGCCAGCTCTGTCCTGTCTGGCCCCGCACGGGGGGGCAGCGGGGTCCCGGCAGAGCACTGGGGCTGCCGGCCCCTTCGCTGCCCCACTTCCCCATGGAAATACCTGGGCTCAGGCGAGGGCTTCAGTCCCCGGCGCTCTCCGGGCTCCGCTGGGGCGTTTTTGAGCTGCAGCTGAGCAAAACCACAGGGTGGTGGTAGGTTGGTGGTTTTTTTTTTTTTTTCTTTTTTCTTTTTATAATTTTCTCTGCGAGATAAAATTAAACAAACAAGCCCTTCTGGGAGCAGCGCGAGGAAGGGAGCCTGCTTTCCTACAGATGTGCGTGTCCTCAGCGATTACAACCGCCGAATTAAGCTTTCCCTGTGGCTGGGACATTTGCACAATCCCCCTCCTTCGCCTCCTGCGGTTTCACCGGTAGGAGATCAGCTCGCTCTGCAGCCTCCCTCCCCGTGAGGTCATTACCCAAACACCTATTTTTCACAAAAGCATCGAGAATGGGGTTGTTTTTTTTTTTTTTTGCCTGACCTCACCGCCTCTCCATCAAATCAGAGCGGTCTCGAGTGCAAGGCTGGGAGCACTCAGCAAAGTGGCACACACTGGTGGAGAAGATGATAGGATAGAATATAGAATAGAATAGAATAGAATAGAATAGAATAGAATAGAATAGAATAGAATAGGATGGCGCTGGGCATCTCCCACGGTATGGTTGCAGAGGAGGGGGAATGCTGTGGGTCAGGAGCAGAGTAGGGGGCTCCCGGCTGCCCTCCAATCCCCGGCTGCAGCCCCCAAACCAAAGAGGAACGGCCGTGGCACAAAGACTTGCAAACACACCTAAACTTTCCAGCTTCATCTCATTCGGGAGCCAGCGCTGAAGCCGTTGCCATAGCTTTGCAGACCACCGGTGGGTTTTGTAGCGCAATCTGGACCACGGATCTATGCAAATCCCCAAGGCAGAAGTCTTTATGGAGGCATATGACAACCGAAAAAGAATAGCGCTCAGTGCTCTACTCCCACACGCCACCCCCCCAACTTCACCATCATTTAAATCAGTCTTAAGTTGGAAGAATTCAAATCAACACTGTCGTCACAGAGCCAAGCAGAGAGGTGACACAACTTGGATGCTGCCAGGGAAATTGCCCCCCTGAGACTCCAAACCCATCAGCCCATCACTTTTTGAAGCCCCCATCAAGGAAAACAAATGAACTGGCAACCCGCTGCCCCCAACCCTCCATCCCCTCCAGCCGGGGCTGCCGGAGAGACTTCCAACCAGCCTCCCCCCTGGGATCAACGGGAGGGGGACCGCGGGGAGAAAAAAAATATCCAAGACACGCTGCTGAGGCTGGAGAGCCACAGTTGGAAAAGAAATCAAAGCTTCTCAAGAGAGAGATGCCAAGGAGATACGCTGTTCCTAAAAGAAACAGGACATTCCTCTCCGAGGGGGAGGAAGGGAGGAGGAAGGCTCGTACCACCTCTTACAGCTGCCCTGCTTAGGTGCTCGGGGGGGGGGCTCCAGGCACAGCATCCTGCTCGGGGGTCTTGTCCCTGCTGTGCAATGCTGCAGACACAGATGGCATCGCAGCTACTGCCTCTTTGTGTTGTTTTTGTTTGGTGTTTTTTTTTTAATTATTATTATTATTTTCACCCTAAATGCACGTTTTCAATTCGGGGGAAAGGTTGCTGGGTCCTGCCAGCAGCAAGGCAGATGTGGATCCACATTCCGGGCTTCCGGATTGCTCCCTGCCTTCCTGCACCACGCGCCCCGACCCTCCGCTGTCGCGGGGGGTGCAGCTTGGTGTCGGCAATCTCCTCGGGGCTCTTGTGGGAGTCACATATGGAAGAAGCTGGGGGGAAAAAATGATACTTTGCTACCACCAGAAATGCCCAAATCGGGTCCCAGTCCAGAGGGTGAAGGATCAGCAGTTTAGATTTTCCTCGCGAAACGGTTTTGGGTTGCACAAGCAATGGGATGGAGCTGGAAGCAAGTGAGGGAGATGGTTTCAGCGCACCCCTGGTTGCTCCCCCGAAACTGCCCAATTTGGCTAGTTCAGCAAAATTGCTGCAGCAAATTGTTCCTGCAGGAAGTTTTATACCTGTGCCCTTGGGCAAAGCCCTGGCAGCATCCGTCAGTGGGAACAAGCTACCTGCCTCCTCAAGGCAGCACCTGGGGAGGCAGGAGGGAGCGGAGACGGGGCGCAGAGTTGAACCGGCTATAAATAACCCCATGGAAAGGAAACAGGAGAAAAAGCAGCAAATAGAAACCAATAAACCCAGGAATATGGATTCGGCTACGAGCGTTCGGTGCAAACAGCTCCTCACGCTCTGCGTGACCCTGCAGAATCGGGCGCAAGAGAAAACGGGATCCATCACAGCTCCACGGACCGGGATCCAGCTCGGCCATCGCCTTTCTATGAGCAGCACGTGGAACCCACCCAGCGCCCTGGGCAGGGTGTGCGGCACACAAGGCAGGGTTTGTGGCAAGACCTCATCCCCTCTGCTTTATTTAAAAAGATAAAGAGGAGAAAGGGGGGAGTTAAATCAAGGAGAGTTCAATTAAAGAGAGTTGAGTTAAATTAAGGCGCCCAGGACTGGTCTGGCTCATGGTGTCACCGGCACTGAACACCCAGCGATCCCATCCCCGAAAGCGCCAGCAAGCTGTGAAATAGCCGGTGTTTAAGGCAATCATTATTTGCAATCTGTGATCCCAGAGGGAGGAAAAAAAAAAAAAAAAAAAAAAAAAGAAAAGGANAAAAAAAAAAGAAAAAAAGGGCAGAAAAAGCAACTTCTTATTTTTACCAATAAAAGGGGAATTGCGGAAGCTCAGCGAGCACCGTGGCCAGCAAGTCACAACCAGCAGTGCAGTGCTGGAGTGATTCATCCAAAACAAGTTAGATTTAGTCAAACCAGCCTAGAATAAGGCAGGGAAAACAGTCCAGAGTTTGCCCTGCTGATGCCAGCCAGGTATTAGCCCATGGGAGGGATGGGGCCAGCGGAGAGGAGACAGAGCGGGATCATCCCCACCACTGCATTCCCCACTGCCTCCGGAAAAATGAATGAAAAGCTTCTGGATACCGCACTGAAACGCATTAAAGAGGGTTTATTTTTTGCCTCTTGTCCCAGCCCATCTCCCCGGAGCACATCTGTCCCTGTCCCCGAAGGCTGCCGGAGGAGCCAGGGACCAGGCTCCACTTCACAGCATCCACAGAACTAGTTTACCCCAGAAAAATCACCCGAGGTGCTTCAGTTTCCCTTGTGTGTAACTTATTATTAAAGCTGAGCAAATAATTCAGGGCAAAAGCTACAGGAACACCATTTCGCCTTTTCATTTTCGCTCTCGAGCTGTCTGCAATTTTCCCAGCGCTGGGGGATGATTTAAGGACCTGTCTCCAGACGGGAGCGCCTTGCTGCGACGGCGGCTGCGAGTGTTTGATGGCCCGAATTTCACGTGCGGAGACGAGGACGCACCGGACACATAAGGATGGATGCGTTTTTCCCGGTACCCTAATTAGACAAGCAGCATTTGCACGCGGGGTTTGGGGTGTTTTTTCTGGGTTTGAGACCTGCAAACGCTCCGTGCGGAGTTAGACAAGGCTCGCCGAGCGCTTTGCTTTATGGCTTATCATTTCTCCACCCGATGGTACCATCCCAGATGCACGATTTCCACGGAGCACCTCATTCCCGCCTCCTCTTTGCACCCCAAAACATCACTAAGGACTCGGGAAAGACGTGAGGAGGATGGGACCAGGGGCAGAGCCATGGGGCCGTCGGGCTGTGGATGGCTCTGACCTTCCAGCGCCGCAGCCATCCCAGGCATTTGGTTCCTCATTAGCGGAAAGGTTAGGGAGAAGGGATCGGCTCTGTGCAAACTCCCCACGGTGCTCGCGTGACGCAGGCTGGCAAAGGCAGCTCGCCCCGATGCTCGGGGAAGCGCCAGCCGAGAAAAAAAGCAGGAGGGAGAGAGCCACACTCCCGGCCTGCCGTGCTGGGGTGCCCAAATCAGAGGTCCCCATATCTGGAATAAAGGAGGCAGCGCTGGGGGCCCGTCCACCCCACCCTGCGGTAAAGCAGAGCCCGTCCTCGAGGCCATACCAACTCCCTACTCTAAGAGACGCCCCCGAACCACTTCCCAGAGGACAAGGGCTGGAGTCACCCGCTGCTGGGACCCCAGACACTCATTGGGGATGCTGAAGGGGCTGAAAAAGGTACACCCCCCCCACCCCCGCAACGGAGGTGAACCACGAGAGCTGGCATCGAGGGAAACCGCGTCCCATTCAGGGGCCGTCAGCCCTGGAGAAGGGACCCGCTGCCAGGTTTGGGCAGGGCAGCCGCTGCCACCCAGTTTGTTTGCTGTCAGGACACAGCAAACCAATGACATTAACGTCCCGCTGTAAAGACCCCCCCCAGAGCAGCTCAAGCACAGGACAGAAAGGAGCCATTTAATGCCTCCCAGCACCCAAATGGGGCTGGGGCCGCTCTCGGGGCCATTGCAGGTGACGGACCCTGGGGCTCCATTAGTCCCTGGTGGAAACCCCTCTCCAGCCGAACAGCTTTCTGCTCCCGTTGCATAATTGCACTTTGTCGAGCAAACCCAGCCGCTGGCGGTGCATTTTCTCCAGCCTCGCTGCTCTCCCGCAACATTTCCCTTATTCCTTTCACTCTCTCCGGACAGTCGCCGAAGCACCCGGTGAGGGAAAAGAGAGAAAAACCCAACGCTCGTCCCACCCGTAAAGCAAAACCCAAGATGAGAAAAGCCAGGGCGGGGGGGAAAGCACAGAGTGGTGTCAGGTGCCTCTCCCCAATCCATCCCCTCCCGGTTTGCCTGTGGAGGTTTGACAAAAGTGCTTTTCGGCTGACAAAATGATTACAGGGTGCCGAGACAGTAAGTTGCACATGGATTTCTTGCCTGCATTTCAAGCAGGGCGAGGACACGGCTGCAAAAGCAGCTGCACTTCTGGAGGGGTCACGGTGGTGGGGGAGAGGGGAAGTGGCAGGAGGGGGGATTTGGGGACAGAAGGAAGGAGGGACATTTTCTGCTCGGATAACAAAGCAAGAAGAGAGGGGGTGGGAGCGTGCATGAGTGTGCGAAGCCAAAGGCAGGAGGTGCTGCAGGTCCGTGATGGAGTGGGGATGGATTTGGGAGGGTGCTGGTGTCGGTGCTTGGACCACCCAAGGTGGGAAGGGGGGAAGCTGGAGCCACTGTCCCCCTGAGCGGGGTCACATCCTGTGGCTTTGCGACGAGGCAGGGGTTTGGCAGCGCTGGCAGAGTGCGTGGATCTTCCCTGCGGGAATATAGACTGAGCGGGGCAGAGCGAGGTGCCCTGGGCAGACAGGGCTCCCCAAGGACGCGCACGCAGTGCTGGCTGTGTCCTCGCAGAGCGCTTCCTTCCTGCTGCGCTCCACGCAGCGCCCCGGCCCCCCGCCTGCCGCCTCCGGCCCCCCGCAGCCCCCACACACCCACCGCGGGGGCCAGGTTTCAGGCAAGAGATTTTTTTTGGCTGCTTAGAACATCCTTATTTCGGCAAAGAGGGGCTGGTGCACAGACGCCGAGCTGGAGCCCGGGCCTTTCACCTTCAGGCACTTTTCATGTTTACCAGGAGGTCCGTCCGGCAGCGGCATCCCTGCCGTTATCATCTGGAGCGGGCGAGGATGAGCGCTGCTCACGGCAGGAGCCGAGCTTTATTAGAAACAGGCATCTGGCCCCAGCCCTCCCTGCGGCTGCCGGCCCAGGCTCGGGCTCAGGATGGGGCCACAAACACGCACGAGTGCCCAGGCATCTGCGGCAGCAGGCGGGGGATCTCCATGAATCCCCAATATTTCTCCAGATTTTATCTCCAAACTCATTATTGGCGGTGGCAAAATAAAGCCATCATCCTCCTCAGCGGGAGCACGTGCTGCCCAGCCGGGGTCGAGCCCCAGCCCTCGGGAGGATGGTGAAGTAGCAGAGCGTGCAGCAAGCTGGAGGATGGAGATAACCCTGGCAGCAACCGGAGCTGATTCCTGCAGTGGAGAGGGAAGAAAAGCGGCCGAGCTCCCCATCCACATCGGGAACAGGAATAATGGGAGAGTTTTGTGGGATATCGGCTGCAGCTCTGAGCACAGCCCCTCTCTCCTCTCCCATCCCTGCTTTGAATTCTCCCTAAAGAAATGTCCAGGGACAGCACCCCGGGAGGGAGGAAATACGAGGTTTCTCTGAACGAGGCTTACGGGGTGATAACTGGGGGATTTAGTAAATGCAGAAAAGTAAATAACACCAGGTGCTGGGGAGGGACGTACAGACATGGCGCTTGGTGCACAGCAGAAGAGGATTGTTACAGGATCATCCTGCGCTCGGTGTATTCGGGGTCCACGGGACAGCCACCGTAGGATGATCCCCGAACCAGAGGGAGCCAGCAGCCCTCCAGCCAGGCTGCCCGGCATTTCAGGGCAGGAGAAGAGATATCGCTTCGTAAAAACACATTTCTCACCCCAAATCTCTGCGCTGCCAGGCCGTTGCTTTACAACAACGGCTGCCTCATGCTGCAGAGCCTGGCTGGGGACAGCAGCTGCACAACAGGGGACATCCCCCGGCTGGGCAGGAACCAAGCACAGCTCTAACACATGCTCGCGTCTGCAGCACACCAAAAATGCCCCTGAGCATCGCCACAACCCCACTGCTTCCCGAAGGCCTCCGAGGAATGGCATTAGCGAGCGTGTGGTATCGGCTCTCCTGAAACAAAGCCATTGTGGTCGAGGCAGGATCCTTATTAATTCTTTCCTCTCTTTAATTTCCATTTTTCCTCAGTTCCCTTTCCAATTGCTCAGGTAGGGGATGGGTCGGGGCCCCACCACCGCCAGCCTGTGTCCCTGAAGCATGGTGCCACCGGCGTTACTGCGCCGTGACACGGGGGTGTGACATGGGCTGGTTGCATTTGGGGTCGATGGCGAGCTCGGAGGCACAAGAGGGGAAGGGAGATCTGGACGGGTCAGAGACCCCCAGGGCAGAGGGGAAAGGGAGGGTGAGGAGCACCCAAATAACACCCCAGGGCTGCGGGGCAGGGGGAGGAGGGCCAGGTCCTGGTCCCGTCCACCCTCCAGCTGGGAGGATGGAGACAGCCACTTATCGAAACGACGTCATTTGGTGAAACATTCCGGCTTCTCCCCAGGCACCACCGTCGGGGACAGACCGCAGGGATGGGACGTGACCTCTCAGAACCCACAAAACCCACACAGCGATTGCCTTTCCTGCCTCCACCAGCAGCGCTCGCCTCGGCCACCCATCACTGACATCCTCCCCTTGGGTCCCCTCATCACCCTCATCCCCCAGGACCCTAAAAAGCACCATTTTCCCCATTACATCCCAAATCCCTGCAGTCCCCTCTGACACCCGCCCTGCAGCGCCCACCGCTATTGATGCCATCGACTTGTCCCCAGATCCCAGGGGCTGCCAACGTGCAGCAGTCCCTCCGCAGGGGACAGTGCGTGGGTGCTGTATGTCCCCGGAACTCCTGCAATACCCACTCGCCCACCCTTTCATAAACCGCCTGAAGCCGGGACTGCTTTCGTTTGTGTTGCCTACAGCGCTGAGCTCTTCAACTTTATCTGCATAACAAATAATTAATAATAATTAATGACAGGGAGAATGGTGCAGATTGCCAGATTTTGCTAATTAGTGAACAAGCGCCATCACAAAAGCGAAGGCAGGCGTCACACGGCCCCCTCTGCCCGCCGAGGGCAGGCTGTGGCCAAGGACACAATGGGGACAGTGGCCCTGCGGGACTCTTGGCCCGTTAGGGGAGGAAGAGGAGGAGGAGGAGGAGGCAGCGCTGGGGGTGGTGGTGGGACAGGTCAGCAGTGCTCGACAGGTTTTGGCTGGTGGCCACTGGTGGCCACATGCGGGTGCCTTGCCACATGGCACACGGAGAACCCGACCCCCTCAATGCAGCCCCACACTCATGTCATTGCACGGCGTCCCACGCCCCACTTTCTCCATGCCTTCATTAGAGCCTGGGACAACCCTACTTAATTGTCTGATGGTGGCACCGCTCCATATAATTAACGGGAAAAGCGGCACCAGCTTGTTAGAGAAAAGCCTTTGCTCCGGCAGCCCCACAGCCGAATTGTGCTGGGGACGTTCCTCCCCCTTGCAGGTGGCACACCCCTCACCTGAAAGCACCAGGGACAACCCCTGTGTCACCAACACCAGAAAATATGGAGCAGCGAGGATGTGAGCGACCGGCTCGCCTCTTTGGTGACACTTGGGGTGCAGGGTGACATGGCAGCCTCTGCCTGGACGTCACACAGCTGCAGCCACCTGGGAATACTGACCCCGAGAGGGGGTGGAGAGGGAAGGGGAATGGGGAAGAAAAGNTGGATTCTCTCATCTCTGATCTGCTCAAGCACTGACGGCTGTACCAGGCACAAGCACACATGTGCCCCCAGAGCGCTGAGCGCAGCAGGGTGCTGGGGTGAGCAATGGACAAAGCCCCTGGACCGGCCCACAGTGGGCAGGGTGCTCTGGGGATGCAAGGAGAAGGGACGCAGCAGAGCAAAGCCCTCTCCCTCTATCCCTCTATTCTCTCCATTAAATCCTTCAGGTCCCACCCGCTTCCCACCACCCTTGCAGCAGCCCGGACAAGCCCCCGGAGCCAGCACAGCTCCGGTGACGCTCGGCATCGCTCCCGCTGCAGCTCCAAACCAGCCCCTTGCTGTACACCAGCGTTAGAGCAGAGCCGTGTGTGATTACGCTTCACTGGCTCTCCTCTATAACTGTAATTCCTTTGCTTTGCTGAATTGCTTCCCCTTCAGCACCACACATAATCCATCGCACTGTAATTATACGGGAATTTTAATATCTGATGCATTTATAAGATGCACTTAATTCATCAGCCCCTTTAAGTACATTGTCATTACAGCCTTTAGCGTGGTAGGAAGGATGACTCGCTGTCAGATGGAGATTAGCTGGCCCCCATGTGTAATGAGTTGGAGGGCGTTCTCAGCCTGGCTGGGAATTGCACTGCCAGATCTGGCCCTGGGGCACCCAAAGCTGGGGTGCAGGACCCACCGTGCCGGGAGTCCTGACCCCCCCCGGGGAGATTGGCAGTGCCAGGGCTCCCCTGCGGAGATGAAGGGCAGAAGAATCCAGAGCAGCACCTGACCCCTGATTTCCCAAACGTCTGAATCGCCCGACAGGGACGGATTTGGCTTTTCACGAGAGAAGGGCCTGATCCAGCACTGGCTGCCCAGCATGGGGGGAGGTTTATCACTGCAGTCAGAGCACTGGGGGGGATCCCCAAGGGGCTCCCCAAGGCGAGGAATCCACATTTGGATCCCTCCAAACCCACGAAAAAAGTAGCCACTACTGAAGGCATATTTTTCCTGGCATTTGTTTCGGTGGCTCCTTTCCAGATGCGTCCTAAAAGGGAATCAAAGGCCTTTGAGCCTCTTGCAGCGAGCACAATGCAATGATTTTCCCAGCCCGGGCGGGAGGGATGAGCTCACCGGCGTCCTTGGTTCCCCCCGGCTGTGGGGCGCAGGGTCCCTGTGCCGTGCACTGTGGGCACCGGGGCTGGCCGGGGTGCCCAGGGAGGGCAGCAGGCTCGGCGGCATGCCGGGGGGCATCTGGGCTCCATCCCACTGAGCTCCGGAAGAAACACCAGCTGAGCCCGGGAACAAGGGGCAAAAGAGGAGAGGGAGGTGGGGGTCTCGGGGACTCGGTCCCCATGGGTGGTCCTGGCTCTCACTGGCGGGTGACACCACCTTTTCGCACTGGGCTCATACCAGGTTTTCCCTCAGCGCTGCAGTGATGCCCACATTGCCCTGCCAGGTGTCCCTGCGGGTGGGTGGCACCCACGGATGGTGGCACCTGACCCCACTGAAGCCACCTTGGCTCTGGCCATGGGCCACCACAGAGGCACAGCCCTGCTCCCCATGGCACCAGGTGACCCCACACCATTGGGGTGGGACAGAGACCCACGGGGTCCCCACAGTGTTGGGTGACAACTGGGACACAGCCAGGGCCCTACCTCCAGGCACAATCCCTCCTCCTGCCTCCGCTGAGCCGTGCTGGAGCACAGCCATGCCGGAGCAGAGCTGCCATGACGTTTCGGCCGGAAGGGGTCCCTCAGCGAGTACCACCCAGAGCCCCAGCGCTGCTACCAGCACCCTGAGCCCACCCACAGCCCTTGGGTTCCCAGTGTGTGCCTGCACCAGAGCAGCTCCCAGGCACACCCTGGCATTCGGCAGCGTCAGGCACGGTGACACACTGGCCCCCACCAGACCAAAACCTCGGCACGAACCCAGCAGCGAGGTCTCTCCCACAAGCTCCCTGCTCTGGCACCCTACACCCCCCTGGGGACTCGGGCTGGGGACAGGAAGGCTGCTGCAGCCGGCCTGCTGTGTCCCCCCCACCCCACAACGAATCATAGAATCATAGAATCGCTGAGGTTGGAAGGGACCTTTAAGATCGTCAAGTCCAACCATTAACCCACCCTGACAAAAGCCACTTCGAAAGCCACTTCATCACTGGGTCACAGCATGTACAGCAAGCTGCAGAGCTGCAGCTCACTGCACCGAGTGCCAGCAGGTCCCTGCGCCCGCATGCCAGACACAAGTGGGGACACCAGCTGCAGGGGCAGAGCTCAGCCTGGATGGGGGCACCTCCATCCCAGGGTATCCAAGGGGCTGGCAATCTACTATCTCCCCCCCCGCCCTCCAGAGGGACCCTGGTACCTGCTCCCCATGGGGAGTCACAACCTCCTGCCTCAGTTTCCCCATCTGCGCAGTGGTCTCTGAGGAGGGTAGAGATGGGAGCGTGGTTGGCAGAGGATGCCAGCAGGGTCTCTAACCTGACCCCTCACTTAGAATCGGGGCAGGGCTTGCTCTGCTCTCCCCCTCCCCAGCTCCTCCTTCCACAGGGTGCTGCCACCCAGGGGGGAATTCGGCTCCCAAGGTCACCAGACAGAGGGGGCTGGGGGCAGACACCCCAGCTCTCATAGCCAGCCAGCCCTACCAACCAACCCCTCCAGGTTCTGGCCACCCCCTGGGTCTCGCCTAACCCTCAAGTGTCCCCCTCCCTCCCTCCTCTCCCCAAAAAGCAAATATCCAGGGAGATGGGCTCCGCGCTGCAGCTCTGCCGGTGGCACTGGCGGCTGAGCAGAGCAGACTGCAGCACGGCCGTTACGTAAGCCCGAGCCGGGCTCCGGGGATGTAGGACACCAGGGTTGTCCCCCAGCCCACCCTGGGGGCTGCCACCCCCACCCCGCCTCAGCCCCGGGGCTCATAGAGGGTGGGGGGGACCCCCCACCGACTCAGCCCACGCTGAACAGGGTGCGGGGGGGCTTGGGGTGGCCCTGGGGGTTGCTGCGGCCCTGCCATGGGGCACAGGGTGGTGGCAGGGGGCAGCAGCAGCGGGATAGACGGCAGGAGGGTTGTGTTGCTGTGGGGCAGGGAGTGGGGCAGGTGATGGGGTGGGATTGGGTGGGGAGATGGCGGCTGCTGCACCCACATCCCACAGAGTCCTTTTGCAGCCCTCGACCAGGACCCCACCGGGGCTGACCCGTGCCAGGGAGAGCGCAGGGATGGAGCCGCCTGGCCAGGTGGTGGTTCCTGGGCAGTGTCTCCCTCGGGGTGACTTGTGGAGCGGGATGAATGCAGCTGGGGCAGCGGATCCTGGCCTCTTTCCCAGCCCGCATCCACCTGCTATGTCTATGTCCCTGTCCCCACATCTCTAGAGGGTCAGCAACCCTGGGGATAACATCCCTGGGGACATCATCCTTGGCATTAGCATACCTGGAACAGCATCCCTATGGTCGGCCTCCCTGGGATCAGCATTCCTGGGAACAGCATCCCTGATATTAGCATCCCTGGGTCAGCAGCCCTGAGAGCACCCCTGGTGCCTCCAGAACAGGCTGAGGAGCCAGGATTGGTGCTTCCCAGAGCTAAAAGGGAGATCCATCCCCCAGGGAACAGTCCCAGCATCACCTGCCCCACAGCACTGGGGGGGAGCGGAGGTGAGGGATGGCACAGCAATGTCACCCATCCACGAAGCATCCATGCCCTGTGCCGGTGGTACGGCAAGCAGACAGGCAGCACTGGCAGCACCGGGGCTCCCCCAGGACCAAGGCCTGCCCTGGCTAACGGAATGCCAGGGGTCTGGCAGCATCCCCTGTCACCATGCAGGATGGGGACAAGGACGGGGAGCCCATGGCCCCCCAACCATGTGGCTTCTCTCTGTCTTTCTGCCAGGCGGAGTCGGGATCCGGCCATTTCTGGCTGGAGGTGAGGGAGGGACGGAAAAAGCCCAGGCTAAGGCTCCTGGCAATAGGAGATACCAGAACAGGGAATTAATGTTAATTAATTCATAATGATGCTGAGATAGTGATACCAGATGCTTCAAAAGTCCAACGGGGGAATCTGAAAGAGCTTTGTAAAAAACCATCGCCCACTGGCAGTCCTGCCTCGCTGCAAGCCGGGAACGAGGGAGTGAGCTGGGAGCCGGCATCGAGCTGGAAACCAGGGATCGAGCTGGAAACCAGGCGTCGAGCTGGGACCGAAGGATCAAGCTGGGACCAAGGGACTGATCTAGAACAAGGGAACATGCTAAGAACAAGCCAGGAATGGTGAAAGAGGGGGCATGTCCCAGTGAGGCGACAGGCCTGCAGTCACCCAGAGATGTGGGCACAGCACCAGGATCACCCCCC
>VXBH01000028.1:107434-118418 GCA_013400035.1 Rynchops niger
CAGCTCCCAGCCTTTTGACAGGGAATGAAACACAGACACCCAGTGAGACAGGCTCCGGCTTCTACAAAGCTCCACTCCCTCCTACCGCCTTTGTCCGTGAACAGCAGCTACTCCCAACTCTGCCCGTAGACACAAGTGAACCTCTGCATCAGCACTTTCCTAATGGCTGCTTCGCCCGAGTCCTTCGGCCCTTCTTCTCCTTCTTCTTCCTCGCTTCCTCTCCTCTACCTTGATGGCTTCCGCTTGCTTTTCTAGCCCGGCCCCAGCTCCGACAGCCACAACGGCGGCGAAGCAACAACCCTTTCCCGATGGATCCATCTCAGCTCCCCCGTGCCGGCTGCCGCGGTCGGGGGGTTGCGGCCCCGCAGTCCATCACCATCCTTTCTGGGCGCCTTCCATGAAAAATCGATGGCGGGTACCACGTCCCCGGAGGCTTCGCTCCACTTTCGGCTGGTTTAAGGGGCAGGGTCTGCGTGTGCGGAGAGGAGCCGGGGGCAGAGGGAGGGCTGGGAATTGAAGACACTTCTTTTTATTGCGGGCGGGGATTTTTTTTTACTTTTTGTTTTTGGTTTTTTTTAAGATGGATTGGAGTCCGAGTTTATTTCTCGGTGTTGAGCATTATTTTAAGCTGTTTGGGAGGCTTTGGGTGTCTCCAGGTCACCCTGTCCTTATAACAGCGAGGCCTTTTTGGAGCGAGTCAAAGTGAAACTCTGCTCCAGCATCCTTCCCCCGCCCCAGCGGAGGGGAGTGGGCGGCAGAGGGATGCTGCAGTGGGCTCACAACCCTGGCTGGCTCCCAGCCAGAGGAAGATGCAAACCAGCCACCAGCTGTAATTTTTGCTAGACTTCCTCCACACTCGGTCGCCCGTGAGATCCCAGGGCGGCTGCCTGCTCCTTTTTGGGGGTTCTCTGGCTTCACTCAAAACAAATCACAGCCGGGAGACCTCCAGCCTCAATGGTGATGCTCGACACCGCTCAGCTTGGCTGTCACACAGCCAGCAGGTCATAGAAAAACCATAATTTCCCCCAACACATGAAGAAGTTGCCTCCCCACCTGCCCCATCTCGTTTTGGCATCGCCACCCACCCCTTCCCAGCCTTCTCTTCGCTCTTATTCATCTCCTACCATGGGTTTGGGACCACCAATCCTTCTCTCTTCCCTTCGGCAGCATCCCAGAGTGGTGACTCTCCTCGTCCCCGGTTCCCACCCTCTCCCTGGCACAGCGATGGAGCATCGTGCTTCCCCTCCCCACCCCCAAACATCCCCGAGCCCCAGAGCATCTCAGGGTGATGCTTCCAGCGCTGCCTCCTCTCCACGCTGACTTGCCCCATCTCACCCCATTGCGCCAACCCCACAAATACGGCTTTCGAACCACGACTTTGAAATCCAGGGATGGAAAGCGCCGCAGGGCCTTGTTCTGGTAGCGATACTCCTAAACCCCCATGGATGCTCATCCAGCAGCGGGGATGGGGGTTTTGAAGACCAGAGGGGACACCAGCCCCCACGCTGGGCACGGTGGCCATGGGCATGGACACCCAGAGAACTGAGGGGCAACCATCACTGTCCTGACCCCAAAACACCCCTCTCTTCTGCCTGTCAGGCAGCCCCTCACGCCCTGCCTCCCTCCTCTCCTGCCACCCACCCTGTTCATCGCTCGTGGAAAGCTTTCCGAATCCCCCCCTGGCCCTGGTGCCCAGACGGCGGTGCCAGCCCCAGGCTCCCCGTGCTGGCCCCCCTCCTCCCTCTGCTCCCTCCAGCAATAAATATAATTAACGGGCTGGGCAGCCCGGAAATTGGCTGCAGGGCTGGGGCAGGCAGCTGGCCGGGGGCCAGGGCAGGGCAGGGAGGCACCACCTGGGGAGGAGGAGGAGGAGGAGGAGAGCATCAGTGGGGTCCCCAGCCCCAGTCCCCTCTCGGCTGACGCTCTCCGGCACGATGCTCCACCGGGGCTGCCAGCAGCAATCCCGAGCTGCACAAGCCGGGTGTTGCTCCGGCAAAGCTGCAAGTGGGAGATGTTTGGGGCTTGTATGCAAGGGGAGACATGGCCACCCTGGGGGACTGCAGCTCTCGGGGACGGCTGGGATGGGAGAAGGGAGCTGGGCAGCCAGAACTAGTGAGGCCGGTGTTCCCATCACCCTGCCATGCTGGTGGCTTACCCCTCCCTCCCTGGTTTGCTATGGGAAATGCAAAGAAATAGCCTGGGATTTCCATCCCGGCAAGCCCCGGGATGCACCCAACCCACTGGCTCCCCATGTTTTTGCCACGGGCTCTGGGCAACACTGCCCTGGGGCTCGGGAGAGCCATGACGAATCCCATAGCCCCCCCCAGTGTGCCCGTCTAGGTGTGCAGGAGTGTGGTGGCCCCCCATGGCCCCGGTGGGCTCTCAGCTGAGGAATAGCTCAGGTCAGGAGCCTGCAGCCAGGCCAGCTTTGGCCGTTCTCTTAGGAGCCATAGAAGCAAGGGAAGGAGGGCGAGAGGGCAAAGCGAGGGGTGCACCCGGTGGGGTCTCCGGCAGGCCCCTTCCCGACGCCGGCAGCCGCGGCTGCGCGGGGCTGCGAGCAAGTCAGCACAGAGCCATTAGGGCTAATTTAATCAAGACGGATGGCCCAATTGGAGGGCTGCCGCCCATAAATCCCAGGCTCGCGCTGCATTAGTGTCAGGGCTCCTGGAGGAAGAGGCCGAGGGGGAAGAGAGGGGGGAGCGGGGATGGGGAAACATGCTAAGTCACCCGTCCTCCTACTCGGACCGAGTGCCACCACCCAGGTCCCCATCCCGTGGTGAGCAACCTGGCTCTGGGGACATGGGCCACCATCCTCCAGCCTCTCCCAAAGCCCAACGGCTGGAAACGGTAGGATTTCGAGCAGCCTGGCTTTACTGAGCCCCAAAAGGTACAGGGTTGTTCACAAATCCCCCATGCCAAGGCAGGGGTTTGCTCCCATGGGAATCTCCCTGGCTCGCTTCAAGGGGTTTTGCAGCAGGAGGGAGATGGGGTGCTGGGGAAAACAGGCGTGAAGCCCCTCAGGAGATGGCAGGGCAATAACAGGGACTGCAAAGGACAAGCTGAGAAAGACCCGAGGCTGACGGATGCAGCGTCCACCCCAGAGCCCAGCTGAGACACCCCACACTCAAGCTGTGCCAGGCCGCCATGGGGCTGCGGGACATCCCTCGTGGGGTGCCAGCCTGGCTCTCCCAGCACCCTGCTCCCTTCCCACTTCTGCTGCTAGAAAGGCCATTTTTGGACTCCGGATCACCACCTGATGACACAAACCAGCCGCGTCCCCCCATCCCCATCGCCGAGCGCAGGCAGTGGGAGACACGCGTGCCACTGCACCGCACAGGCTGAGTCAGGAAATAAGCTCTCATCTATCAAAGTTAAAAATAGCCATTATCTGTGCCATTAATGCGCCTTGCCCCTGACTCTCCATCCAAGCTGGCTCCCGCCTCGCTGCCCACCCGCGCACTGAGGCCATCGTACTCCTGGTCGAAAAATGGGCCGTGGGGAAGGGACCGGACGGCTGCCGCCATCTGCTCCGGGCGCTGGCATCGCCATCAGCGCGGGATGCCGGCTCTGCCAGGCCGCGCTGTTGGCCGGCACGGCGGTGCAGAGGGCCAAGTCCCGGCGGGTTTCGGGAAGACAACGGGCCAGGGGATGCGGCAGACGGATGGGAGGACGGCGTGGGTTTGTGGGCATCACTCTCGCCCCTGGAGTGATCATGGAGGCTGCACGGTCACCCAGAAAGGGAGAAAAGAGGGGTGCTGGCCCAGTGCAGAAGAAAAGATAATTGTGTGATAGGGAGGGGGTGGTTATCAGGGGGATCTCAGCCTAGGGAGAGCGGCTGAGGGTGTCAAGGAGCACTTGGATGATGGAGAGATGGATGCTCAGAACCGGTCTCCATGTCCAGAGCAGCTACGCCAGCAGCTGATTATCAGGGAGCACAACCGAAATAGCTCAGGGAAGCTGAACTCAGGGCATGAAGAGTGATGAACTGTGGCACTGCCATAGATTTATCCGGAAAAAGAAGAGCACACCTCTGGTTCCTGGCTGTGCTTCAGTGTGGCCAGGAGGGAGGGAGGCCAGGGAAGGAGCCGGACTGCCGGCAGGAGGAGCACAGCGGCCAAGGTCAGCGCTTGCGGTGCTTTTATGAGACCACGCACAAGGTCCTGGGGACCAGAAAGTGCCGAGGGGGGCAAGAATCAGCCACGGCCATGCAGAGGTGCGGAGTGGCTCTCTGCAGGCTGGGTGCGAGCGGCACCGTGGCCAGCAGGTCCAGCTCCCCGGGCTCAGCATCTTTGCACCCCCTCACCTGGGAGAGAAAAGCAAAGGCAGGGCTGGGCCTGAGGAACCATGAAGAACCAGGAGCAGCAGCCTGTCCCATGAAAAGCCATGGAGCAGATGAGCCATTTCTCTCCCAAAATGGCTAGCACAGGGAAAATAGACATTTGTACTTCTGCCAGCCAACAAAATGAGACGCCACTTGTAGCCAGTAAAACTCTGCAGATTTTGCTAATAAAGGATTGCTACGTCCAGCTTCCAGCTGGATTCCAGCCCTAGCCACAGAACGGACACTGCCAGCATCAGCCGTCGCATCCCAGCGCCGGTGTCCCTAAGCGGGCCGGCCCCGTGCCATGCCATGGTTTCAGGCTCGCTGCAAACTCAAGCGCTGCCCCGTGGTGGGGACACAGCTCCCGTGCCGAGGTTCGCTCCCACCCTTTGCATCCCTGTGTTTGCCGTGGGGACCAAGCTGCTGGGATTGCACTGTGCCTCCCTTGGGAGATTCTAACACATCTCAGGATATTTTCCCTTTCTATTCAGCTTAATTTCACCCATTAAGAGCTTGTTTCTGTAGGTTTCCGGGGGATATCACTCCTCAGAACCCCCCTCTGACTCTTCCTCTGCTTCTCTCCTCCAAGCGCATGCTGCTCGCCTCGGGGAGGCTGATCCTTGCTCCATCATGAGCAACTCTGGTCCAAGCAGTCATATCCTCCATAAAATATGACCCTACACCACTCCAGTTATGGCGTGTACATTTTCCACATGGTCACGATACTGTTTTTTAGGACTTCAATCGCTCTGAGCCTGCCTGACTGCTTGCAGAGGGGCCGAGGCTGTATCTGTAGGACAAACGCTTGAGGAGACCTTGTCCAAGGCATTGCACTGTGGTCAGAGGTGGGAGCCTGCTCCTTACCTGCAGCTGAAGAGCAGAAAATGAGCCAATTTGGGAAAACCGTGTGCCCTCAGAGTGCCACCACCCCAAGATCAGGCCAGAGACTATGTCACACTGGGATCCCGCCTGGAAAATATAGGACAAAGCAGGAGACAAGAAGCTTATCTGCCGCTGTCGTGACCTGCAGTGTTTGGGGGGAAGGATCTGGAGCAGCAGATGGGATTTCCTAGTCCTTGTGCGTAAACCTGGTGCTAGCTCCATGTCCTGGGCCAGCTGGGACGAGCACGGCTTTGGCTTTTTGCCATAGGATGCTCCAAAAGGAACGGTGGAGGGCAGCTCCCCTGGGCTGCCCACGGTGCTCATGGCACCCAGGAGAAACCACCGATCCCCTTTCTGCTCTCCTCACTCCACCACCGCTGCTCAGCTCCCCTCTCCCTCACCCACAGGGCGGATTATTTTAGGACAGGGAGGAGGAAAGAGCAGCAGTGACCAGCTGACTGGTGGATGCTTGTAGGAGAGCCCGGGCGGGCTGGACATCCTGGGGGTCAGACAGGCACCTCAGATAACCCAGAGGGCTCGCTGCAGCCAAAGAGCCCAGCCAGCTTCTTACATAAACGATCTCAGGGCAGCGCCTACAAGACCACCAGACCAGGCAGCAGATGCTCCAAAGCAAAATCCACCCCGTCCTGAGCAGACGTCACCTAATCAGCACGTTGGCTCCTTCCCAAGGCAGTCTTGGGGTAAATATCTTACATAAGCACCTCTGGCCAGGGGTTGGATCCAGTTCAGCCTTGTCCTACAGCGATGTCCTCCTAGATAGAGGCAAAAGGGGTGGCACAAAACGCCAGAAGGGGCTTTCCCCAGCATGGACCAGTTATAGGGTTGTAGGACCCTTGGTGACCCATCTCCACAGCTTTGCCAGAGGAGGCTCCAGGAGAAACCCTGGTGTATGGAGGAGAGCCACCCATCCCCAGTAGAGAAAAAGGACAGAAGAAGGGGTCCAAACGAAAAATCACTTCTTCCCCTAAATTATTTGTCCTCTGGGACTTGATAGTTGGGTAGACAGCTGGAGAGAGCCTGGAGAGCCCAGCACCCCTCCACAGCAAGGCCAGTCCTTCCAGCCCAACTATAACTGGCCCAATCTTAAGCACTGAGCCAGGACATCTCTGCTGGTGCTCAGCTCTCACCGCTTGGGAAGTTTCAGATCCCAATCTCCTCTGTTGCAGGTTACCCCCCCAAATTTCTCAGCATGACCAGAGGCACAGCAGAGGTCCTTCCCCTTCATTCCAAGCAGCATCCTGGAGCCCATTGGGGTTGGGAGGACGGAAAGAGCTCATGGACAGAGACAGCCGGGGGTAAAAGCCAGGGCTGGCGCATTAGCAGGCTGCAGAGGACAACCTGTGAGCATCTATAGCACTTAAACTGTCAGCGCTGGCTTTCCCTCCAGGCTGCTCAATGAGGTGGAAACTGAGGCAGGGGCTGTGCTGGCAGATTCTAATTCCTCCTTCAACATCCTCCCTCTGGGCTCACATCTCCAGGGGATTTACCCACATGTCTGTACAGGGGTTTTGGTTTAAAAAAAAAAGGAAAAGTAGGCTTCAGCCCCAGTATTGCCACTATTGACTTTACCTGCCAGCCCCAGGTTTGGGGGACTTGCCCATCCATAGGACATCAGCTTTCTGCCAAACGAGATCACACACGAGCACGGCAGGTTCAGATATGAGCAGGAGGATGCTCGGACGTCTGGGCAGCAAGTGTCCAAAGGAGCAGACAGGAGGTGACCTCCCTGCTCCTCTTTGACAGGTCACTTAAGCGCTGAAGCCACCGACAACCCATCCCCATCTTTCACAGGAGGCATTTCACACCAGCCCTCGCTGCTAAATAAAGCAGCCCGAACGTTGCTTGCACCACCCAGCCTGGTCCTGGGCAAGGAACAAGGTTAAACTCCTTCCTGCAGAAACAGCACCAGCAGCTTCTCCATCAGTGCTGCCGCCCCAGGCTGAGCTGGCCGTGCCACCGCCAGCCCCGGGCAGAAAATAAGAGCTGGACGGAGAATTTGGGTCTCCTTCGCTGCAGCTGGCAGAGAGGAAAGCACCAGCAAATGTTTGTGCTCTCCTGTTACTGGCAAAGCCTCTCCGTCCCACCGCTGCCCACCCGCAGGCAGCTCTCAGGGGTTGGGAAAGGGCAAACAGGACCCAGGGCACCGCAATAAATATAAAATCTTAACGAATTGCTCCAGTCCTGTCCCCAGGCACACAGTGTTAGGTGACACCGGTCGGCCGCAAGCTCCAGAGGCAAGTGCTCAAACTTTGCAAACAGAGTGGAAGAAACGGTCCAAAACAAGGACAAAAAAATCCCAGTTTTCATTCCCAGCTCAAAGCCACGGGCAAGACCCACACCAGGCACCTGGGCTGGGTCAGGGAAGCCAGGATGGCAAGAGGGCAGTCTGAAAGAAAGCGCTGTATTTTAGGAAGATAAGCGGGATCAGCTGCCTGTGATAGGTATTCAGAGGGTGGGAGCTTGGAAAACAGGGCTTCAGTGGTGCCCAGAGCTGGGCAGATGAAGGGTTGAGCTATTCTTTGGCTTGTCAAGCGAAGAAAAAGAAAAGCGTATGTTCAGATGGTAACAAATTATTATTTTTTTAAGTGAAAGCAACATTATAAAGGATTTTTCCATGAGGACCAAAACAGTTTGCCCAATCCAAAATGAACCAGCTTCTCACCAGGCTATTGCACTGATTTGTAAAATCGCAGTTCCCCCCCTAAATCAATTAAAAGGCATTTTCCAGACCAGAAAAGGCAAAGCCCCATTTAAAAAAAAAAATAAAAAAAAAATTACTCTCCAAACAGGGTATTCTGACTATTCTTGAAACAAAAAACTTCACATTTACGAAAGCCGAGGTGAAACACCGTGATCTTCTTAGATGTTTCCCTCCCCCATTTTGTGCAATCACACGTATTTTTCCAAAGGCTGCGTGAGTTTGGGATCGGCGCCAGCCTCTGCAGCGCCGGTGCTGAGCACACACAGCTGCCGCCACACGCCGGATCAAAGCCGCAGCTCAGCCCTAGGGGCAGAGCACCCCAGCAAAGGCGAGGGCTGGGAGCTCGTAAAGGGGTGGGAAAAGGCTCTTTTTCCCTTTTCCTGGGGTATTCATCCCTCGGGGGTGAATCAGGGAATCCTGTTTGGGATGTGGGTTTTGCATGATGGATCACATCGGGTGGGACCTGCTGCTCCTGGATACTCCGATGCAGTGACTTGCAAAGACCAGGGAGGGGTAATTCCCACAGGGAGCTGTTGGGGATCTTCCTACATCCCTCATTTTCAGAGGGGACCTCACCCTCCTGCCCTGCACGGATTGCACCTTGCATGGGGACAGCAAGGGTGTGACACATGGAGCATCCCACAGATGAGGTGTAGCACCCAGAGAAGGTATGACCCAGGTCCCTGGGAGAAGAGGAAAGTCCTCCCTCTGCTGCAGCAGCCTGTGCCTTAAATTCAGCCGCGCTGGGCTGGCCGTTTGGCTGTCACCAGGTATATATGCCCATGAGAGAGGAGAAACGTATATATATTCTTCCCTAAGGACGGCAGCCACCACGCTGGTGCACTCCGCGCTTCTCATCAAAGATGCTTCTTTCGAATTTCTTGCCTTTTTCCTCCCTTTCCCTCCATTCTGGATGCTGGATAATAAAAGACAAAGCATCAAAGGGCTTCCCAGAGCCCAGCCCCAAGGCGCTGGGACCCCCAAGCCCCCTCAACTCCCTTGATGTAAGGGAGATTCCCAGTGCACATTTTAGGGCTTGGTTTATCAGGGATCAAACTGCGCCTCTCCCCAGGGAATCTTCCATCTCTGCTCCATTAAAGATAAAAAAAAAAAAAAAAAAGAGAAAATTTTTAAAACCCTGATGTTTAACAGGACAGCTGCAGGGAGGCTACTTGACTGATTGAGATTTTACCTGGCCCTTACAGGCAAGCTAAGGTACTTAACATAGAAATGAGGTTTAGGCGCAGCAAGGCATTCGGGATTAGAGTTGGCTGGAGAAACTCTGATGGAACCACATTCCTCCAGAATATGCACCCCTGTCAAAATTGAAATGCTTTGTGAGATTGAATAGGTTGAGCCAGAAGTTCATTTTCTAAAGGAAAAAAAAAAATAAAATAAAAAAAAAAAATCAGTCAGCAGGTACAGGAAAATATGTTGAATGAAAAAAATATGCTTTTTCTTTTGAGCCATGCCGGTGTGTATTTTGTTGGGGAGTTTTATTGTTTCCTTCCCCCCCCCTCAATTCGTGCATTACTCAGGGAGGAACCTGAAGAACTGTGTTTCTCTCTAATGACAAATTTACCCAAATTCGGCAATTCCCCACTCCCTGCTGGCTCACAAGCTGGTAGCCCTGAAGACATTTATGGCTCTGCAAGAGACGCTTGCCGTTGGACTCCAAGCCCGGTGCGACTCGATAAAAACACTCTTATCAAAACCCACCCGGAGCGAGCATGGGGAGGGGAGGAAAGCCCAGCAGGACCGAGCGGGCAGCGCAATTGCAAATAGAGCAGGGATGACCTTCGCTAAGGTGAGCCCATAGTGGCAATCAGGAATTTCTCACCCCAGCCCCACACCTTTTGGGGAGCATCAACCCACTGGAAAGCAGCAGAAGGGATGGGGGAGCCCCTCAGCGTGGAGAAGATGGGCGAGTGACTTGACTTCCATCCTGGACGACGGAGCCTGAGGTTTCTGCAAGCCTCTTGGTTTCCATTTCCAAATGGTTCCTCTGCCAAAATCCAACATTGATCCTGTTGGGTAAACCTGTTACTTGCGTCACTTGCAAACACTTGTGGACAGGTAAAACATCAGGGTCAGGTTTTTATCAGGAGATGGGGATCTCGACTCAAGTCAGACTTGTGCTGGGTTCCTAGGCTCTGGTTTGAGTGTCGGTGGGGAGGAATGATGGCCTGGGCTTCTCCTCCTCCAAGTCAGCACCCTTGAGCACCTTCCTGCTCACCAGACAGGGGGAAGGAACGCTGGGATTTCGGGGTGCTGGAGCCAGCAGCAACCCCCAGGACCAGCCACAGGGGTTTTGCACAGTCTTTCCCCAGGATCACATCCCACGGAGGGCTGCAGCCACCCCTGTGCTTATTTAGCAGATGTCAACAGCCCCTGGTGCTCAGCTCCGGGAGGTAGAGGCTCCAAAAGTCACCCCTGAAATCACATTCCCCACTAGGCTGCTGCAGGCTGGTGTTTCAGCAGCCCTGCCCAGAGCAGGTAGGGTCAGAGGAGATGCTTGTCCAAAGGCAGGAACCACAGGCAGAGCTGCCGGACCCAGTCGCGATACGGGACCCCTGCTATACCCCAAACCTCAGCCCATACCACGCCAAAACCATGGAGGGCTGCAAGTTATACGAGCAGTTTTTGGGGGGGAACAGCCAACAGCCCATGGTCCAAGGGAGCAAATTCACAGTCATCCTCCAGCCACTCGCTGCCGTTCAAAACCAAGGAGGGTTTGTGCCAGATCTCGGGCTGGGGGGGTGTCCATGAACCCTCCGACTGCTATCCCTGGAACCCCAGCTGTGTGCCTGGCCGTCCAGATCAAGCAGTGCTGGGGGTGTGTGGGGGGGGTGTTTTTCTTCCCCCCTCCCCTGGCTTTGGGATGAGAGGACCTTTATAAATGACTTCCACTTAATCTCATTGCCAAGCGGACATCGCTGGTTTCTGCCGTCACATCATGCTCTGAAGACAGATAGAGTTTTCTGCCCAGGCTTAAAAAGAACATTGTTTGCAGAACAGAGCGAACGACATGTGAAAAGGAGAAGGAAAAGAAAAAAAAA
>VXBH01000028.1:118443-144417 GCA_013400035.1 Rynchops niger
AAAAAAGAAAGAGATCTGTGATGTTTGCTGGAAGAAAAACCCGCTCGTTTGTTTGGACGAGGATTCTCGGCACGTACAATCTCAGGAACAAAAGGAGATGCTTGTTCTCCGCTGCGTTTGAGGGAAGAGTCCTGTAAATATTCAGGGGTGTTTGTGCTATAGAGGAGATCGCCTGCCTGCCTCCAGAAACCGCTGCCGGCACCCCCCAAAGGTGGGAGTACAGCCTTCACGCAGCCCCCATCCCCGAGCCTTGCCCTTCGCGTTCAGTAGGGAACAAACAGCCTGTTCAAACAGGAGTAGCCACGTTAATAAAATTCCTTTGGGCAGAAGTTTTGGGAAGAAGCACGGCTCCATCTGACCTTGCTGGTACTCAACCCCACGTAGGTCAAATATTTTAATTGCCAAGTCACTAATCCTCCACGCACAGCATTTCAATGCTTGCACTGCTGCGGACTTATTGCCTTCTGCAGCTGCGGGGGGGGAGAAATAGCTGCCTGGATTGATGGGCTAGTAATTCCTGCCAAAATACGGCGCTGGATACAACTGCTTAGGATGAACGGCTGTGACTGCGGGGAGAAGCGAGCGGAGCAGGGGGGAATTGCTGCTCCACCAGCTGCATTTCTGGTCGGATTCAAAGCTTTTGCCACCTTCCCAAAACACCGACCGCAGCCCCCGGTGCCCGAGCTCAACCATCCCGACCTACACAGGGCAGCACGTCCAGCCTAAATACACCTGTTGAGCCTCTCCTCTCCCATCACCACCCAGAAACTTGGAGCAAACCAGTCATTTTTATTTTGATAAAAATAAAAATGCAAAAAATAAAAATAAAAATGCAAAAAATAAAAATAAATAAAAATGGGGCTCGCACACCTGCGATGTGGCCACCTCCGGGCTGTAGCTCTCCCTGCAACCCGAGACTCCTTCGGCAGGGACAGGACCAGCAAATTGCATCAATGGTCCCCAAGGAATTTGAAGAGATGGAGTGTAATTACCCATGATGGAATTTGGCTCACGCAAGAAAATACTACGGCAGGAGTCACAGCTCCCAGGTCACGCAGGGACAAGTAGGGGGGAAGGGGACCCTGAATCATCAACTCCAGACCCTGCCACCACCGGCAACTGTGTCACATAATCCAATTCTGAAATCTATCATGGAAATCTTAAAATTAGCTCAATTTTCTGCCCCTTGCTGCTGCCGCCATCCGCTCTGTAGCTGCCTCCTTCCAACAGCGCTGAGGATGTTCCCCTTCCAGGCGTTCCCACCTTGGGGTGGGCTTCCACACGTGTTGGGGCACACAGAGATCCTTCAGAGACACATCCCCCGGGGGCTGGCTTCCCAGCTGGGCACAGCCAGTGACAGCATCTCGAGAGAGGAAAAAAAAAATGGGGGGTGGGGTGGGGGTGGGAAATGTGGCACAGAAAGCATCGCATTTTCAGGGCAGAATTAAAAGGTCAATTACTGCCTAATTTCTTGGGTACAGGAATGGTTTTGCTCGTTCAAACAGGGGTTAACAAAACAAGGTCCTGGCCCAGAATAGAGACATTGCTGCAGACCTGAGAGCAAATAATAAATTCTGATAAGACAGAGGTTGTGTCATTAAAATGGAGCGGGCTGGATTCTGCCCTTATATCTACCCCTGTAAATCCCAGACAAAGGATTCTCTAGATTACGCTTGCACATTCCTTTCCCTGCTGCTTTATTAAATACTACATGGCACCCGTTTTCCAGCATATGCTGGAGCGCTCGTCCCATGCGTGCAATGAGCAGGCAGGTCTCTGGGGCAGCCGGTGCTTTGGACCTCAGGGCTGATCCAGGGAAGAGGATGCCCTGGGAAAGAGAAAAGTGTGGATTTAGTTCCCCCCCCACCCCACCTTTCTCAGTTGTCAGGCAGGATGTACCTTTGCTTTTGTGCAGCGGATGGAAAGCTCAGGTTGCAACACTGGCAGCCCATGAGGCTTGATGCACGGCAAGAGGAGCCGGACAGTTTGCCTGGGCTGCACAAGAGACCCGGGACACAACGCTGTCTGCTGGGGCATGGTCTGGAGGTACTTCATTATCAGCCTTGCTTTTGCAAATAGGAAGAAAACTTTCTTTTTTTAAATTTTTCTCTTTAGGCTCATTCATGATTTGGGTGCCCGATAGCAAGGGATGCAGGAGGATGGAAGAAGCTGTGCTTGCTGGGGTACAAGGCTCATACCCCTCCTTTGCCCCATCTCCCCCACATCTGGCTGCTGCGAAGGGAGCCTCTTGCTGGCAGAGCAGTTCGTATAACTGCACAAAGTGGGTTATGGCCTGGGATACTGGCCTCTGGACCGGGCAGGTCCTTCTGTGTGCGAAATCTCCCCATGGGGACAATTATGAAATGGGAGGGTTAGTCATCCCAACCCAAAGCCATTAGTTACAAAACAGGCAAGAGGGCTTAAAGCTCTTATGCTTGAACATGTTAGCTCAGCCCTTCAGGGAACTCCTGATGTGCCAGAGCATCTAATCTCTGCAAATCACTTTTATTCTGCCTTGCTCTGGGTTTTCCTTTTTAGTCAACTTAATCTTTATTCATGAGGTGTGTTGCTGCATTACAGAAACTCTCAGATCCTGAGCGTCAAGCTCAGGGAACAGAAATTGGGGAAAACTTGGTGTTTGTTCCAGCCAGGGCTTAGGGTCTGGAGCAATTTATCTGGACTCATGGCAGGCCCTAGAACTCTTCCATGTCCCAGAGGGGGAGAAGGAGGAGGAGGGGGGAAACAGACCAAACCTGCAAGGACAAGCTCTACACCCGGAAACTGGCATGCTTTGATCAACATGTCTCATCGCTATATTTAATCAGCAAGGTCCATGCTCACCCCGCCGATGGAGCCTTTNCCTTTTTTAAAAAAAAAAAAAAATTAAAAAAAACTTTGAAATGAAAATAATAAATTAAAGGGATCAAAGAAATGAGCGACCAGCGAGTGACAGTAAGACGAAGCGAAGAATAAAGGAAGCGCTAATGGGATTTCGAGGGGAGAAGCGGGGCAGGAGGGAGGCTTCGCTCCCAGAGAGAGCGGAGAGACAGGATGCCGGGACCCCACAACCTGTCCCACATGGGCTCAGCCCGTTCCCCTGATCCATCCCCACCTAATCTGGAGTTTCATGGGCTGTCTCCAAAAGGGGACACAGGCAGAGCCCAGTGGGACGGAGCACAGTTTGACAACCAGCGTGAGCTGCTGGGAGCTGGGAAGACACCAGCGCTGGTGCTTCTCTTCTGGGGAGACAGGAGCAGTTTCTGTGTACACCTCCCTGGAAGCAAAACACCATCATCTGGTGTTGACACATCATCCCGGCAGGGGCTGGCTAAGCATGACCCCATCCCCATAGCTCAGCCCCACGGCACCCCCAGTTTCCCCAGTGCCACCAGTGGTGCTCGGCAGCCTGCAGTGCCCTCACAAGCATCCTCTGAAGATCAGTTTCCACCCCCAACCACAATCCATAGGTACTAATGGGATTGTAATTCTGCTAATGAGCTGTAATTAATTAATCACCTTGTTAGCACAAGAGTTTTACATTTTTTGGCAAACACGGTGCTGTTTTATAGCTAGAGGAAGGCTCTTCCCCAGCACCATCAGGCTCCGATGGTGGCTGCAGACAAGCCCCATCTCAGCACGGAGCACACTCACTTTTGGCCCAGGGAGCTCCTTCCCCTCCAGCTCCGTCCGACACCATTTATACCTTAGGGAGAGAACCCCAGAAACAGCCACACAGCTCACAGGTCTCCCCTAAATTACAGACAACCAAGTCACAGACATCAATTCAGAGGGTTTGCAAGACATCTCCTCCATCTGCCCCTTGAGAACATCAATTACCTCCGGCAAACTTGACACAGAAAACACACCACAGGCAGAGAGTAAGAGATACCAGGACCTTGCGTGGTCCCTGCAGAGCAGGAACGTGCTAGGGGAGATTCCCCAAAGCATCAAGGATGGAGGCAAAGCTGGGGGGGGGCAGGCAGAGGCAATAGCTGAGCTATATGGAGCACACGACAGCCCTGGGATGCTCAGAGCCACACTGCAGTCCCCCACATACCCAGGATACAGGATGGCACCCACACATGGCAGCCACGGAGCCACCTCCCCCAGCCCGGCTTCTCCATTGCCTCCATGCTTAATAATTGAAGGACCAGTGTAGAAGGCATTAAAGTTTCAGGGACTGACATGTTCAGAGCAAGACAGCAGGGCTGCCACTAATTAACCCTGCACAGAACAAGGTCCCTGCCTACCTGCCCCCACGGACAAACCCTTTCCTCCCCACAAATCCTGTCTTCCCAAATCTGCTTTCCAAGAGCATCCACCCCAGACTGCAGGCGAGATTTTGCTCAACATCAGGTGTCTCTAAAAAAACCTTAATAGAGAGTGGGAGGGGATTCTTCCCAGGGACCGTGGCTTTTTATAGAGCATATGGCTTTACCCAGAGCCAGCTCTGAGCAAGGGTTACAAGTTACCTTTGGCTGGCTGCGGAGGCTGAGCAGAAGGGCTCTTCTGCGGGAGCAGATGGAGCCGACGTGCCTGGGAGCCAGCCCAGCCCTGCTGCGGTGACAGACTGTCCCACGCCACCTCCCCCGACGATGCTGCGCTGAGACCCCACCACGCGGGAGTCGGGTGAAGCACCCAAGAGGCTGAGCACTGGCACAACTCATCCCACCACCAAGCCCCACACCAGGCAGCCATCCTCCCCCAGCACACAACTCACTCTGCTTGTTTCCTCCTATATATAACCCAGCAGGCTGGGGAGGAGGATGCCTCGCCTCTCCTCAGGCCCAGCTGGGTAGAGTACACCATCTTCCCTCAAATACTCACAGCAATTAGGCTAATTGCATCCCCCTGATGCTGGCTCCCTGATTATGCAGTCCAAGCTGCCCCAGGACAGAAGCTCTGCGCTTTGGGGGTTCTGAGCCCCTTGCCTGCAGGATGGGATCCCCCGGATAAAACTCTTTAGACACGTTATTTGCTCTTAGATCTCCATTGAATGCGACTGCAGCCGCTGCAGTAGGTGCGGCAGCGGAGTCTGTCCCTCCATGGGAGGTTGGGGTTCGGTGGAGCCCTGTCCATGGGGCAGCGGGACCACGAGGGGTTTGGGGCTGGGAACGGGGACCAGGATGCTCAGGCAGCCCCTTTGGCTTCCCTTTGCTTGCTGCACCTCCTCCAAAAACGAATTGCTGTTCGCATTAGGAAGCACGGATCAGCGGGGCCATCAGAGCCGAGGCTGTCACCGGAGTCGGGTTTTGGTGTGCCAGGACCGCGGCTCGGCAATTAATCCTCCCCCGTGACATCGCCTGGGCCCGGGCGCAAGTCAACATTACCTTGATTAAAAGAGATGGGTTAATGCAGCGCTTGGTCCCAGCAGCCTCCGTCACCAAGTCCAGCTCCCTGAGTTGCAGGGAGCCCCGTGGGTCCCCAGGCCACCGCTCAGCACCACGGGCCACCCGCCGCCTCCCGCTCCCTCCTTGCCAGGCAGCCAGAGGTTGTTTCCCTCATTAATCCAGCATTTGCTCCTCTGAGGATGCTCCTGCCCTTTGAAAGCGTCTCCTGCTTTGTCGCCTGCCTTTTCAGGCGCCGCAGACACAAAAGCCCCTGCTCTCCGTGCGATGCCCCCAGCCGGGTGCCTGGCCTGGGTCTGCACCAGCACCCCGGGGTGCAACCCTGCAGCCGAGCTAACGATGCCGCCCATCGCCCTCTTCTTCTGTCCCCGGGTCCTCGTCCCGCTTCCCACCCTTGTTTCACCACTTTTATCTTTCAAAGAGATTTTTTGAGAAGTTTCTTTTGTGGCAATATTATAAATGCAATGCTTCGGCGTTTTGAAGGCCACCTTCTCAGAGCTGCCCAGGCACAGGACTGTCCTGCTGCGGGGTCAGCCCTGTCTTCCAGGCTGGTCCCATTTGGGCTGGTCCCACTCCTTAGCACCTCTGGAAGCTGCGGCCACCTCCCACAGGGACCCTTCCCAGGTCCTTTTTCCCCCTTGTGTTGCTCTTGCACCTGCTTTATTTTGCTTAACACCAGATATTTTATCACCTCTCTGGAAAGTAACTGGGGGGATTTCCTAGAACAGGAAATATTCAGAGCCATGAGCTGCTCCTGGGGGTGCACCAAGCCCAGGGACGGTTGTAATCCCCCTCACCACAAGTGGAGAAGCTGGGCAGAGGCCAGCCCCAGCCTTGCTGCCTTGTCCTGGCGCCGCCGAAGCACTTTAGGTGTGCTTCCAATGTGCTTTTNTCATCATCCCTTTTCATATGGGCCTCTGACCAAGCCGTGAACTTGCGCTGCTTCACCGCCGGCTGCCAAGATGCGCTCAGCGTCTGCCGGCGGGGAGGGCGGTGATGATCCGCTGCGGCTGCTTGGCTGGCGGGCGTCCACCCTTGCCGCCGCCTCTGCCGTTTTGGCAGGGCCATGCTCATCCTCCCTCCCCAGAGCACGGCACGGGGCGGCAGGACCCGCCGGACAGCTGAGGACATCCAGCATCATGGAGGGTTGCAGGGTGGAGAAGACGGGCTCACAACCAGCGGGTGAGCCCAAACTGGTGTCTTGGCCCCACAGGCTCCCCACGACACCCCAATTCCCCGCGCCGGGTGTCAGGACAAAAAAGCCAAGCTGGGCTCACCGGCAGCACCCGGCAGCACCCATAATTAATGGCACCGCCAGCACTTCCCTGCCGGGCTATGAATAAAACATTCTTTCTGAGGACACAAACTTTGAAAAATCTCTTTTTTTTTCCCCTCCCCTGTTAATTATATTTGGCTTTTATTATTTTCTCCTCCTGCTTAATCAGGGGGGGTGAAAGCTGCTTTGGGGCCCCACTTCCCCGCAGACTGGCACCCAGTTTCTTAGAGGGATGGTATAACTGCCAGGGAGATTTCACCCCTGCAAATCCCCACCCCCTTGGAAAAGCACCCACCTCTGCGGCTTCGAACCTGCTGGATCTCTAGATTTGTTACAGCCATTGGATTTTTTGGCATTTCTGGGTCCTTCAGCGTCCAAGAGCCTCTCCTGGAAACCAGCCTCCCCAGACCCTTCCCATCTTGCAAACCTTTTTCCCGCATACCCAGGTTATGAACGTGAAGTGATCAGTTTTCTTCCCGAAGAAGGGGCTGTGCCTTGTCCCTGCCCCACTTTTGGTCTGGAGAAGGAGGGAGAAGAAAGCAGGTAACGTAAGCCAAGGGATGCCAAGCACTTCAGATTAACTCCTGGCATGACTTTCAGCACATCTCCGTGCCTCAGTTTCCCCGTTTCTCTACAAAATCCACTAAACGCAGTGGAGGTTTTTCCCTACCTGCCTGGGTTTTTCAGCTGCAGCAGCAGATGCCTGTGGGGGGCTGGGAACAGCTCAGATGCAGGCTGTTCATGGCTGTGTGTCTCAAACAAGACCCTATATTTTTTCCTCTGCCCACCCACCCTTTCTTGGCTTATATACATATTTCTCGATGCCGACCAACAACCTACTACATTCATCCATCTCATGCCTGCGGCACACAGAGGTTTGCGTTCCCCGGTGCTTTTCGGGAGGCTGGGCGCTGTGTTCGTTCCACAAGCCGGTCCCACCCTGCTGGGCAAGCAGCTCCCGTTGCCGCTTGGCTTGGGGACCCACCGCGACATCTGAGCAGAAGAGAGCTGTTGCCTGCGCACAGCCAAGTCTCCGAGCATCTCCCTCTGTGGAGAAAGGTGTAATTCCACCCTCAGGCTTGGCTGGCTCCGACCCAGGGGAGCTGCATTAGCGGAGCTTTGCCAGGCCAGGATCGGACCCAAAAGCCAGGTCCTGCCATTGCAGAAGGGTCTCAGCCACCCAACGCGCTGCCCCCTGGCCACGCCGGGTGCCGGCCAGCGAGAGGGGATGCTGCCCTGCGCCGAGAGCTCGTACGTGCCAGGGCAGAGGCACCAGGAGCTGAGCTCAGGGCTGTGCCATGCTGGGACACAGCAGGACTGTCCCCTTGCAGGTGGCAACAACCGCAGCTTGCATTTCCCCAGTGGTTCTGAGCCGCGGTTTTGCAGCTCATGTCTGGGTAACGCAGCGCTGCCCGTGCCATCCCCGGCTGAGGGGGATCTTTAGCAGAGGAAAGCTCTGGGAGACATGGCAATTTCCTGCCCGAGCAACAAGCGCTTTACTCCTCACCGGTTCCCGTGACAGCCAATTTTCTCTCTCTGGGCTCCTTCCAGCTCGGCGGTCCAGCCCCCAGCGCGGCGCCGGGCTGCAGCCAGCAATCAACAGATCCAACCTGTTTGGGACGGTCGCTAGCGCCGGCTCAGCCCAGCTCTCCCATCCTGCAAGGCGCCTTCTCCTTCCCTGGCATGCCCCGGGGGGTTGATGGCATCTTCTGCATCCCCTCCCTTGCTTCTGGCTTCCTGAAGGTCCTGGAAATGTTCGCCTCTCCGTGGGATCTGTGCCGTAGCTCTCAAAAGCTGGAGTGTAAGTGCTTGAAGTGCTCTCAAAAGGGAAGAACCTTTAGCACTAGGAAATATAGTTGTATCCACTCACACAAGCTAAGGATGCTTCACTCAGTTTTTAAGAGGGGGGCCTGCAGAGGGAAGGGGTATTCTAGGAGCTTTGTCACCGCAGAGAAAGTCTACAGCTAATAAAGGAAATCGACCTTGCCAAGGTGGAGAGCAACTAAGGAGAGGAAAATGAATGAATAATCTAAAGAGGACCACTAAAAATCCCCCAGTGCCCTTCAATAAAGCAGAGATTAGCAGGAGGATTTGTGGCCACGCTGCAGGCTGGGACTCGGATCTGCTGCTGAGGTTTTGCACGGGCTTGGGTGAACCACTTCGTCTCACTCCATCCTCCTGTTTCCCTGTCTGGGAAACGGAGACAGTCTTGATTCCCCGGCAAAAGCTTAATTTGGTGATGGCTGTGAAGCTCTTTGCGATCTCCCGGAGAGGGGAGAAGCCATAGGGAGGCAAAGCGTGGCACGCCGGGGCGGTGGGGAACAGCAGGTACGATCTGTGCTCCTCTCTGCAAGCCAGCTCTTCCCTCGGATGCTTTCGTCAGCCTCAGCCAATTGCTCATTTGATGTCATCGGGATCTTGGCGCTGCAGATCAGCCCTGGCTCCACAGCCGGGGCTGCAGTGGCTCCCGGCTCCCCCGGCCTTGTGGCCACCGCAGCCGGGTCACGAGGGTCCCAGCCCGCTGAGATGGCAGTCCCCACCAAAAACACCCACCGAAGCCAACTGATTCCCTGTTGAGCAGGGGATTTTCATAAAGGCAGCGAGATCAAGACCTCAGTCACAAGGCAAAACGCACACGGGGCACGTTGGGAGATGAGTCTTTGCAAAAGCGGGCTGTGTGATGGCCAGGGTCTCACCTCCAGCTGTCGGAGTGACCCTTCCCTGCCTGCGTGTCCCAGGCCACCTCCCTTCATCTCCCCAGGGATGGAAACCAGCCTCCTCATCCCAGAGCCGCAGCAGGCACTGGCCTTTGCTGGGCACTGGTGCCACAAGCTTTCCCGAGCCCCCAGGCGCATCCTTAATACAAGTAATAAAGATGGATTTGAACTGGACAACAACAATGGAACCAAAGCAATCCCAGCGGGAGCATATTTTCATAAGCCGGGGCTATAAGAGAAAGGGCAGGAAACCTGACACGTCGCAAATCACTCTCCTGTCACTTGCTGTAGTCTAGAAATGCTCTATTAAAAATAAGAGCAGCCCCGGCTGCCGGCGGCGAAGCAGAATCAAGGCCAGGGCGAAGGGCAGCTCAGGTTCAGGTCTGGCTGCCAGGTAGATGGAGATCTCTGAGGCTGTGAGTGCTGCGCTGCTCTGCTTCGATTTATAAATATATAGAGCTCAGTGACATCCATCACCCGGAGCCAGCAGACACAGCCGGGGGGAAATGCCTCCCTCCCTCCCGGCCAGGCTTGGCTCTGCTGCTCGGTCGGGAATGGGCTCAGGACAGAGCCCTGTGTTTCCAGTTTGTCCCCAAAGATGTGCTCCCCGTATGAGTAATGGGCAGGCAACACACAGAGCAAAGGGCTCCTGCACCCTGGGCACCTGGAGGGGTGCAAGGGGACCCCCCAGGTCCCCAGACCAGCCCCAGCTCACTGGTCCAGTTGATGGCAAAGCACTGAGCATGCAAGGATAGCACACCTCCTCCTCCTCGGGGTGTTTCCTCGTAATGAATCGGACCCAGCTCTAATGAGGTCGGGAAATTGCCACCTCTTCCCTTGGCTGTGGCCACTGTGAGCCCCCGTGGCCCACCACTGAAGTCAGAGCAGCAAAAAAAAAAAACAGTTAACAGCTATTCACCTGAAAAATTTGCCATTTCAGCACGAAGTCAGTCAATAATTACAGGGGGGAACAAAAAAAAGTCAAGGGTTTCGAAACACTTCAGGGCTTCCAAAAGGAGCGGTTTTGCCTGAGAAACACAAACGCCCATTTGCTTTGAGGTTTTCCAGGTGAGACCTTTGACAGCATTTTAACATTTTCCTTTTTCATCAGCTCTGATCACGGAGGACAGAGCAGCTCAAGAAGCACCCTAGAGAGGAGCAGGAACCTTCTCCCCCCCTCCTTCCCAGGTTCATCAGGGTTTCCACCACCACGAGACCTATTTTCTCACGTCTCTCCCATGGCAGGACCAAACTCCCTGGACCTCCCCAGCTCCAAGCACTGGTCAAGAGATGTGGGGATCCCAGGCATCTCCTGGCCACGGGAAAAGCCGGGGGCAGGGCTGGGCGAGGTGCCCCCACCCCAGCACCCCGCTGTACAATCCTCTGCGGCTGGTGCACATCAGCTTGTTCAAATAAAGCCCCATCTGTGCAGATGATTTACGGGAGGATGTTTGCTCTGTCGCAGCAGCAGATTTGGCGATGAACGTTTAAACAGGATGGAGAAGGGAGAACCGAGCAGGGTGTCCTAGAAGGTGGGTCATGGCCCCATGGGTTCTTCCCAGGGCCAGACCCTTGACCCTGGACACCGTGAGAACCTCGTTGGCACAGACACAGAGGCTGGGATCCACAGAGAGCCACCGGCCCCGGGACAACCTGCCCTGCAGGTTATAAGAGACGCAGAATGACTTGTCCATACACAGAGTAAAAAATCCCTGCTGGTGGCCAAAAGTCCAAGGAGTCCCATCAGAGATCACCCTGCGTGCTGCAAACAGCCCCCAGGAACGGGCAAGGCAAAGCTACTGGTGAGCTGGGGATGGGCAGAGCAAGGGAAAGCCCTCACACAAGCGGCTCCCCCAAAAGCAGGTGTCTGCTCTCACCTTGTTGCCCAGCTGAGAAAGAAAAGCCCTGCTCAGGGGCTGGAGCACCTTGCTGCACCCCAAGGTAGACCAGAAAACCACCCTGAGTCCCTTCAAGCACCGAGATAATCCCCAGGCCACCACATCCATTCTTCCCTTTGCCATTGGGGGCAGATGAGGAGCCCAGCCCTGGAGAAAAATGCCCAGATTTCCTCCCAACCCTTCTGGGTACCATGGGAAATGGCTGGTTTGTCCTCTGAGCCTCTAGGACATGTCCAGCAGTCATGGACTGCTGGAGATCACCCCTTTGAACCTCCATATGCCCCTTCCTAGCAATCAAGGAGCCTCCTGGACCATGGCAGGAGGTGAAACACAGATGGAGCACCCACAAGCACTCACCCATCGCATCCCGACCCACCCACATGGACTCACGCTCACTCAGCTCCTTCTTTCTCAACACCCTGAAGCTGGCTCCTGGAGCTCTCCTCTTCCTCCTACCTCCAAAGCACTCGTAGAGAAAGATCTCACCTCTTCAGAACCAGCCCTCACCACCCTCTTCTCTGCCGGAGCCCACAGCCAACCACCATGTGTCCACTTCTCCCGTGGGTGAGGCTGAGAAGCCGGGGATCATCAGCAGCTCGGAGAAGACATTTCCCCGTGGATGGAACAAGAGCAGGGAAAGGGCTGGGGAAGCAGGAGAACCTGCATTTGAGCCAGCAACGCTTGCTCAACCGCTGGTTAGTGGCTCCACAGGAAACACCTTCCCGTGCTCACCTGGAAAGACATGTTCCCAGCGAGGCACGACCGTCAGTGGGCAGGGAGTGGACCGGAGGCTTCAGGAGGTACAACCCTTGGCAGATACAGCCAAGTCACCAGAGTCAGCAGTGGAAAACAGTCTGCCAGCGAGTAACTTCAGCTCTCAACTTGCTTTTGCTCTCTGCTTTGCAGCATTAGGGTCTGCTGTGGCGATTCCTTGAAGAAAATGGGCTTTCTCATCTAGGACTAATCCAACCTGGGCTTGTTCTCAGGCGGCACCAGTATTTGCCATTATAATATGTCTTTAGACTCCGTGGTTTTATTTTACCCTGAAGCTATGAGGTCACATGTGAGGCTTTTGGACAAACATTGCTCTCTACTCGTTTCTGAGCTGCCCCACAACCAAGCAATGCACAACCAGAGCTCTGCAGGGACACATCATGCTCCAAGTCCTAGCTATAGCTGGTTAAAACCAGCAGCATTGGTCAAAAATTAGTGGACCATGAAGCTGTGGGCTTTCAATTGCTGTAGAGCTTCTTTGACCCTGGGGGTAAGGATCAGGGAGGACCCCAGACTTTACCACGAGCTCACCAAGACATCTCAGCAATAGCGATCCCCCTGACAAGGCTGGCCAAAAGCATCTCAAAGGGCTGGGGAGAGCAGAAACCTGGAGCAGGAGGTTGGCACAACATCATACCCAAACAGGTCTTGCCTACTTTGTGGAGAACAACCCAAACCTGCCTGTTACACATATGGCAGAGCTGCTGGGTGGCAAGGAGAAGCCACCCAGGCCTATCCCACCACAGAGCTCTTCTGTGGCCACTGTGCCACTGCGAGATCTCACAGATGGGTACGAGACGTGGCTGTCATGCTTCGGGACACAACGCCCATGGCCCCATGATTCTCCCACTGACCTCCCCGGCAGCACAGGGTGCAGCAGAAGGCTCCGAACTCTGTCACAGAAGGTTACTCAGATCAAAAGCATGTGCTTTGTGTCATAAAACCAGACACTGCTTCCTCCTCCCACCACCCTCACCACAGAGTTGGGCAGTATCTCCGGTGCTCACCACAGCACTCCAGCCACACAGCCAGTGGCCTCTCTGGCCAGGAGCACCTTTCCCGTCACACCCCTCCGAGGTGGCTCCACCACATCCCCTCAGAGCACGGACATGGGCTGGAGGAGACCTGCACGGACACAACAAGAACGCTCAGATCCCTGAGGGGTCCGTCAAGGCTCTCTCAGCTGGCACCCAGCCTTACTTCATGACGTGGGACATGTCACCCCTTCCCCTCCTCTGCCACCATGGTGCCAGATGCTCAGAGCAAAGCAGCGTAGCTCCACTGCCATCAGTGCCGCGGCTCGTAGCCATCTCCCAAAGGCTGGTCTCACTCCTCCCAGGTATCAGGTACTTTCCATGCTCGGATCCCTCTGCAGATGCTGTTTCAAACAGCTTCTGGATGGGTGAATAAGGCCCATATCATCCACCTTCCCACACCTCGATGAGGCCATGTGCCAGCTCTGTTGCAGAGCCGTGACTGCCCCAGGCTCGGGAAGGTTGGGACGTTAAGTGGGAAAATGTTGATTTCGCCAGGGGCTCAGGAAAAGCAAAGCCATACTTGGGAGAGCTGCAGATCAAACCAAGCCAGGAAGCATTTCTTGCCAGCCATGAGTGAAGGGAGGAGAACCAGGTGAAACTAGGGATGAAGCACCATCTGCCATGTGTCTTTGCAGGAAGCCAAGCCAGATTTCACAGCCCTGAAATGGAGACCTCTCATTGCAAATACAGGATGGTGTTTGGTGAAATCAAAGGACTGCGGGGTCAAGATGAAACACTCCATAGCCGTGAGTCAGCCTGTAGCGTTGCTGTGGACAGGAAGCCTGTGAGTCATGGTCTGCAGCTGGTTTGGAGATGACCACTAAGAACATCACTGTTATTTAAAGCTGAGACACCAATATGGGCAGAAAGACCCCGGTAGCTGACCCGGAACAGGGGCCACATGGTGTGTTGCCAGCACATCGCATCCTGGGCACCTGCTGCTCTCATCTTCTGCGTCCTCATCCTGGATTCCCAACCTGGAACTGGGTTCTTGGTGTGCTGGATGTGTCCCCTTCATCCAGGTGACACTCTCCATCCAACAGCCAGTCTCGATACTAAAGTCAACATCACCGGTTGCCTAAATACAGCATTTCCCAAGGTTCTCCCCCCATGGGTGCCACCATTGGAAAGAAACACATGAAAGAACAAACACAGGTTTTGCAGAGGGATTCCTGATGTAATTTATTGATAATTCAAGAGGCATTAAGAAGATACATAAACTCTTGCATGAAGCTTTGCTTCCACCATGAAGGTTTGGCTCCCCCGGGTTTTCCAGCCAGACCCCACCTCGGTGGCTCAGGACTCTCCTCCCGGCTCTGCAGCCAGCCCTCATCTCAGACTCGTCCTCCGTCCTCCTCTGCACCCTCATTTTGAGGAATTTGGGTTGCGCCTCACCGACGGTGAAGGAGCAGCTGTGAGCACAGCATGCGGAGCTGTGAGGCCAGCAGCAAAGCTTGCCAAGAAATTTGAAGAAGGGCTGGTTATGAGTAGCTGCCCTTTGCTAGCAGGTTTGCTCCATGCCTCCCTTCCGACTGTGCGGTGCACTCAGTCAAATATCATTAAAGGTTTATCCACACGCTGATCACCTTATTTGCCTTCAAAGCTGGAGCGAGATCCCTCTCCCCGGGGAGAGGTGGTAGCTGTTGCACCACTTCCAAAGCCAACGGAGGCTGTGCAGACTCGCTCCAAGCTTCAGGAATGGGCCAGGAGGCTTCTGAGAGAAGTGGCTGATGCCTTCAAAGTGAAGTATGGGTTGATAAGTGGGGAGCAGAGAGAGACATTTTAGCTCCTACTGGGTAATTATCACCTACGGACGGCTGAGGAGTTAGCTGGTGGGAGGGAAATTATAACCTAGCATAAAACCAATCTCTCCCAAATCCAGTCTCTTTAGCGCTCAGGAACGTTTGGTCTGGTTCCAAGGCTCAGCTTCTGAAGGAGTTTGGAGACGTCCCTCGACAGACCTCCAACACAGCTGCAAAGCAGAGACCGCATCCCTTTTGTTCAGAGACGGGTGTACAAAAACGGGTGAGGCTTCGCAGTGAGAGGTTGGCGGAAAACAAACGGCTTCGTTCAGGAGAACCAGTTGTGTTGAGATGAGAAGTGACTTAATTACAATAAGTCCTTTTACAGCAATGCTGCCAGGTGCTAAAAGACTTTTTAATTTAGCAAAGAAAGGCAGATCAACGCCAAGCATCTGGAAGCTGAACCCAGAGAAAATCCAATTAAAAATCAGGCAATGCTGCGAGTGGAACAAGCTATCAAGTGATGGATTATTCATTCCAGGATGTCTTGAACTCAAAGGAAGGGGAATCTAATAGATCCTTCTAGCACTGTATCTGTTGATGACGAACACTCCTGCCCAACTGCTGGGAGCATGCTCGCTTCATTGCAAAAGCGAGGCCAGGAGTTTGGCTAAACGCAAAGTTCCCAGGCACGTGACAGAGGACGACCCACAAGTCCTACTAGGTAAGTCGCACTGTTTTATGCTTGGAGGCATTAATAACCCAGAACTAGCAGCCAACTCCATGGAAACCAACTGGTACTCAGTGACAAGTTCTCCTGTTGCTATAGGAACAGGGCCCAAACAAATAAAAATTACCTATAATTTTTCCTCCCCAAAGTTCTCCCACATTGCATTTCCATAGCAACTAATTAGCTCATTAGTGATCTGAACCAAACCAGTGGACTGGTGGAAGTGCCCGGCTGCTATGCCTGGCTCTGTCCCCTCTTGCAGTTAGCTGAGAAGAGCCATTAAAATAGTTTATGCCAGTTTTAAGGCTTGAGCACGAGGAGTTGGGTATCTCAGGGCTGGATTTCTTCATGCGTTCCCCATGATACCTCCAATACAAATATCACTCGGTCCCTTCTATTTCTAGCTGTCACCTTACACTTCAGTTTCTTGACCTCGTCGTCTCCTTTCCAGGCTCCCCATGTCCCCTCCAGGCACAGCACTGGTCTGTTTGACAGCTGCACGGCTTGGCAATGTTCTCTCATCCTTCTGGCCGTGATATTCAAGTCTCTTTGCTTGTTGCTATCTTCTGCATAGAGCTAACGCACTTCATCACGGATCCTTGCAGGAGTCTCTCTTTTCTCATTTACACTCCGCAGCTACAACCCTTCATCCATCCTTTACTGTCATGGGTCTCCTCCATCTCCAAGCCATGCTGGAGCATTGCTCAGACACTTCTACCTACATCCCACCAGTCTGAGCCTTGGGAAGCCACCGCTCAACTCTACTTGGCCAAACCAGCCCAAATCACTTAGGTCTGAAGAGACCCACCACTGCCTTGTTTAAAGTAGCAATGGATGCTGTTGTCACCTCCATGGCCAAGGACAGACTGTAGGTTTGCAGACGTAGGGCTAGAAGGATATGTTGGATCACCCTCTCTTGATTTCAAGACATCCTGGACACAACACGATCCTCCCCTGAGGCCGATGGACACATTCGCACCCCACGTACTGCCTGTTCGGCAGAGTTCGGGCTGAGCAGCTGAAGACAGGCTGGATGGCACCAGTGCCACATGCTGTATGTCACAGACAACGGCTGATGACAGAGCAATCAGGTGTCAAAAACTGACCAGGAAAAAAATATATTGTNATTGCTGTTGACAAGTGTTGGTGTAATTAACACAAACAAGCACATCCAAGGAGATTAGATGCATTAAACCCCAGTTGCATGCCCAGAGAGAGGAGATGCTACCGTCAATTAGTGTCAGAAACTTCAGAAAACAGAGATCAAGTCTGATTTCCTTCACTGCAGTAGAAATCTGCTGAAACCTGAAATCCGCTGTAAATCCCCAGCAATCCACTGACTTGCAGCCACAGGGAAACACAGCCCAGGTCTTCTTGGGTTTGTTTCCTATGAATATTTTGGCACCGCTCAAGGAGTAAGTTATGAGAATAAGGCATAAAGGGGGAAAAAAAACCCAATGATCAGGGAAAGGCAAGTGACCGAGAGTCTTTGGAATGAGCAACCCTGAGTTTTAGGCTAGGGCCTTAAATACAAAGTGAGAACAAAAAACTCCGAAGAAGTCAGGGGCATTCAAGGGAGAATAGCTTTTCTCCCCTGAATTTTCCCAATCTCCCTTTTTTGCCAGCCTTTCGGAGGAACAGACCTACTCCTGGACGCCTCGGGTCCATGCTGAGCTACAGGAGGGGAGCAAGTGCCTCGGGGACTCGAAATCCTGCAGAAATGCAAAGTTTCCTTCTCCCATCCCCTTCGGTTTTTCCATTGCAGCGTTCCTGGGAGTCTGGATTATTGACAGAGAGAATAGCAGAGCATTCCTCGCTCCAGAGAGCCGTGTCTCCAACGCTCCCTGGGAATCACGCAAAGCCGCCAAGCCGTCACCTTTCCCTCCAGCGTGATGATTAGCAAACTGCTGCCAAGCATAATATAAGTAGGTGTCCTTTGGGACAAGCTGGGTGCTCAGGACGTGGGGGCTTCTGTTAAAATCCTTTCCTGGGACTCCTGGTAGAGCCGGCTGCACCAAACGTTTCCTCCTGAACCCCTCATATAAATTGTTGTTAAGGATGAGTCAGCGGAAACAAGAGATCTGGGTGTTGGTTTCATCAAAGGCAAGAAAAATTACCCTATTTTTTGTGGATTAAGAATCACCAGATGGGAGGGAATCTGCTGCAGAGACCACTTGATACCGTCTGGAAACCTGCCCACCCTTTGCGCCCTCGGCTCGTGACATTTTCTGGTCCACCCTCTGCTCCGCAGGCTCCTAAGCACAGGAAACCCTCTTCCATCCCATCCTCCTCACCAGGCTGCCGGGGTGCGTCCCCCACCCCAGGGTGGGTGGCAGGAACAACCCTTCCCTCCCACCCGCCGGGGCAGAGCCGGCAGCAGGAGGGGGAGCAGGAGCCAAGAAGAGACATGTCCCTGTCCCCTGTTACATGAGTGGTCAGCATCTGGGGTCCTCAACAGGAAGAATACGATGCTCATCTGCTGATGGTTTCTTCTTCCTCACTTTAGGATCCACTTGGGGTCATTTTTAGATGTTCGCTAGCATTTTTACACCTTGTGTTTTCCCCACTGGTCCACAGCTCCACGTTAAATCTGAATTACCGTGTCATTTCCCTATGTTCAATACTATTCCTGTGTTCTCCTTGTTACCCCACAAACCAGTATAGCTCTATCTCTGCGTGTCCTTCACTGACCGTTGGTGAGTTGTTTATACCTGTGGGGCCTCCACCGCTAAACCTGGGACACAGGTCTCACCATCCCATGTCTCCACTTCTCCCATCTCTACTTTCATACCAGGTTTACATCTCTCTATCCCTTGTCATTGTATTAGTCCAAAAAAATCTTGTTCTACACAAAATATCTGCTTGTTACTGTCATCTGTATAAAACTAGGGCTGTACCACACAAACAGAAGCAAACTAAGTTAGCAATAGCTAGCTGCTCAATTAGAAAAACCGCTGTTACAGCTAAACCAGGTAAAACAAAGCTGTGGGAGGTCAAGAAAAGTTCAGCCAGAGCAGGTCCACCAAGCCTCAGTCCTGAGACCTTGCAAACTCAGTGCAAGGCTGATGGCCTCCTGCAAGGGCAGCACCATATCACAGGGCTGCGGGTACCAGGGGTTGAATTATGGAGCCCCATCTTCTCCAAATACCCCGGGGGAGCAGCACTGGCACCTTGGGATGGGACAGATGTGTCTCCCTGATGGGTCACTGGAGAAGTTGAGGTCAGGGTGGAGGATTATTGGTTTTGCCCCAAAATGGGGGATAGACGCCTGGTGGCTCAGGCAGGGGACCACAGCCCCACTCAGGATCTCTGATGCCTTCACTGCTGCGTCCGAGCGCTGCCAAGGACCAGGGATGGAGGACAGGCTGCTGGCTCGCACTTCCCCACCTGCTTCATTACCTCCAAAATGACACACGCACAATAAAGGCCTAATTAAACACTCGCTGACAAAAAGGCATCTGGAGCAGGGGGCAGCACGGCTCTACGAGGACTATTTCCCCCATCCCAAGGGCTGCGCTTCCAGTCGAATTCATGTAAATGACGCATGAATTCCTGTAATTAATCGCTGCCGTCCCCAGCTGCACACGTGCTGGTGTGAGGGACAGCAGACGGAGGGCTGAGCCCACGTCCCTGCACAGACACCAGCCAGGTCGGGATGAGGTCAAGCCGGGTACCACGTATGATGGAGCAGCAGCGGTGGGGGACGCCGGAGGTGCTCTCCAACAGCAGCAAGATGGAGCCACCTCGGGGTTTTGCCAAGAAAACTGGCTTTTTTTTTGACCCAAAACAACACAACCTGTCTGGTTAAGTCCCCACTGAGACGTGCAGTAAATTCACCTAGCCCCAAAACGTGATCTGACTCCAGGATGGATGGAGACCAGTGCCCATGTAGCTTCTCTGGTGTCTCGTAGGGACCAAGCAGCACCAGCATGGGAACACAAGCCCCTGTCTCACCTCCCTCCTCCACCAGCCCCGTCTCTGTGTCACCCATGGGAATCTGATTATCGGCGAGATCTCTACCGCCGTCAGATGTGATCAAAACCACAATTCAATTAAATTTGATTGGCTTGAAAGCCGAGGGTTTTGAGGAGACAGGCATGTACGCCCAGAGTGGGACGCCCTTCCCTGGGAAAGGGGGCTGAGATCTACAGGATGGTCACCCGTAGGTGAAGAAAAAGCTGGGATGCGGCTCTGGCCCCAGGATGAACTCCATCCCTTGGGGCCAGGAGCCTTTGCCCATTCATGCATCCACCGTCTGGAGGATCCCGGCTAGAGTAAGGTGAACCCAGCCTCCCGGAGATGCTTTTAATTCCTTCTCATCTTTTGAAATCAAATAAAATTCCAAAGGAGAAACTTTGTCATCTGAGCAACACACCCAGAGATGAAAGGGAATTCTAGATGGGTATTTCATCTCCTGCTCTTGTAACGAACATGAAAACAAAAAAAGAAAGAAAGAAACAAACAACAAAAAAAATCCCAGACGCAGCTAATGAGCTTTGCATTTAAATGTGGCACCAATGTCACCGTGCAGACTCTTCCTTCAAGGTCCCTCCTGCCTGCTGGCATCAGGCAACGGGCGCGGGACAGCCCCCCGGAGCAAATATTGGCTCAGATTACATTTCACTAGTGTTTACTAAATAAAACATGCATTTCCAGAAATCAAGAAAAAGTTTGTTAAATATTTTAGTACATCTGGTCTCCTCTTCCCCACCCATATACGGACTTACAAAATGCTTTGCATATTTATTTTAGCGTGCACTAGATTTATTTAAAAATAGCATCACCAGCACTGGAAACAGCCCACTTGCTTTTCATCTAGATCTTTGCATTGAATCAATGAATCCAAAATTAAACAAGGTTGGGTGTACTAAATCTATACAAAGACCTATTTGCTAATCAATACAGAAATGGATGCCTGGGATCTCTTTACCGTGTGAAATATGAGGACCTATGAGAGAGAAATTTTTTTTTAATATAATAACAAAAGCAATATCAGATTTAATCTCCCCACATAAAAAAAAATTATTTATCGGAGAGATGCTGTCTCCTAAATAATTCATGCTGGTTGTATAGTACCCAGAAGAGATAAGACTCCCGTCTTCCATTCCTAATGAGAGGGAAAGAGACCTCCAATATTTTTCTTGGATTCAGTTTCACCAGTGCAAAGAGCCGAAACCGTCCTTGGCTCCTGGAAGGTGTCCTCCCCCACCACCACAGGGGAGCTGACTCCCCCAAAACACAAAGAGAAACCACAACATGCTGCATATGGAGGGAGAAGAGCTTCCGACACGTCTGGAGGCCAAACTCAGATCACCTGTAAGAGGCACCTGGCTTTGGTGTTGAGGTTCAAGGGATGACGAAGGTGACCAAGAAGCCAGAACCCATCTGGCAGAGGGAAGAAGGGTCTCCTGAAGAAGCCACCTCAATATGGCCATAATATAAATCCACTGTCTGTGGCGGGATGTGTTCCTCCAAACCAGGGTGCACGTGAAGCCACCCTGGGCCGCACTGATGACTGGCTCCCCCAGCAAAGGGGAGCTGAAAGACAGCCAAAAGCCAACCCAGGCCACCCCATATGGAGTACATGGGAGTCACGAGCCACAAAGATCAGTGGAAATCTCTCCTGGCCCAAAATGGGAACAGTCAGGGCTGAAGAGCACAGATTTGGGAAAGAAAGATGGCTGGCCTTTTAGCTCGTCTTGGGGACAAGGTCTGGAGGTGGCTTTGGGAACAGCCTCACACAGCCATGTGCTCAGCCAGGTCCCTTTCTCCTAAGCATGCTGCAATAATTGATCCATTGAGGGCTGTGCCTGCTCCGCTCCCAATAAATCTGCATATCAGCTGCTTCCATGAATGAAAAATGCACGCTCCAGTAAATCAGAGGTGAAATAATACATCTGTTGTCAGCACTCTTTTTTTTTCCCCCCTCTTCCACGAGTTTCATTAAGAGGAGACATACCGTCTCAGATGAAGTTAACACCACGGGTTCACTAATTGTACCTGACGCTTCCCTGTTGCTTTGATGATGGATCGCTGCAGAAACACCAGCCCCAGGCAGACAGGCAGGGAGGGAGAAAGTCACCTCTTTGGGCTATTTCTGGAAGAAAACATAACAAAGCTGTGGAGCCTGTGCCAGGGAACAGCCCCGAGCTGGGGACACGGGGGTGGCAGGGGTGTCCCAGGAGCCCCGCAAGGTGCCAGCGCTGGATTCGGATCCTGCAGTGCTGCAGCCAGTTCCCGATGTGCTTCCTCTGAACACGAACTAAAAGAGGAATGAGAAACAGCTGACACTGGTCAGACACAGCCATGGGTCCCAGAGGCAAACTGAGCTCAAGGAGCAATCCCAATCACCTTCATCCACCTGCATCTTTCAGCCCTTCTCCAGGTCAGAGACCAGGCAAACCCAAAATGACTGGGTTTAAGCCCAGTGTCCTCTCCACAGGGTGCTGGCGCTCCAGCCCTCGGCATGCCCACGGGGAGGATGCGGAGGGACCGGGTGCTTAGTTCCCACTCGCATCTCGGATGATTTCAGCAAAGCAAGGGTCGTCACAGCAGCCAGCTCCACTCAGCATCGCCTCGGGATGCCTGGAGAAGCCGGTGAGATGGTGATGATACCAGTGCCCCCCACCACTGTGTGATCCCCATCCCCACGCTGTCCCCCATCCTGTCCCTGCCTGGCCAGCAATCAGGTTAGCAGCTTGCAACACACCCGAGCATGCAGCAAAGAGGCAACAGCTGCTTCCCGCTGACCCAGATCGAGGATTTTAATTAAGGAGAAGATTTGGGGGAATAAAGGGGAAGATCCCTCCCGGAGCTGTAATTAAAGAAACTCAGGGTGAGGTGAGAGGAGAAGACAGGACATGTCCTGCTGCTGCCAGGGCTCAGCTTGGGAGGGGAGTGGAGACCCCCACCATGGCCCCGTGGTGCTGGCGCAGCCCCCTGCCCAAGGGGGGGCATCGCCCCGGGTCAGGGGCACTGCTTTGCACCCACAAAGATGACCCTTTAGGGAGCAGCCCCTGACCCCCAGCAAGATTCACCGAACGCAGAGCAAGCAGGGGCTCCAGCCTCGTGAAAAATACATCAAACCCCAATTCCTATCGATTCGGCTCCAAGCTAAGGCAAGGGTTTGCCAGGCTGACGAGGTAGGAGTGTCCTCGTGGCATGCAATCCTGGCCCTGGTTCACCGTCTCCAAGCCAAAATGGGCCAGGTCAGAGACCGGGAGGCCACCATGGCCTTTGGGAGGTGAATGCCACTGCCACCAGGACCCACAGAGCACTTCTGGGCTGTTTGGAGAGGTTCCTGAGAACGGAATGCCATTCGGTGTGCACCGGCGCTCCAGGAAAAATGCTGGTTCAACATGGTATTGCCATATTGAAAAAAAAAAACCTGTTCAATGGGGCGACGGCCACGGGAGCCAGGCTGGGACCCCAGACTCAGAAGGGCTGCAGGAACCGAGGTTGCATCCTCAGACATGTGAGTAGACATGGCTGAGCCCAGGGCTGCGGGTCCCCTGTCACATTAGGGTCCAAGAAATGAGGTTTTGAAGTTGTTGCAACAATCCCTTGTAAGGGGGAAGGGCCCCTGGGTGAGACATGGAGCAAAGCAACAGACCCTGCCACATGATAGCCACAGCATGAGCCTCCAAAAAAACCCTAAAAAAAACCAAAGAAACAATGGGGTGGGAAGACAACCTGGAGGTACCACTCCCCGAGAAGCACTCGCTGCCACCCCGACACCTCAGACTGGCAGAGCCCTCGGAGCCACCAGCACCTCGGCATCTTCCCGGCTTACCCCAGGCTCCCAAAAATCGCACCCAACAACGTTGCCCGTGGCTCCAGACCGGCTTTGCCCCGTCACTCCCTGTCCCCGGAGCTGCGTAGCGCCAGCCTGTATCGATCCCGACGAGGCAGCACCGGATTCGCGCGGCAGCTGCTGTGTATTTACACAGCGATTACGAGCCCCGCAAAGCGGGGAGGCAAAGAGCATCACTGGGGCTCCCTTCCCCAGGGCTGGGGGCAGCTACGCACCAGCTAAACACCTCCTGCCACCGGCAAGGGCTCACCAGGCACGGCTTCCATTGCAGGGTCACCTCCTGAGGTACCCCCAGGCTCATTCAACAGCTCCTCATCGCCAACGCTGAACGGGAACCTGCTGCAGGTGGTGACACTCTGCAGGGCCTTTGCAGAGGGTCGAGACGACCTGGGAAATGCTTAATTAATTGCCTCACTGAGCCCGAGCGGCGATGCTCGGAGAAGCCACGCACACAATGAGAGCTTCACGGCATTTGGGGCAGCTTCAGACCCAAGCTGGGCAGCTTTTATCTGAAACCTTGGATTTTATTAGTGGGAGGTGTCCCTGCCCATGGCAGGAGGGTTGGAACTAGATGATCTTTAAGGTCCCTTCCAACCCGAACCATTCTATGATTCTATCTCAGCTTCCATAAGAAGCAGCGTGCACGCCGCCCTAGAAGAGACATAAGTGGCCCTGAGCGGGGAATGACACCAAGGAAAACACAGCTGATATCAAGCTAACTGCTTTGGTTCATCAAGGTTCCCGTCCCCTCAACTCCAAGCTGCTCCAAGATGTAAATCAAGTGCAGAAGCCACCCTGGCTCACCAGGCTTCTCCGCAGCCCTCTGCCCACGTGCCTGCGGTGCTCGCCGCCGCTCCTGGCGTCTGCAAATAAACAGCCTGTTCCAGCACCGCTTGGTATTTCAAGAAAGGTTAACGCAGCATGTGAAGGGCCAGAGCCACCGCTCACGGGGGCTGGAAAGCCTCCAGGCAAACACCAGGGCTCCCGGCGTAGGAGGTGACCTCCTCAGCACCCCCCACCAAGCGTTCGCTTCAGCCTTCGATATTTTCAGGCTTTGCGCCGCTAAGGCTTCCTTCCAACAAACCCAGGTTTCCCCAGCAGCATTCCCACCTCCAAAAAAGCAGCAGAAATTCCAAGCCAAGAGGGAAGCCAGGAGGTCCACGTTCACTGGCCAGCCCTGCTTAAGGCGGCAGAAAAGTCACCCCAGTTTTCCAACACCCCATCAATGGGAGAGCTGCAAAGCAGTTCCATATGGACCAGTCCCATATGGCTCACTCCATAAATGCACAGACACCGGGGCCGGATTTGCAAACCAGGCTGCTAGGATGGACAGAAAAGGCCTGGAGATGCTTTATCCAAGCCAGGAAAAACAGAGTAAAGCTTAGAAACTCATATCCAGGGATGACCAGTTATCAGGGAAAAAAGGGAGGGCAGCAAAGCGCCAGGATCCCTTGGTTAAACCAGAGCTTGAAGCTCTTCTCACCCCAGAACAAGCCACCTACCCTTCTCCTTGGAGGGAAGAGCTGGAAGACACCTACGGCAGCTCCCCATGGGTGAAGCAAAGACCTTCTCCACCCAGGGGCACCTCTCTTAACCCCATCACTCTGTGATGAGCTCCACCAGCTCCTCCACGTGACAGCTGAAATGGTTTTAAAGCCTCTGGCCGGGCTGGTTGGGTCTGGAACGGCTGATCCATATTCCCGAGGTCTCATTGGTATTCTGCAGCTTCAGCTCATTAGCACTTAGGTGCTACAAGAGCGGGAGCATTGGAAGTTTCTGGGCAAGACAGCTATTAGGGGAGGATTGAACACATCTCGCACAAACTAACGACCTGCGTGAACTCTCTAATTTCCGCTATCAATCTAGAAGGTGCCCGCAGGCCACCTGAACCAAAACAAACAAAAAAAAACCCAACAAACCCGCCCTAGATACGGCCCCAGACACCTTCAGAAAAAGAAGAATAATTAAGCAAAATAAATAACCCACAGCCCCGGAAAACGGGCTGCATCATCACACCCCCTGCTAATGCTATTAGCCAGCCCTCCTCCACAAAGGGCTCTCAGGAACAGCGTGAACTCCAGCTCAGCAGCTCCTGGAGAGACCCACCAGCCCAGCAAAGGGCCAGTATGACCAGTAAGAACGCCCCCACGCTGTACTGGGAGAGCACATTTGGGGGTCTGCCCTCTTAGAAAGACTGTTCCCAAGGCACGCTGCTCGGCAAAAGGCAGGGAGAGCTGCCGGCCCCTAAATTCAGCTGCTGCAGCCCCGACGTCCTCTCCCCATGTTGGATGCGATGAGTTTTCCCTTCTCTGCAGCGAGGGCCGCGTCCCTCTTCGCCCGGATTCGGGCGCTGCCTGTTCACGCCTCGTGATAGACCCATGAGGAAGTCACCAGGCAGAAATAACCTCTTTTTGCCCTGTATTTGAGACAAACGGGGGTGGGGAAAGACACGGTTTCTCCTAATAAGGGAACTCAAAGTGATGAATTTTCCGCTTCTCCCGAAGTTCTTTCCTCGGAGGCACTGATGCATTTTTAATGGGTCTCGATGTAGCTATTAAGCTGGTAATTGAAACGGAGAGCCCTCCGGCTGGACCCCCGCCCCATGGCAGGTCGCCCCCCCCTCCCTCCCCCGAGCCGTT
>VXBH01000028.1:146696-165573 GCA_013400035.1 Rynchops niger
ACTTTTTAAAAAAGAGAAACTTAAAAAAAAATAAATTCTTTTTTTTTTTTTTTTTTTTAAAAAAAAAAAAAAGTGTTAGGACAAGGTGTCTTCGCGTGACCCCTTCCCCACCACCCCAAATTTAGTCAGAAAAACGCTAGCCATTTCACCAAATCTGCTGGCCACGTAGGCATTCACACATCCATCGTTGATTTAAAAATATATAATATATAGCGCACACATACACACACACAAATATATATTAGAAAAGGAAAAAAAAAAATAAACCCCTCCCTCTGAAAACTCAATCTATTTTAAAAAACCCAACAAAATCCACAGCCGGTGCGTTTATCCCGTGATCAGATACAGTAGAAGACAGACATCCCTTTTGCTGCCGTAGCTCCTTGCAGAGCGCTCGGGCTGGGAGCGCGGGGAAACACATCAGGTTTTCACAGTGGATTTGTTAGCGGAGAAGGAACTGCTCCTCCCTCCTCCCACGCAGAAGGGCTTTAATTTATAGCAAGTTAGATTAAAACTAGGAAACATGTTACAAAGTCCATTATATATAGACATAAAATGTACAACTGTCGGCAGCCCCCGTGCGAGTCACTGGGTTTCGATCTCGGCTGACACCCCGGCGGGCAGCTGGAGGGTTCGAAGGCAGTTTTGGGACACGAGGGGTGCAAATCCAGCCTCCGAAACAAGCGGTGTCACAGTGCGAGGTCTTACACGAGCTCCGTGTTGGAAAGGAGATGGAGCAATGTCTTCTCCAGGAGCCAGGGAAGGCGGAGGCTGCGAAAGGCGCGAGATGCCCGGAGCGGGGCCGATTCCTCCCAGCCCAGGGCTGGAGGGCAGAGAGGCAGCGCCTGGGGACCTGCTCATCTCTCCGTCCCCTTGTGCCCGCGTGGGGAAAGGAGCACCGTGCACGGGATGAAGTCCGTGGGCAGGCATGGGGAGAAGGTGGGTCGCAGCTTGCGTCGAGGTGGGCTCATCAAAAAATGCCTTTTTTCCCCACCCCCCCACAAGGGAGTGGTGTATCAATTCAGGGAGGGGGATGCCTGGTCTGGTGCTGCCTCAAAGGGTCGTTAAGATGTTGAGCCAGGCTTTAAAACACCCTCTGGTGTGAACAGCAGCTTGCCCAGGGAGCCCCACAGCCCCCTAAAAAGCTGCGTAGGCTCTTGGGGGCAGAAAACCAGGCACAAAGGGAAGGTGAGCGAGGCCAGGCTCCGTGGAAGGGGCTTGGGGCAGGCAGGGGAGAAGAGCGGGACAAGCACAGCAGCATTTTTTTTTTTCTCTCTGCCTTCCCCAGGCAGCAAAAGAAACACGAACCCCCTGCAGCGCAGCAGCTGGGGAGGGGAGATGCCCCCCCGGCATCCTCTGCCCTGGCCCCCCTCAGGCACCACGGGGCAGGGTCTTCTCCCCGGGAGGGATACGCTGGCATCAGCAGGGAAATCCCAAGCCTTTGGTCTCCATGGCTTAGTTGGAAAGGTGTTGGCTTCAGAATGCTCATCCTGGGGGATTTCATTTACAGGGCAAAGAGAAAAGAGATTGCGAGGCCGGGTGGAGCCAGAGGTGCCCACGGGTTGGGGAAGAGTGATTTGTGCAAACCACCAGTAACTCGAGTCCTCATTTGCTCTTCTGCGGGGAAGCCAGGATGGAGGGGACTGCACGAAGACGTGAGGTTCGAGTTAGGAGTCTTCCCCGAGGATCTCTGTCACGAAGGAGGCCATGTCAGTCTCTTTGGTGTCGTGCAAAGTAAAGAAAGGGTGTTCCTGCCAACAAGACCAAAGACAACATCAGCTGACACCCAAGGACAGACGAGCCCAAGAGCAGTCCATGGGGGATGTCACACAGCTGGCGAGGTGCTGGGGGAGAGGTGGACACCAACCTCCTCCCCAGGCTCCCACAGACACCATCCTTCAGCTTAACGATTAGCCACCACTTTCAGGTTTGGTGTTTCTAGGTTCAACCCCCACGGGACAGTCCACCTTGGCAGCTGTACTACCATCGATGTGAGGTCTGAACTCACCGAGAGCAGATAGGACAGCAGGAGAAAACACCTAGAAACGCTGACCTTAACACCCATGAAATCAACACACCCTACACCCATCCCACCTTAGACACACTACACCTACCCGGCTCCGTGCCTGAAAAAAAAAAAAAAAAAAAAAAATCACCCCCACATCCTGCTGTCCCATTTTCCTAGGACCTGCTGGACCATTCGCTCGACTTTTGAAACGCGTTGCGATAAAGACCAGCAGAAATGGCTTCACACTTACCATAAGTTCTAAATAGTTCATTCGCTCAGCGGGGTTCTTCCTTAAGCTGGAAGACAAAAAATGGAAGAGAAAGGCTGTAGGATCTTTTTAATTTTTTTTCCTGTAACGTGATCTATCACAAGGGATCTCCCCTTCCCAACCAACATGACACCCTTCTCATGGGCAGCGCCCATTCCTCTTCCTCCTTGGCCAAGCAGGTTTGAACCACCAGCAAAGCGGCCAGGCAGGTAACTGGGAAAGGCCAACTCACGGTGCTTTGCCACAAAGAGCACTGGGCAAGCAGCTCACTGCAGTCTGCCCCGCACAGCCTCGCTTGTCCACACAGTCCCGAACAGACCAGGGAAGGAGAGGAGGTGGTTTCCCACCACCTGTAGACCATCTCAAGGCTCGTTCGAGCCTTGCCTCGGTGGGCTCAGCCCTGCCTGGCAGCTCCACGCAGCGCACACGGAGCAGAGGGACACCCTGCGGGGAGCAGCTACTGTACACGGTACCCACAAAACCACAAATCAGCTTTCACCCAAAGGCACCCAGACGCTGCCAGGGGTTCGTTCTCGTTTCATTGCCGCTTTGCCAGAAACCACCAAAATTTCAGCAGCAACGATGGCAAAAGGGGAAGAGAAACCTCTGCGCCTTCCAACCAGCCTGGGTGAGTCAGGCCGAGAGCAAAACCAGTTTGGGCAGTGCTTCCTGCCGTGGCCGAGTACCAGCCTTGGTATGGCAAAGCAGAGAGAAATGGTCTCCAAAAGGACAACAAACCCAGTCCCGCGCTTTGCTCCAACCCCCATGGATCAGGGCTTCTCTTCAGCCAGGCTGGGAAAAGCCACCAGTCCCTGACGGAGACTCACCACTGCGCTGTGAAGTCCACAAACTCCTTGGAGAAGCGATCGGTGGGCAGCTGGGGCGAAGGCTCCTCCACCACTTGCTTGAGCTGTTGGAAGGGGGTCCCCCAGGACTCGTACGGGAAGCGAAGAATGGCCAGTTCGATCTGAGGACAGAGACAGGCTGACATGAGACACCAGGACGAGCACAACCCCACACAGCCCGCCTACCTCAGCCTCTGCAGCCAGCTCGGATTCAAAATGAAAAACCTCTTTCCTTACAAACCATTTTCAATTTGGGTCATACCACTTTTTTTTTTTTTTTTTAAACACAAAGACCCAGAGGCCAAAAATACTTCCTTGTGAGGCTGGCTCAGCATATTAATGCATTTACAGGAAGCCACCACAGATATGTAAAACGGGATTATTTAAGAAGATAACAACAGCACGCCCTTTCTGCACCAGCTTCCAAAGTGCTTTGCCCTCCATAAGCCAGCCTCTGGGCTTCAGACTAGCATTGTATGAGCTAGACATACAAAAAAATCCACAAAGCCAAGAAAAACTAAGTGCTAGAACACCATTTAGGAAGATCTTCGCTAAACCACCTCCATTACCAGGCCCTTCCTACAAGTCACCTCTGCTCCATCACCCATTCAAAGAAGGAAAAAGCCCATCACAGCTCTTGGGCGGTCACCTCATGCCAAGGGTCAGTTCCCATCTCAAGGCAGGCAGCAGAAGCTCCAGACCTGTCTGGCAGGGTGGGATGGAACGGGATGGGATGGGAGGAATGAGAAACCTGGAAGGATGCAGGGCAGAGCCGGGGACCCCGTCTGCTTCTGGCTAAAGCCTGGGGAGCTCAGCTCCTGCTGCTGGAAAACTGAATGAAGCCACCAGCCTGGAAAAGCCTGGATTAGCCCTGCAACTCAATGGCCCTAAAACTGACCAGTCTGAAATCAATCAAACCCCTTCAGAAATTAAAAAAAAACACAACAGGAAGCCAGCCCAGGAGGAAGACATTGGAGGGAGTCAGACAGGTGGGGGCTCTGTTTGGCTGCAGGCTTTCAGCAAGGTCCCCTCTCCCATCCAGCTTTGGAGAGGTTGAGAGATTTCATCATTCATGCAATCTCCCATCCCACAGCTTCCTGCATCTCGGAAGGAAAGCCGGAGCTGATTACATTTCCAGCCAGCCAGCCCAGCTCTGCACTGCACTGGCATGGGGACACCAAGGAGAGGGGCTCGGGCTTGGCACTGCGGACAAAACTAGCTGGGGAAGAAGGAATATTTGCCAAGAGATCCGTGCAGCTCACACAAATGCAGGGGCGCAGCACCCAAAACAAGTCACAGCTAACAAGGGTGCAGGAAAAATTCCTGAAAATAATCTACCCGCAGAGAGACAGTCTCCTGGAAAGCAGGAGACGCATTCCCAGGCGGCATCCCCTTCCAGCCAACAGCTGGGATTTCCTTTGTCCTCTGGCGCCAGAAGATTTCAGCTGCTTTCTGCAAGATCCGTTTCTTGCAGGAGGTAGATAAACCATCCTGAGCAGCTGCGATTTTGGAACCGAAAGCATTTCCCCTTCCTGTTGGCTGCTCTGAGCTACCCCGCAGGCGGGACTTGCTGCAAACCACGCACAGCACCCCTCACTGCAGCAGGGCAGGCTATTTTGCCCCCATCTTCCTGCAAGGCTTTGCCAACACGGGAGGGGGGGTGCATGCAGGAAGGCTGTGACCCAGCTGCAGCAAACCCTGCTCCACCGACCACTTCTCCAGCCAGCACATGGGGAACTTCAGAGCAATTAAAAGTCAGTCTTGGATGCCCAACTAAGCCCACTGTCATCCAGATATTGCCCCCCTTGGAGTCTGCCATCCACACCAACATAGTTCAGAGCTAACTGGAGCTATTTGGAGCTGGCATTGTACACCAGTAGCTCGATGAAACCAAGCAGAGGGGTACAAGGGAATCACGTGGGGATAACAAGCCTTTATGATCCCCCAGGATCCAGCAGGAACATGCAAGAAGGGAAAGATGGAAAGAGAAGAGGCAGAAAATGGATCATCTGCTGGCAAGAGCCAGGCAGACGCAGCAAGAGCCACAGCAGTGGTGGCAACGCTGGCTGCACGCCCCGGCTCACAGCCATCTCACTCCGGGGTGAGGCACCCCTGTGTGCACAGGGCAGCAGCACCCCCCTGTGCCCTGGGTAATTCACCCCATGCCCTGAGCTATCACGCTCAGAATTGATAGCCCCGCTTGGTGGCCATCCACCCAGGGGTGAAGCCACCAGACACCACCGCTCGTGGCTGGGTTAGAGCCCCACCAGTACAGACCCCAGCCCAGCCCCAGGGCTGCAGGGTGCCAGTCCAAGCCCTCGGTATTACCATTGTGATCCCCAGACTCCAGACGTCCGACTTCACGTTGTAGCCCTTCTGGTTCAGCTCGGGGTTTATTCTTTCAGGCTGTAACGGGAAAATGGAAGCTATTACAACTCTATCTCGTTTTCCCAGTGCAAACCCCACGGAGCAAATCTCTGGCTCAAAACCCAGGTTGGGTGGATTCCCTGGCTCATATCCCCATGGAGGCAGGGTCTGAAGTTAAATCTAGCACTGATTGCTCCACACAACCCACATAAACTCTCCCCTCCAGCTCCTGACTGAGACTTGTACTATCCCTGCACCATGATCCCTGTCCCAGGAGCACAAGCTACCCACGCAGATGCCACAGATGGCAAAGGGAAATTCATACTGACTGGAGAGGATGACATTAAATGATCCTGCCAAGAAAAGCCTCAGTATTTTCTAGCCAACAAGGAGCAACCCTTCCAACCACCACAACCAGCACCAGCCAGTCTTTCACTCTTCTGCAAATGGAAGGTGGCAGAGGAAGAGTCTGCTGCGGGATTAACGTGCACAGCAGGGCTTACAGGGAGGGTAATCCCGTCCTTGGAGGACTCTGCTGAGTCGGGAAGCCCAGAGCACTCTGAAGCGGTTTCTACCACAGGACAGAGGTGAACCAAGACCAATTTCTAAGCAGCAGCCTCTTTGAGGACGCTGCCAGCTCTGGCCCCACTCAAGTACACTTACAGCCATGTACGGTTTGCAGCCGGCATCCATGGTCTTCGCAACCGAGTCCACCAAGTAGCCGCTGATCCCAAAATCGCACATTTTCACATGTCCCTCCTTGTTGATCAGCACATTGGAAGGTTTCACGTCTAAGAGAGAGAACATGAGAGGGGCAGACTGAGCCTTTGCAGAGGTATCGCAGAGCCTGAGATAGGAAGGGAAACTCCCCACCGAGCTGGGAGGGGAGCAGGCAGGCCCTAACACAAGGGAAGGCAGACAAAACCCCACCAGTCTTATTTCAATAAGAGTTGTTCACAAGTAAAACTATAATCATGCCCCTTCAGGCAGAACAGGCCTCCTCTCTAAGGAGGCAGGTCAGAAGGCTGAAATAAGATGTTGAGGAGTTAATGCCCAGCTCCTTAGGAGAGGTTTATGTGCCCAACAGAGCCCTAAAAGCTCAACTCTACCAAGTTCTCCGGACAGCTTGTCTCGTGCCCATCATGATCTGTCCACAACCACCCAAGGAACTATACCAGGATGACAAACAGGACCCGAGTGTTACAGTGATTCGCAAGGTATTCTTCAGCCCTGACCTTGCTAGAACTACCCAGCCAGGAAGGCTAAGGGATTTTGTCCCCAAGAGCTGCTTTCAATGCACCTCCATACTCAGAGAGAGCTACAGATGCCCATAAAAATACAGTTAGTGAACAATTCAGTTATTACATTCAACCCTTCATCTGAAAATTAGGATAAGAACAACATCATGCAAGCAGATGCATGAAGGTTACATCTCAGGAATAGGCCTTGGGCATCTAGATGTGACCACCACGGTCTTAAGTACCATTAGACCCCACTGTAGGCATTCCAGAGGCACACACCACACATCTCCTCATGAGTCCTCACGTAGCGTATTTCAAAACTAGATCTCCAGCCACATCACGCTGACCCCAACCAGCACCTACCTCTATGGATTACGGACAGTTTACTGTGCAGATGCTCCAGAGCTCGTACAATCTGGGAACAAACACAGCAAAAGAGTATCTGTTAATCACACGCAGCACCAGCCTTCCACTGCAAACACACTACCCATTTCCATGTGCCATGGGCTTGAACAGAGACCTCCAACAAGCTCAAGAGGTGCACAGAACTATGTAAGAACCCAAGAGGCACTCACAGACACAGCCATTTTCCCCAAAATGTCTTCAGGGATGGTTTTCTTCTTCTCCAGAACTTTCTTGTAGAATTTATCTAAGGAGGTGTCCATAAGCTCCATGCAGATCCACACATCGCCCTGCAGATGGAGAGAAAACGGTTGAGAGGGAATTCCCTGGAAATCCCCAGGAACTGAAGGGAGAGGTGGGGACTGATGGACAAACAGACACTGTCCCTTTCACAAGGGGCAAACCAAGGTCCCTGCTGCACAGCTGCTGCGGGCCACACCATCAGCACATGGGCCCCACACTGGGTAGTAATGGGCACAGATGTCCAGGTACCACCAAAACTACCTGTGATGGCTCCCTTTGAGGGTCTACCCCAAAGCCAGTCTGAGCCATGGACAACATGTCATGGAAGCGGGGAACAGGACCTGCTCAACATTGCCTGATGGAGGCAAGGCTTTGACTTTATGTCATGGCAGCACCTCAAACAGCCCAGCTCGGCTGAAGAAAGCAGAGGTGGTTTGGGACAGTTTAATGCCTTCAGTGCAACCACAGGGGCCCCAGGTGCCACGCAGCCCACCAGCCATCCACCAGCTCAGTACCTCTCGGAAGAGGGCTCCGTAGAAGGTGACGGTGTAGAAGCAGTCAACTGTCCTCATGGAGATGTCCAAGTCCATCAATAATCTCTTCTGCTCCTGAGTGTTCACAGTCGCTCGAATCCTCTGAGACAAATATAAAAGAAGACGGGTTTGATGGAGGTGGGATAACATTCGAGCTGACTCAGAGGATCTGTGGATCTGAGGCCAGGGCAAGTGTTTTGGGCTTATTTTGTGGCCAGTAGCACCCCAGGAGATGCCCAGATTCCCTCTTCCAGACAGCACCTTAATGAATGACAAACCCTTGGCAAGCTCTGCAGTGGATGCAGGATGAGGCCAGCAGACTGGACAGGCACTCTGACATCCAAACCTTGCACTAACTAATTGCAGGCACCAAGTCTGGCTTTCAGAGCCTGCTGATCAACACCCCAGCATCCAACTGGTATCAGCACAGACCCAGTGTTGACCCAAACCCCACCGGGGATACCAGAGGCTGCCAAATAGAGACAAGTCTGTCCCCATTTTGCTGCACCCAGTAGAGTTAAGCAGAGTCTCCCTGCTCCCTTGGAGCTGCACATCCCAACATCCATCTCCCTCAGCAAGCAGCTGTCCTCACCTTCACGGCCATGATGGTGCCGCTCTGCGCGTGTCGGACTTTCTCCACCACACCATAAGCCCCACGGCCCAGCTCTGAAATTGCCACCAGGTCATCAGCTTCCACCTCGAAGTTCTTTAAGAGAGACAAAAATCAGACACAGGCACACTTATCACCAAGTGACATCAGCAGAGGTCCAACGCTTGCAGCTCGTTCATGCAGAGCACTTCCAGAAGATGGTACCTACAGGACCCCACCAGCTCGCGTATGCACCAGAGGCTTAGAGACGATGGGTGTATTTTTTCCTCTTTTGAACCAGAGCCCAAACCCTCTCACCCTGTACTCACCAAGGTTTATTTAACTCCCCATCTGCAGCTAGAGATCAGGACTTTCATCCTTTCAGCCAGGGCACGCTGCCACTGGAAAGGGCACCAAAGGTTGGTGCCTCTCTGCCTGCCTGGGATTACCCACAGGAGGGTATTTCTGTGGTTGCTGAACTACTTGCAGCTCCTGTGCCAACACGGGCAGCGCTCAGGAGCCTCTGCCACAGCTCCAAATGCCATGCGCAGCCGGGGATCCCCTACCTTGCCCTGCATCCCAAGAGAGCATCGGTCACAAACACACCTACGTGTCTAACAACACCTCCGCCTGTGCAAAGCCTCCCTTAGATGGGATGGTGCACGCAGCGACCCAGCAACTCAATTCCTAATTAGCGGGGGCTTCAAATGGGTTTTACCTGCTTTCAATACTTTCTGCCACCATCAGAAAGCAGCCAGCAAGTTAAAACGTGATTTAGCACCAACAAAAGAGCTCAGGCAAGCGCAACTACACAAGTCTCACTTCAAGCTGGGAGGAGAAAGAAAAAAAAAAAAAAAAAATCCATTGCCAGTGCTCAGACAAGCGAGTGCCCCACGCAGAGCAGGGAGCCAGCGAGCTCCTGCGCAACCCATGAACAAGTTTCCCTAAAGACGTGTTACCCTGTAATTGCCTGCTCTGCTGGGCAGGGCACAAACAGTTTGAGTGAGACATGGGCTATTTTTGGAGGCTGCGATCATCGCTCCTAATAAGTCACAGGCCTTCTTTTAGCCAGGCTTTATCCAGCTTCCAGTTTTCCTCCGGTCTCAGGGAACAAAAATATAATACCAGGATGCCAAATTGCCCCAGTAGGCACAAAGGCAGCAAGGGCGGGAAACATCCACGGCACAGCGCCGGATACCATGCCTGTGAGCTACACCCAGAGCAGAGAGGAAACAGCCTTTGGCATTAAGGAGCCAAGCTGAGAGATGTGGCTGCCAGGCTCCCAGCCAGCAAGCTCCCCTCGGTGCTGGCCACAGCATGGCCAGCAGCGACTGGGTCCACCGGTCCATCCCACCAGCCCCAGCTCTGTTTATTCGAGCCAGATGTGCCTGGCAGGCGGCCGAGGCAGGGAGCAAGAGAGGTCTGTGCTTGAGCTCAGCGCTGAGCTATGCACTGCCCAGCACAGGAAAGTGCCGGCCCTTTCCTGGGCAGGACGGTGGATCCAGAAATAAGGAGAGCAGAGCTAATGGGGATGCATCCAACCCCCCCACCCAGCCACCCTGGGCAGCTGGCAGAGGAGCAGTGCAGGCTGACAGCTTCTGCAGGGGCCTCCAGGAAGGATCTGGTGGTGCTTTTGAGGACACGTGTTCTGCAGTTGTTCCAGGTTATTGTTTTGGGTTTTTTTTCCTGGCATTTACCCTAAGGCTTCCCCAGAAGCAAGCTGGCGGTTCCCAGCACACTCCAGGAACCAGCATCGCCCTGCCCAGCAACAGAGGCGATGCACCGACAGAGCCCCAGCATCGCTCACCCCGTGCCCTGGCGATATTGAGGTGGTTAATGGGGATGCACGGCATCACCTGCATGGATCCAATGGATCCGAGGTCATCATCCACCCCCATGGCCCAAAGCTGGCCTTCTGCCCAAGCCCTCTTCCTCCATCCCACACTGTGTCACTCCAAAAATACCTGGACGGGCCCTTTCTGCAAACACCGGTGCAGGCAGAGCAGGGAAGGAAGCGACTCTAGAGAGCGTTCCCCAAGCTACAGCACTCTCCTGTTGCACACACCATGCCCAGGCTGTTACAGAGCTATTAATACACACGACACAATGGCCAGAAAATTAGACAGGCGGTGGGGTTGTTCCCTGGACCCAGCCAAAGCTTCCCCTCCCCTCTCCTATCTGTCCCCTAACCCTAAAACCTTGCACCAAGGCTGAGGGGTCCAGATCCCATCAGCCGAGCCACCTCCCAGCCTGGAAGGTAAGCAGCTAGATATAGGGCTGAGCCAATGCATGGTATTTTTAGCTCATTTGCAAACAACCTTCTGCAGCCCCAGGAGAGCCCGTAACAAGAGAATGAAATAAAAAAGAGAGACAGTGGCTATTTCTAGCAGTGTTTTTCATCAGGTCCCTAAGCAAAGGCTTTGGAGAGCCAGGGAGAAGGCTTTGTGCCCAGCTTCTCCCGGGCCATGGGCAGTAACACAGCCCTGTGGGTCAGCAGGACAAAGGGGACTTTGTTTGGGGCAGCCAGAGAGCGCGGTGAGGCCACGCTGATTTAGAGTAGATGGGCTGGGTCCATGCATTGAGATCAAGGTGGCCAGTGGGACTGTCAAGAGACCACTGTGATCTCCCACTACGGACAAGACTGCACACCCTGCCTTTGGCAGCCACCTGCCTTGCAGGGACTGCCCGCAAGCAGGAGAGACCAGCCAGCGAGCGCACAGGCTCAGAGACGATCCATCTTGCAGGCAGGGTGACATGTCACAGCTCTAAATACACACAGACACCCCGCTGGCTCCACAGGGAAAAGGTCCTGCTGTGGGATGTCTCCTCCCTGCAAAGATGCATCCCATGAGGCTGCACCAGGACGGCACCGTCCTTCTCACGGGGTGCTCCGAAATCTCAAGATCAGATTCGACAGGTTGTCAGGCGTGATCCATAAAACTCCCCATACAAGGGGCACACAAAATCGAAGGCAAGCAAAAAATAAACCACATTGACACGTACTTTATCTCCGATGGTAATGAACGCTCTGGAGTCCAAGTTCCTCGGGGGCCTGCAAAAAGAGAGAGAGAGAGTAAGGAAAAAGCCCAGCTTTGTTAACCCTCTAGGCCAGAGCCAGGTTTCACGTTCCTTCGAGCACTTTCAGATGCTGCTTTTCCACTGTGCCTTGTCATGGGTTCAAACCAGCCCCTCCAAACACTCGCAAATGCTTTAATCCTGCTAGTAACACCTCAGCCCATACCCATGAGGCACGCAGCCAGCGCGAACCCCAGAGCCAGCTCGGTGAGACATGCATCAAACCAACAGGCTACGAAACCATCCCTGCTCAGGAGACCGAGGAACCGAGACCGACGGGATGAGACACTTCTGTGGCAGAGCGGCTCAGCTGTCATGTTTTGACAGGCAGGTGTTGTAACAGGACAGCCACGTAGCCCGAAACGCACGCCGAGGGAACAACAGGTAATTCCTCACCCGTGAGTCATTTGTGTACACTCGCAGGCCTGTTTCAGACAGGGCAGGCAGCACCTCGGTGTCACGCTTTGCACAACGCCGCGCAGGCGAAAGTCTTCCTTTATGGCTTTTTTCCTCATTGCTGCCCACTTCCCATTATGGGCAGCACGGTACTTTTAGAGCCGACACGAGCGTTTTGTCCCTCGTGCCTCGTTTCTCTGCTCTCCCCATCCCCTGGGAGCTTTTAAGAGCGGAGGAGATTGCCCAACTGGTTTAGCCGCCCAGTTCCCATCCGAGCGCTACGGCAACCTCCGGCTTCAAGGAAGTACTTCAGGCTCCCAGCAAGCGCCTTGCACTGCGCAAATATTTGCACTGCAGCTTGAAAAGCACAGAGAAAAGGAGTTGCGGATAGCTTGCACCAGCTTTTATGTGAGCGCTCTGGGCATAAAAGCGCCCCGCGAACTCCGGCGTGATGCCTTCTCCAGGGGAAATTCAAACAGCGGTAGGAGCAGAGACAGATGCAGCCGTGGGGGAAGGAGGTGGCGGCTGCAGGCAGGGCTCAGCATGTGCATGTCAGGCCTCACAGCATTCATGGGGGAGTTCCCCTGGCTCCCCCTGCAACACATCTGCCCTATCTACCTGGGGTTTTCAGTACGGGTATTTCCCCTTCAGGGATTTCACTGCTTTCCTGCAGCTGGGAGGGTCTCTAGAAAGGGTTTCTGGGGCAAACAAGGCTCTGCAGCGGAGAGGCAGCCCAGGGTGTTTTGCAAGAGCACCATGGAGAGGAATTTAAGCCGTCTGCTCTTTGTCAAACCAAGTGCCACTACCCCGGGCTCTCCCTCACAGCACAACAAGCATCAGCAGCACAAAACAAACAGGGCAGAGAGAAATTCCAGTTCCCTGAGGAGTAGCTGGGCACTGGCCCCCGGCACCGAGCGGCGCAGCAATGCCAAGACACCCGTGTCAACAACTCAAAGTAGTCCCGACACACAGGTCATGGGGAGGATGCCCTGCCACACAGAGCATCCCCCAATCTTCATCCCCTGTTCCTGCCGTTGTCCAGCTGCCACCACCTCTTCTCTTCTCCTGCATCAAAAACCTTTCCCTCTTCTTCTCTTGGGCAGATTTGCTCTCTCTGCCATGCCTTCGCGCTTCAGCACTGGCAAAGCCATGGCAGGAAGGCTGAAGAAAGTCTCCCAACAGTCTCCTAGCCTTTGCCTTTCAGCCATTTCAAGTCAAACCTCTCAGAGAGGCACACACTCTGTATGTGTGCATGCTATGTGTAATTCCTTCTCATCACTTGCAGCCAGAGCTTAAGGGAAAAAAATTAACTATCCTGATTCTGTAAAGTCTACACAGGCCATTCCCCTCAACACGGTGTTGAATCCAGCTCCGGAGAACCACCAGCTGGCTTTAAGCAACAGAGACACTTACGTTGTGTTGGCAACAGGCTGTTTGATGGGGACACATGTTATCCTCAGCTCCCGTTTCTTCTTGCTTTTCACTGGAAGAGAAGATGCACACATGAGCAATTGGCATTTTTACTTTTCTTCCTTCAAGCATCCTCTTGCCTGCAGCCAGCAGGTATTGGAGGCAGGGCCTGGACCCCCTACGCTGTGCAGCTACGGCAAGATGACAAGGTGGTCATGGTGCTCATGACCGTTTGCCCAAAATTTCAGGCAAAAGCCAGAACCACAAGTGGGTCTCAATGTCCCTGTCAAGCACTCGCCTGCAGAAATACCCAGGGGTGCATTGACAGAGACCATTTTCCAAGTCTCGCAGCCAAGCACCGCCTTGCAGACACCCCAAAAGTGCTCTTTACCCTTCACGGCCATTAATGGTCCCCTCTCTTTGCAGATTTTAATTGCTGATGTTTGGGAGATAGGTTAAAGCTGCAATTTCTGCTGGGTGCTTACCCGGTTTGTGCGGCTCCAAGGATCCTTTGGAATCTGAAAGAGAGAAGAGAGACACCGGCTCAGCCTTCATGCTCCAGATGAGCCAGGTACCATCCCTCATGGTCCCACGCACAGCAATCCCAGCTGTCCTACGGGCAGATGGAGACAGAAGGGCTGTGGGAGCCCAGCCTGGCCCGATCCCCATTTCTCCAGCCACAAGAGGTCCCCACGCCATTAGCCATGCTCCCGAAAATGCTCCCTGTCCAGTTCCTCCTTGCCCCACAGCCCCCTGTTCCCCACCCAGGACTGCTTGGGAAGAGCCAGACCCGTTCGAGAGCGTGGATCAGATCCAGCACGGAGGGTGACGGCCACCAGAGCTCAAGCAAAACCAAGGAGTCGCTCCCAGCAGGCGAGGGAACACCCCACACCTGATGAAAGGAAACCAGGGCAAAAACAGACGCGAGCTGACGGTGAACCAGCCACAAACCCAGGCTTGTGGAGGCCGAGACCCCCCCCAGACAAGGCACGACCCCATCAGGAGCGAGTGGTGAGAAGATGCTTTCTCTTGCTGCTCCTCCACAACTCCAAACAGCACCGAGATAACACAACCCGCTGCTGCAGGGGGAAACGGGGTTCAGGCAGCTCCAGGGCAGGGCAAACACTTGCGGATGAAACTACAGCGACAAGAGATAACAGGCACGGGAGGCCAGCAGGCAGCAATAGGCAGAGAAGACCTGCACGGGGCTGAGAATCAGGTCCCTGCAGGGCCATGGACCCCAGGGTCCTCACCGAAGCCCCAGCCATTCCTCCTTCAGCAGACAGCTCACCCACCCACCCCAGCCCGCTGGGAAAACAAACAGCCCGTGAGGGGCTGGGATGAGGGCTAAAGTGCTATAGCTGAGAGCGTCAAAGTCCCGATCCCCCCAAGGGACAAGGGGGCATCTGCGCTTGGCAGTTAAAGGCACCTCTGGCTGCACAGACCTAGGAGATGCATTAAAAAGCACAAAGAGCAAGGTGTGCTCCAGGCACAGGACTGGGAGCGGATGGCTTGGCATGGCCTTGGACAGCCCTTCAAAACAGCTCCTACTTGGCTGGCTCCCGGGAACAGGCGTGTGGACAAAGTCCAGCACTCCGAGGGCTGCTGGGGAAGGGAGCGGAGAGGCGAGGAGCTGGGATTTCAGCAGGAGACACAGCACTGTATGAGAGTAGACGCAGCAGCAGTGAGACAGAAGGACGATACATGTCCAGCATGTTCCCAGCACAGACAACCCCCGTCCCCATCCCTCCTCCCCCGCCAGCCCCAGATGCCTCAGCTAAGACAGGTGCCTGAAACCCATTTTTCCAGTCCTGTCCTTCCCCAAATGCAAACCTTGGTGAGGCTGAGGGTGAAATCTGGTCTGCAAGATACTGCAAGGTCCCAGCTGCAGGACCAGCATGGGACCAGCAGGGATCAGTCCATATCCCCATCTCATCTGCCACCTTTCCTGCATCAGAACTGGCCTATGAGGTCCGGGACCAGTGCAGTTCCCCTGAGCTACAGGAGAGAGGTGAACTTCCATCTCCATGAAACCAGCCAGGGAGCCGCTCCATCCCAAACCGATCCCGCTTGGCTGGAAAGCACCTCTGGAGACCTGCCCACGTCACAGCAATCACAGCTTCTACTTTATGAGCCTGCAAAGCTTCCCTTCCCCATCACCCACCCAGCAGGGCTGGAAGGGGGACTATCAGTAGCCCAGCATGGCAACTGACGACACTTTACAAAATACCTGGTTGCGAAATGACAGGAGCAAACGTAAAACGGAGCCAAAGGAAAGATGCTGTCTGCCAGTTCAGAAATGCCTCCCCTTCCCACCCCCAGCCTCTCACTACTCAGCGTGGGGGGCCGACCACAGAACCTAAAAACTGGTGTCCCTAGAGTCCTTCTGCACCCAGGGGAGTTGGGAAGCTCACTGTGGACACATGTCCCATCCTGGGGAATGGATTCAGCTCACTGCCAACTGGGAGCCTTGCACCGAGTGTTTCTCCCCCATGACCTGCCCCGAAACACAGACAGCGGTTTGCACGCAGCCCCCCCAGGCAGTTACCAGCCAGACCTCTACACCAAGCCCTGAAATGCCTCCCATCCCGGCTGGTATTTTGCTTCATCTGTTTGCTCTCCCTCTCCCCAATTGCCATAGCAATCCCGCAGCCGGCACAAAGCGCCTTCTGTGCCGCCGGCTGCCCTGGCAGCGCCGGCCGCAGAGCTGTGACTCACGCAGCAGGAGCAGGGTCCACAGGCTCCCCGAGCCCGGCATCCCGCAGGCTGCAGCATCAGCCCTTCCTTAGCCCTGGCTGCAAGAGCCAGGCCAGAGGGAGCTGGGAGCACCCAGCCTGGGGTCGGGAATCAATGGGGCACATTGTTCAGTGGAGCCCAAGCTCGCAGGCAGGAGGATTTGCAAGCACGGGTTACGAGGGACAGGAAGATTCCCCATTACAGCCCCCCTGCACCATGCAGGAGGGTCATTTAACATCTCTGGGCACTGATCATCCCCCATGAACTCTGCTATAATGGGGGTCCTGCACATCAGTCCGCTTCCCTGTACCCCCAAAGCACTGCTCTTCACTTCCCAGCATCGTACTGCCAGGGCCAGTGACAATCCCCTTCCCACCCTGTCATGCCTAGCCCAAAAAAAAAAAAAAAAAAAAAAAAAAAAAAAACGCATTTCCTAGCTGCAACCTGAAAAAGCACCGATTAAAACAGAGATATTTTGCCACCACTCCCAGGCTCTGGCTGGGCCACCTACACTGGTGGAAAACCCAGCTCAGTCCACGCCTGCAGGAATAAAATCAGCCACGATGCTGTCCCGCAGCCGGGGGAGCCAAGGCGGAGGCTGGATTCGCTTGTTATGGCTCTCCCAAAATTTGCCACGAGCTTTCCAGCACCCTGCAGGCTGGCCCGAACTCCTGCTTCTGGCTGCAAGCTTCTCCTGCTGCTTGCGGTAGGGCAGAGATTGAGTGGGCAGGCACCACTTCCCCTTGAGCACAGCCCGGGGGAAAAAAAAAAATGGTGGGGGAGAAATCAAAAAAAGAAAAAAAAAGGCAAAAAAGCCTGCTGAGGGCAGGCAGAGCCCTGACACAGGAGGTGGGGGCTCAGCACGGCCTCCCCGCTATTGCACAGCCCAGCAATCACCCCTGCAAGCGCCCGGAGGCTGCCAGGCTGCTGCAAGCCCCTGGGCTGGATGCATCTCCCCCCCGGGGAAGGTGACCTGGTTCCTGAGCCTCTGCAGCACCCCCCCCGGCAAAGCCCACGCACCGTGAAAGGTGAATGGGGGTGGAGGAAGGACTTGGGGTCAGGGGGAGAGAGGAAAATAAAACAGGAGGAACAAAAAGGCAGTGGGATGGGCACGACAAGACACTGCAGTTCAAGCCCTTCTGTCCCGAGCACATCCCAGGCAGCATTTGCCTTCAGCCCCCGCCAGCAGCTGCTGTCGGCTCCTTCTCACCAGCGAGGCCTCGGCATCATCTCTCCCACATTTGGGATCCCAGTAAGGTCAGTGCAGGAGGAATTGCTGTAACGTGAAGAACAGTTTATGTCACCCGAAAATGCTGGAAACGCACCAGTTTCCCAGGGCACTGGGCGTTTGCAGGAGGGGTGGCTGCAAGCACAGAGCAACGCAGCTCCCCTCTAGAGACCCTCCACGAGGGCAAAAAGGCAGCAGTGGGACAAGGCGATTTGGGGACACATCCCGGTTACCCCCGTGAGCCCCAGGGCTCTGCTGCCAGCCCCGAGCATGCAGGACAGCTGGGCGATGCCCATGTGGCACGCTGGGCAGCAGAAGGGGCTACTGGCCACAGGGACACACCACACAGCGTCTTGTAGCCGGGCAGGGGAAAATTAGCTGACAGAAGTTCCTGGTGCGGACGAGATTGTAACCCACGTGATGCTGCAGGCACGTAACTGCATCCTTTATGCTAAGAAAGGAACCATTTCCTCCTAAAGAAAAAAAAAAAAAGCCTAACCATTTTTTTTTTTTTCTCATGCTATAACCTCTACCAGCTAAAAACTGACACAGACATTTCTTGGAACTGCTTAATTCAGCATCTGAATCCTTGTCTTCGCCACCACCGGCTTCAGTCCAATTAAGATGCACCTCTCCAGGAAGGTTTATCCTTCCCACTCTGCCGGCGTGGGTGGAGAGAACCGAACAGGACAATCTAAAGAACTGTAAATAAAACTATTTGCCTGAGCCGACCTTTGAAATTAAACCTCGCCGCTGCCTCCCCAGGGCTCTGGTTCCAGCCCCAGGTGAAGTCCTGGGGACGGCGGTGGCACAGGAGGCTGCTGCCAGAGCCGCGCCGCTTTGTCAGCGCTGGGGGAAAAAAGTGTTTCGGATGCATCCCGGTTCTCCTCGATCTGAGGAGGAGAGTCAAATGCCATGGATGGGGCAGAAGGCTGGAGGGTGGATCCCAGCCCTGCTGCAAAGAAAGAGCTGGAACAAAAAAAAAAAAAAAATCAAGGAAAAAATAAAAAGAAATAAAGAAATTAGAGGCAGGTTGCAAAGCAGAGAGGGGAATTTGGTTGCTTTGGTCATGAGTGCCAGCTCCTCACAGGCACACTTCGTGCTATTTTCCACTGTTGAGTGTGGAAAAAGCTATCTGTGCAAGTGGAAAAAGGGCTCTCAACCTGCCGAAAGCCGTCACTCATCGGCCCGCTGAGGTCCCGCTGCGGCAAGGGGCTGCTGCGGGTCATCGCTGCCCCGCGCTCGCCACTTCGGGGGGGGGCGGGAAGAAAAAAAAAAAAAAAAGCAAGCGAGGAGGGGGAAAAGACGACGCTTCAGAAAAAGCCCCTTGCAGCCCCAAAACAACCTGTCAGCCTGCGCTGAATCAGAGCTCCTGACTGCCGGGGCGGCCGCCCGCCTTTCCAACGCAACAGGCTTTTTAGCAGGGGATGACCACGCAAGAGCCGCTGGAGCCTGCGTCCCAGGAATGCAACCAAAACCGGAGCCAGTAGCTGGCTTTACCCTTGGATATCTTCCTTTAGCCACTCTTTTTTTTTT
>VXBH01000028.1:169585-184273 GCA_013400035.1 Rynchops niger
AAAAAAGAAAGAAAAGAAAAACAGAGAAAAAGGAAGAGGTAGAACCACCGTCACCTGTGCCCATCTCCCTGCCAGCGGGTACCCAGCCCTCCCTTTGACTTCTCAGCCCACAGGCAAAGCCTTGAAAAAATAAAACCTGCTTGGAATTGATGCGACCGGCTGGTGACAAATTCCTGATGGGAGAGAAAACTCAAACTGTTTTTGGAATAGATCAGCTTGACAGGAGGCACATGGTTAGTTAGTTGGAAAGGAAGAGAGTCATTTGACTTTTTAGTTGTCAGCTGTAACTCAACTCCACTGTCAATAGACACGTCTTTTTCTATCCAAATTCGTACAGTTCAAGTACTTCCAGGTGTCCCCAAAACTCTGCTAACTTGGCAAGACAGCAAAGCATTCTTTGTTTCTAATGCAATTCTTTAAAATAAATAAATAAAATAGCTTTCTACCATCCTCCCTCCAATTTATTTTGGGCAGGGATAGAGTGATTTAATCGCTGCAAACGATGTAAAACAGGGCAGGCACCTGCTACGAAAATGGAACTTACAGAGGGAAGGGGAAAACAAAAACAAAAAAAACCCAAACAAACAAACAAAAAAAAAACACAAATCCCCTCTTTAGACCTCAAAGTTCACAGCTCTGAGAGAGGAGCAGGAACAAGAGACCGACCCAGATGCTTCCCTGGCCCGGAGACTTCAGGCAGGATTTTCTTGAGACCAGCATCTGTGCTGGAGAACGGGGCAGGCAGCTGCTCCGATGGCTCCCTGTGACATTACCCCCTGGGACCTGGAGCACTTCCCTGCTCCCGGGATGGACAAAGCCTGCACATCTTCTGAGGAAAATCTCCAACAGTGACCCGGCACTGCGTCTCCAGGGTGGAGGAACAGGGAAAACCTTGGATTATTTCTTTTGGAGCAGGGTGCTCCAGACGCTTACAGTAAGCGGCTGGCGAGCACTGCAGTACACTTCCCTACATCTCCTTCTATCTCACACCAGTTTGTTTTTTTTTTTTCCCCTCTTTTTAGCGCATGTTCAGTGCCATCCCTCTTCCCTGCCTCTCTCACCCTGTCCCATCGCTGCTCCAGGGAACCGAGCAGGAGACACAAACGCAAAGGGTTCATCAGGCCAGAGAGCCGATGCAAAGCAGAGACAGCCAGCTGGAGCCCCCAGTCTCTCCCCTGAGTTTTTCCAAGAGAAACATCCACCTCATCGCGAGGTGAAGGGGGAGCCAGGAGGCCTCCCCGGGCTCAGATGAGACATAGGAAAACTACAGGCTGAGAACAGCCAGAAAATACAGAGACTGCCCAATTCCCCTCAGGCCACCGCTCACCCTTATCTCCATGGAAAGCCCATTACTGCACTCAAACCTCAGCACCCAGCCCTCAATATTAACAACGTCAGCCTTAACCACTAACAATGCTCCCAAGTCAAGAGAGGCCGCAGGTGACCCCTTTGGTCCCCATGACCTGTTTGCGACGGGGCTGGGAGTAAGGGACAATGTAGGGAAGGGAGGGCTGGATCCTGAAACCCCTGGGAGAGCCAGATCTGCAGCCTCTTCTCCTGGCGTTAACCACACCATCCCTCCGACCCGCACCCCATACCTCTCGCTCTCCCATTGCTGCTCCTCTGCCCCATATGTCCACATTCCCAGAACGCGTCCCGCATCCAGCTGGTCCATGAGATCAGCTCCTGCTGCTCACCAGTTTAGGAAGTTAAAGTAAGATATATCTATATATCCATCTTATAAAGTGAGATATATATATTTGGAGAGGGATATAGAGACACGGATCTACATAACGACAAGCACCGCATACTTGCTAAGCTCCAACTTTTGCAGAAATCACCTGCAAATGTTTCTCTTTTGTTTGTCAAAAATCCCTGCTGCCAAGCTTAAAAATNCCGCCCAGCGTCACCCTCCACTGTCCCCTCCTGCCTCCCCCCCACAGGCTCTCATCTCAGGCTGCAACAGCTCTGTGTGGGGAAAACACGTATTTTGCCAAGGATTTGCTCAGTGCCCACAGGGCAGCTTTGATTCGTGCCTGGGTAAGGCACGCATCCGGCTCACGACGCGGCTCAAGAGCTCGCAGGCTGTGACTCAGTGCAGTTCAGCCTGCAGCTTCTCGTGGGGCACACCGAGGGCTTCCAAGAACCATTTCCATTTAAATAAGAAATAACACATTTTGAAAAATCCCCTTTACCCCCCAAGAGCGAGCCTCGCATCAGCGTTTTGGGGAAAGGAGCGGTGCTCTGCAGGGCGGCGTGCGAAACAGCAAGGAGAGGGGCTGGAAGGAGACATGTGAAACGTCAGACCTGCTCGAGATAAAGGGAAACGCACGCTGGCTCCCTTCCCTGCAACCGTTACGCACGGTTTCCCTCGCTTTGCTGCGACTGTGAAACCCCACGGGGAAACCCACAGTTACCGAACACGAAATTCATTGTGTATCCAAAATTAAGGGGTAAACTCTTGCAGCAACCTGGAACGTACACAGAAAAGGAAACCACGCGCACGGGGGAGACACTGGAGGAAAAGCTGAGTCGTTTTCTAGCACCTTTAGCAAAGCACACTCAAGGCTGATAAGAGTTTCAATTAAAATTCACCCACAGGTTCTGCCTGGTGATTTCTAGAGGCACCTCCTCCAGCCTCCGCTTTGCCCTCGTCAACCAGGTGTCCTTCAACAAACCACGCAGGGGCAGGTGTAATTAATACCTGCAAAAAGCTTCTCTTGGGCAAGAGAGCAGCGTCTGCAGAGCACAAGAGGCAGCCTGGCCACGGCACAGCCCTGCGGGTACCCTGGGCTCCAGGGATGCCCCCAGCCCTGCCCGGTGCCACCCAGTGCCCATGGCAAGCAATGCTCACAGCCAAGCGATCGCAGGGATCAACGAAAAACCTGCAGGAAATGGGCTTCTTTCCACAAAGAGCGAACACAGGGGGCTGTAGAAGCAGCAGGTCTAAAACACCCACCACCACCTCTGGTTTTTGGCAGCCTTAAGGCAGCATGTGGCTGCTTCCAGCCTCAAGGAAAACGGGTGATGCCAAAGAGAGAAATCCAGAGAGCAGGACAGAAGCTGGTACAGGTCCGTGCTGGTCCCCTGGAAGCATCGCCATCTGCATCCCACCCCCCTCCCCGGCACCCACATCCTCCTTTCTGCACCGTTAACATCATTTGGGTCCTTTGATCACTGAGCTCTCACCGACAGGGACAACGGCTGGCAGGGAGCACCGCAGGCAAGCCGGGTGCCGATTTGGCACAGGGTGGATGATCTTAGTTGCGGGGAGACCAGGGAAACCTCGAAAGCCAGCTGAGCTCACGTGCACACACGCACAAAAATGCCTTGCTCTGCCCTGCCCTGCGCCGGCAGGGATTTTCTGGGTGCGAGCACGGGGTTTTACAAACCGGCACGTGGGGCTGTGCCTGCCACCTACCCCTCCCAAGCACCTTTTAAAGGTGCTTGGAAGATGACAAAGAACAGCCAAAGCAACGTATGAGCACAAGATCGTTTCATCTTTGGCTGAGGTGCAACTTGGCAGCATGTCAGGAGAGAACCCAAGCCGTCCACAGCAGGAGGGGATTTTTAACTATGTAGAGCAGCTTTCTTAAAAAGCCTCGATGGTGAGCACACCTGGCTCTCGCAAAAAGAGCCACGTCATTTTTAGTGACGAGCTGCAAAGATGTCCTTCAGGACAACAGCCCCCCCCAATACACACCGTGGGGCACACGTTCTGCTGCTCCCTCCTCGCCCTCTCAATCCCCAGCTGTCCCACTCCAACTAAACCAAGATCTCCAGCCGACAGCAAAAAATACCTCCACCACGCGGTGTGTTTGCCCTTCACTACCTTTAATAGGAAAGTCTCCTGCAGGGAGAGATGTGTGCAGCAGGAGAAGACAACTGCTCCAGCTGCTTTGAGATGGACAGCAAGTGCCCTCCAGCAAGCCAGGTGGGGATGCTGCCATCTCAAAGGGCTTCCATCAACACCAGTAAAGATGGCCAGGGCTCCACGGCACCTGACCCATCATAGCCAACTCCCGCAGCGCAGGCAGGCTGCTTCGTCAGCCGTTCCTGCGAGATTCGGGCTAGGAGGGAATTTATAGACACGCACCACAAAGCAGTATCTAACTGGCCTGCAAGCCCAGACAAGCTGACACTCCCTAGATAACCCCGTCATCCTCCCCTAAACCACCCCCGGCCTGCCCACGTAACCAGCCCTGCGTGTTTATGATCTGTCAGACACATGACTATCACCTGCCAAGCCCTGCAGACGGGCTTCTTCCCGTCCCGTCCCTCTGCCCGGCACCGTGGGTCACTGCAGCACCCCTGCCACCTGTCATCGGCGGACAGTAAAGGAGGACATTGCTCTCGGCACCGCCAAAGAGATGCCGGCAGGACACCATCCCGCCTGCAGGGTTTTATGCATTCCTCATTGGAAATCTCCGAGACCTTTATGGGAACGAAATATAATCATTAAAAGCTGCTTTTAAGATACGACGGGCACCACCAAGGCAGGAGACGAAGCAGCAGGGTGCAAACACCCCGCGGCATGGGGCGCTCGGGGAGGAGAAGGTCCAGGCACCAACGGGCACGGGGAGCAAGCATCGTCATCCTCAGAGAGGTTCATCGGATACACGCAGTTAGGCTGATGCCAGTGCCAAACCACAGCTAAGGTTAGCAGCCTCTGATGGGAAATAACTTGTATCGAGCCCTCTGGAGGTTTCTTGCTTTCCAAAACTAGATTTTTTTCTCTGGTGGTGGTATGGGGGGGAGGAAGGGTGGATGCTCTACAAACAGCTTCTGGTAAGTTTTGTCTCCTCCTCATCCTGCCTCCTCTTCCATTCAAGTTATGTTTTTAACGGAAATTTATCTTTTTTTTTTCCCCCCCTCCAAAAAAACCTCAACCATTTCACTTGAAATGATGAAACCAAGGCTTAGAGCACAGGATAGACACAGTTGAGCAGTGACCTCTCAGAGCACAGTGCAGGCAGGAGGATGGAGGCTGCGGCAGCCCCGTGGGTGCCAGACCCTCCCCAGCCCCTGGTGCACCCTGCCGCCTCCCAGAGGAGGTAACAGCCAGGCCACCACTGTCACACGTCCCCTTTCCAGCCTTCCCGGCGAGTGGGGCCATAAAGCCATTGCTCCCAGGGTCAGGAGGGAGCCAGGGGCAGGGCAGGGACATCTCGCTGTACCACACGCCAGCGCACCAAGGTCACAACACTCACATTTCGGAGAAACCGAACTCCAGCACTGGATGTCTTTAAAAACAAGATCGGGTGTCTTTTTACACAATCTGACTTAATTCACCCAAAAGCTGCAGTAATTCCTGGAAGCGACATCCCGACCTCCAGCTGCGCACGATGCTCGCCATCGTCCCTCCTGACCTTAAAGCCCATGATTCAAGCGTTTCCCCATTTCCCCCTACATCAGATCCCAGCAGCACACAAGGGTAATCACACCACACAGAAAATCCCACCAGCCTCAAGGGCTTCCAAGGGACGTGCTCTTCCAAAGTGCCACCCTTCTTCTCTTGCAAGAGGTCGATGGAGCAGACAGTGCACAACCCCTGTGGTATTAAGCCCATAGATTAATTAAACCATGTGGACAACAGCACAGGATTACCGGGGGAAAGGATGCTGGAGAGGGTCTGCCTTGCTCCCACCTCCACACCACCTTCATCCCACTGCAGGTCCAGAACTTCTCCCAGCGTTAGGCAGCGATTCCCTCCCTCCCCTCCCTGCTGGGACCTCGGGATGCCCAAATCCTGCCCTTCCCCTTAGTCACACTGTAACCTCCTGCATCCCCCACGGGCAGCGACTCTACTCCAGCCTTTTGCCAGACAGAGAAGCAGCTGCAAGGGAAAGGTGCTCCAGAAAAGGGAGCAGAGACTCGGACCCAGGGCAAACCGAGGCCAGCTGGGCCACAAGACGCGACCGTGATATCCAAGATAGCTGCAGTCAAGCCCAGTAATTACGGTATCCCTTGGAGCAACAGACATTCAGACTCACAATGGTGCCACGGTATCAGTGCAGCATCATCCTCACGTAGATAAGGGGCTGTGGGAAGATGGGGTGTCTCCCAAGTTGAAAAAAAGAACAGAAACTTCCAGTTTCCACCATAAAAAAGTCCTCTCTGCCCTCTTCCCCACTCAAAATCCCTGGCTAACACTTGACCTGCGCTACAGAGTCTTGTCAGCAAAGGAGGCAGTGGGTAGATCTAACTCCATTTGCACCCACAAGCAGTCCTGAGTCATGCCAGTAAAACCCCAAACTTTTTGTTGGTAGAGTAAAATTACCCTCCCAGCCAATTCAAGTTCCTCTCCCAACTCCGTCCCCAGCGAACAGCCTGCCCGGGCAGCGCATTATTAACACCAGTGAAAACCATCTTCCGTCCAAAAACCCACAGAGCCCCCTCCACATCCACAGCCGTGGCTTCTCGGGTCACAAAATCACCGGGACCAGAAACCTGCACCCACTCCCAGGCACCCAAAGAGAAGCTCTACAAGGCACACAGGAGTTTCCTCCAGTGACAACCACCTTCGCAAACGACAGGGGCAAAGCAAACTCTGGCTCAGCCCTGGACTGCAGCCCAGAGCTGGAAAATAAAAACAACAGCCTTCGGGGAGAAGCACTATCCACTGAAAAAAAAAGCAGGGGAGCATCCCTCCAGGGAGGGAAACAGGCTGCTGAAGCACAGCTAACTATTTATCGCATCCAACGTGATCTTTTGCAGGCACCCACTGTTACGCTAGCAGAAAGCGGCGCAAGGAGGAGCAAGGAGGATTAATTGTTGTAATTAATCGTATGCAAGCTCTGCGATGCTTCCACTAGAATTAAAATAAAAACCTGTCACTGTGGGAAGAGAGCTCCCAGCCCTGCCACCCCCCTGCACACCCAGGGGACACCAGGCTGGTGGCTGCTCTGCCTGGAGGTGACAGAAGCCCAAAGCCAAAGCCCGGCTTCTGCAGGTCACAGCCCCACATGTATTTTCAGCAGAACTGGCTTTTTTTGGGGTGGCGGCAGGAAAAGTGTGAATGGCACACGAGACAGTACAGGATTCACAGCCGACTGAACCACATAACGGTGGTGTGCTCCCGCGGAGGGCACGGGAGGGACACGTCCCCACTCTTATTTACCTACCCAGAATAGATGTGCCACCAGAACAAGCACCAGTTCATCCCCAGGGTCTGGCATTTCTCACCGCTGATTTTTCCAAGCCTTGGTGTCAAAGGAGAGCTGCTTCCCCAGAAACACGGCCTGGATCCTGCCCCCTCTCCCCAAGAGGGCCCATCTTCCCAGAGGAAGATCTCTCCCCAAAAGAGACGAACTTGCTTTTAAATTACTCGGGCATCAGAGCTGGGTGAGCCCAGGGAAGGCCAAGCAGGTCTCCTCCCTCCAGACCCCATCCATGCATCCTCTGCCTCCCCGCAAATGCAGAGCTGCTTTCTCCAGCAAACTCCCCGGTTCTGGGAGACATGTGCCTCCCCACCGGCACGCTCCTGCCTGTCCTTCCAGGCAGGGCTTCCCAGGCATCGGGGACCACCCGAGCCACAGCCAAGTGCCACGGTGATGGGCACACGGGTCTTCACAAACAGGCAGAGAATATGCCTGGAGCCCCAGGGGAAAGGCAGCAGCCTGGACTTGTAGGCACAGATTCTAACACAGACCCTGCACCCTCTGCCATGTTCCTGCACGCCCCCAAAGGCTGCAAACTCCCCAAGGCTTCATCCCCTCTCGGGCACAACACCCCTCCCTTCCGAGCAGCCATTTCACCGAAAAAGGTACAGAATTTGTTGGAAAAAAAAAAAATCACACCCAGGACCAGCCACATATTGCAATCTGTGGCCGGAGGCTGCGTCCCTTGCAAAGCTCTGCAAGGAGGACGCAGGGGCAGCTCCGGAGCTTCGCACACAATTCTATCCCCCAGTGCCACCCATTCCACAAAACACAGCTCGAAGGTGCTTTGGTGACCTGAGACAACAGGGCGCTGTTGTGTATTTTAGCAAACATCACACTTGACAGTGCAAGACAATACGGAGCGACTATTCCCCGCGCACCTGATCCTGCGAGATAATTTGCATCAAGCAGATAGGAGCAATGGGAAGAGGAAGAAAGCCGAAATCCTTCCTAAGCTTCGCATAATCCCCAGAAGGTGTTTATCTCGAGCTATGTTTAGCACAGAGGGAGGCAAAGCTCCCGCCCAGCACCATTCCTATCAACCATGTCACGGCCAGCCACGTGCAGCCCCAAAAACTCCCAAGGCAGGAGACAACCCCGTGACTAAGCCAAAATGACGGCAGGTAAGTTTTGGTACGTATCCATCATGGAAATAGCCAACCTGAGAGCTTCAACGCGGCAGCCTCCGTTTACAAGCCTGATCAACTCAAGCCCAGGAAGGGAAAGCAACCAGCAAAAAGAAACTCAAGACTGCTCGCTGTATTTCCCCAAGGAAAATTTAGCTTAAATTCAGGCTGTCCAAAGGGAGAGGCAGAAGGAGCTGCCATAAGTGCTGCCAGGAGCCTCCACAGTCCCAGCAGCGGGTGCAGGCACTTGGACCTGCAAGTATCCCTGTGCGGCAGTGGGCAAACCCACTTGGGGGGCTGGCACTGCCGAGGCAGATGCAAAACTGAGCAGAAGCACAGCAGAGGACCAGTAGGACGAGAGGAGAAGGTTTTGAAGAGCCAGATGCATTACACACACTCAGCATCGATCCCCATGCTGAGTGCTGCCCCGACAAGAGGCAGAGCTCGGGTCAGATGGGGACCCAGAGCTGCCAGTGCCAGCAGAGACCAGGCGCACTCAGCACACGTGCGACAACTCCAGCAAAGGATACGAGGAGTAATTGTATGAATGAACCGGTTCGTCACAACCAACAGCCCCGTGCAACCAGAAACCTGCAGACACAGAAGGCTTCCAAACTTCCTCCGAGGAAAACGCCGCGCTCACAGCTGCTCCCGCTAGCATTGCCTTTTGCTGTCAGCCACACTGCTGCCCCCGAAATCCTCCCGGGCCCAGCTCGGGCCTCGTCTCCCGCAGGACACAAGCGTTCCCATGGCCAGGCTCACCTTTTCCCTCCATCCACACATCCACGCGCCACCCACAGCACCGGCGAGCCGAGCGAGAGGTCTGGGCTTGGGCACCCCAGCGAGAGCCTTTTTAAGAAGCCCAGTGGATCCCTTCCAGCGCGGGCCGGCAGCGGGAGGCATGTGCTGCTACCTGTGAGTCAGCAGCTCCACTCAGCAGCACCGTAAATCGCTGCTGATTCACACCCTGCTTACACAGCAAACAGGAAACTCAGGTCCACATTCCCTCCGGTTAAGACATGGATTATTTAAAAAAAAAAAAAAAAAGGGGGGGAAGGCAGAAAAAAAGTCACGCCAAGGTGCGTTCATCAGCTCACATGGTTCCTGACTTCAAGTTTCCAGTGCATCACTCCCGAACAAGGAAAAAAAACCTCAAATTTTATTCCGGTGATAAGAGAGGCAGCAACCGTCCCCCGTGTGCTCCCTCCTCCGCCCGGCCTGCGCTCAGGGCACTGATGCAACCGGCTCCCCGCGGCACCGCAACACCGGCTAAGCCATTTCCCCGTCCTCGACCCCGGCACACCGGCAGTGTCACCTCAGCCCGACACCTGCCAGCCGGCATTCGCCTTGGGACAAGCCACCGGGCCACCTCAGTCAGGGGCGACGCTCTATAAATAATACGGGTGACACAGGGTCACGTTTGGTAGCCACAGACAATGGGAATCTCTGCCACGGTGCTCCCAGGGCGGGCGATGGCAGCAGGTGGTGGCTCTAAGGATGGCAGGGGTGGGTGACAGCTCCGACCCAGCCACCCAACCGCACCATCCTGCCGTCAGGAGCAGGATCCTCGCCCCCAGCCCTCCCGCCTCGCCAGGCCCAGACGAAGGCTCCCCTCATCCTCAGCGCTGCGAGGGGGGGAAAAGACTCCGCCGTGAAACTCGCCTATTTCGGTCGAGCGGACTCGTCCCCTCCACGCACCACACCCGCCCCGGGCTCTGCAGCTCGCGGGGGGAGGAAGGCGGGAGCCCGGCCCCGGCCGGCGCTGCCGGGCTGCAGGCGAGGCCCTCGGGGCCCACGCACGGGCAGTCCCGCGGAGCCCACGCCCGGTTGGGCAACAGCCCCATCCCCGCGGGTTACGCCAGACCCGACGGGGCTGCTCAACCCGGCCCGCGGACCCGCTTCACCCCCCGGAACACCCGGCCCGGAGCCCCCCGGAACACCCCCGGACCCGGTCCTACCTCTTGGCAGGGACATGGCGGCTGCGACGGGCCCCCGGCGCCCGGCGGAGTCCGGCCCAGCGCGGCGGCCGCCGGGGAAGTGCGGCGAGGCGGTGCGAGCGCCGGTAGGCTCCGCCCCTCCGCGCTCTAGGATTGGTCAGCGTCATGGGAGGAGGCGTGGTTACCGCCTCTCAGGGAAAAGCTTCGCGGTTCTCCGGCACGGGTATGGGGGTGAAGTGAGGCGGGCGGGCGCGGGAGCGGCGCTGCCACGCAACCGGGGTGTCCCCCCTGTCCCCGCCACCGGCGTGACACCGTCGCGGCACCCGCGGGGCAGAGGTGGCGTCTGGGAACCCTGTCCTGCCCCTGGCACGGGGGCAAGGGTGGTGCTGGGCTGGGAGGCTGGTGCTGTGCAGCTGAGACCAGCCAAGCTCATCACATCTTCTGCAGCTCCCTGCTCCTGCGCACCGTGGGTCGCACCGGCGGGTCTGGCTGAAAAATGGATGGAGATTTATTCCCCTCCGAGTCACTGAGGAATCAATCCCTCCTAGCCCAGCAACGGGCTGTGGCACATCCTGGGGTAAGGATGCTCCCCCGAAAGGCCTGAGCTGGGCTGCAGAATGGGACGTGAGTGATGGAGCTGAACAAGCAAAAAGGTGATTACGAGTGCCATTTCCCAGCTGAAATTCCGAGCCTGATCCATACAGATACAAAGGAAGGGTTGGAGGGGTGGCAACTGCTGACAGCCCTGGTGAAATCACAGCTGGCCTCTCACAGCCCGTTCTCAGATTGGCGTTTCTGCGAGCATTTCGGGTCAGTTCAACAGCTGGAAAACCTGTCTCCAAAGCAGGCAGCTCAAGGGAATCCCTGCAGGAGGGAAGGAGCTGGGTGGACTGGGCAGAGGACTGGTGCCTCAAACGGACCTGGAGTCCCAGCAGAAGATCCGGCAGCTGCAAACTGAAGCTAGAAAAGTTCAGATGAGAAATAAATTACAGGTTTTTAATAAGGAGAGCAATTACCTTGCCGAGGGACGTAGTACATTCGCCACCTTTCAAGTCTTTCAACACAGGCCAGGAGTCTTTCTCAAAAAAAACCCCACTGGGGTTCAACCACAGGGCTATTAGCTCTGACGCAAGAGCTGCAGATGTCACAGCCTGGGCTGGGCGAGCAGGAGGTGGGAGCAGAGGGGACCTTTCTGATGTTCTCTGACTCAATGATGGGGTTTGAACTCCAGCCTGACTGATCCGAAGGGGTTTGGGCTGGGCCAGTGTTGGGGTGCGGGATTTGGGGGGTGCCACCGCGGAGCAAAGCATCCTTAGCACCTTTGCAAACATGCGGCTGGATGCAGACCTGTAAGGACCAGTGGGGCTGGCTTCAACACCCGCCCTGGGCGCTGGTGGCACCCGGGGTGTCATTGCAAACACAGGGCATGACCCTGCTGTCCCCAAACACATCGCGTGCTACACCATTCCTCCGCCTGCGTCCCCAGGCACGGCTGGAGATCGCCACCGGCCCTGGCCGCAATTACAGGGGTGGATTTTATTCACCCATCTTGAATCGCCGGGTGCTTCACAAGCAGGGGGTTTGTTGCCTGCTCCGAGGCCTTCCAGAACAGGAGCGCTGCAGAAGCAGGAATGGAAATTTTGGTATGTTTGGCATCAAAATCTGACAGGGTGGGGGAAGGCGTGGGGCTGAGCAGGGAGCCCGTGGACCGCCGCCGGCTGCGAGGAAGGGACCAGAGGTCACCTTCTTTTCGGTGGCGGGACATGGCGACCTCTTGGGAGCATCTCTCCTTTTCTTGTGTGGCCTCTCAGTGCCTGCCAGCATGGCTCCTTCGCCTGCATCTCCTCCCTCTGTCCTCAGACCTGCCAGGCTCTTTGCTGGAGGAGTGTATCTGAAAAATCAGAGGCAGCCGTAACTGCCGAGGCAGAGGGAGTCATGGCAGGCAAAGGCAGAGTGAAGCGTCCCAGCAAAGTCCAAGTGCTCCCAGAAACTCTAGCAAAGGTGCTGGATCTTTGGCACCCCTGGGATGCCGCTCGGCATTTCCAGTGTGCTGTAGGTAAACCTGCGGCTTTGCAGGCTCTGGCAGGAAAGCCCGATGGAGGGAGAGGGAGGGAGGTGCATCCCAGACCTCACTGGGAGAGGGGTGCACCAGACCTGGTTTGGAAATCCACCCACGGCAGGATGGGGTGTCCCCTGTGTCCCTGGCACAGCCATTGTGGGGGGAGGATCACCAAAAAAGCTCCTCACCCTTGTGCAAAACCTGCTTCTCCTTTCCCCTCTCTCCCAACACTTCCCAGCCAAGCCACTGCCTTTCCCCTGAGCATCCCTGCTCGCTGAAGGGCACCGGCGCTCCCTCACAGCTCCGAGCCGGCTGCGGGATCGGGCCCCTCTCTCCGCCTGCCCCAGGCTCCCCCTTTGCCCTCGGGCTTGTGCCGCTCATTTTCCTCCCTGCAAAATGGCAGCCAGACTTGGCCCAGCCTGTGTGCCTTCCCCTGCTCCCAGTGCTTTGCTGCCTTTATCTTCCTGCGCTGCCACAGGGCATGGGAGCACAGGCGGAGCGAAGGCTGCCGGCAAGGGGATGGGGAGAAGGACAGCATCTCACCACCCACGTTTTCTAGCCTTTCATGGAGGAGGAGGGTAACGAAGCCCCCTCCACTAGCAGACCCCGATTTCTGTGGGCTGCAGGGGCTCATGCTCGACGGGAGCAGGAGGGTGACCCCCATGGGCACAGCACCAGCACCGGCCGATGGAGCAGCACAAACAAATGGAGTGGCCTGGTGAATTAATCAGCTGATAGACTCTAACTCGGCGAGCAGGAGCCAAAGGGATGAGTAAATAAAGGCCAAGCTGCACCAGACGATATTTAGGTGCAGAGCAGCTGCCGGTGAACTAGTACGAGTTCCAGATTAATTCTGGGTGTTGCTGCTTTTCCTGGGGCATAGGCAGCCACCGGCCTGCCCCGCTGCACAGCCGGCATGCAGACGCCTCGCACAGGCTCAGCTCCTGCCTCCGAGAGCTTTCGGTTCAAGTATATCAAGGTGGTGTTGCTGCCACAGCTTCCCGGGCACAGAATCAAACCTCCCCAGTTTCCTCCCCCCGTTCCGTAGGTGGTGGATACACCGCGGTTATTGAGCAGACCCTGACATACATGGTGTGGTGCATGGGAGCTCAGGTTGCTCCTGGTTTTGAGGGTGCAACCATCCCACAGACACCGACTATGGCATCTGTGTGTCCCCCCAGGCATCTGTGGTGTCCCGTGACAGCTGATGCACAGGGTTCCCTTTGCTTTTGGAACCTCTGGGACGAGCCCGGTGACAGGGATGGGACATCGCCCCGCCGTGAAGCACTGCCGGACCCCCCTGTCCTGGGAAAGGGCTCACTGCTGGGGGAGCAGAGCATCATGACCATGACCTGGGGCTTCCTAACAATTCGATGATTCTATGATTCCACTGCACCCCGCAGTGCCAGTGCAGGGCACCAGCACAGCACCAGTCAAACACTGGTACGGGTTCAGCACACCACGGTTATTGAGCAGACCCTGACGTACACAACGTGGTGCATGGAAGCTCAGGTTGGTTCTGGTTTTGAGGGTGACACCATCCCTCAAACACTGATTATGGCATCTGTGTCCCCCCCAGGCATCCGTGGTGGTTCAGTACCAGTACACCAGTGCAGCACCAGCCCAGCACCAGTCCACCAGGGCAGAGAACCCGGTAGACAGGCAGGGTATCCAGTACAGTAACTACTGCAGAGCAGATGGCGCAGCAGGGCAGTACCAGTGCCCCAGCGCTGGGCTCCAGCACAGAACTGGTAAGCCAGTACAGAGTACCTAGTATAGGACCAGTGCAGGCCAGTACACTGGGGCAGAGAACCCAGTAGACGGGCAGGGTACCCAGTACAGTAGCTACTGCAGAGCAGATGGCACAGCAGGGCAGTACCAGTAAGCCAGTACTGGGTCCCAGCACAGCACCAGTAAGCCAGTACAGAGTACTCAGTGCAGAACCAGTGCAGAACTAGTACACTGGAGCAGAGAACCCGGTAGATGGGCAGGGTACCCAGTACAGTAACTAGTGCACAGCAGATGGCACAGCGGGGCAGTACCAGTAAACCAGTAGTGAGCCCCAGTGAAGTACCAGTAAGCCAGTACAGAGCACCCAGTACAGGACCAGTGCAGGCCAGTACACCAGGGCAGAGAACCCGGTAGACGGGCAGGGTACCCAGTATCCTGGGCAAAGCAGATGGCACAGCGGGGCAGCACCAGCGCCCCAGCACTGGACCCCAGTGCAGTACCAGTAAGCCAGTACAGAGCNCCCATCCAGGTGGAGCACGATCGGAAGAGGCGGCAGTTCACCGTGAGGCTGAACGGTAAGGGGCGGGGGGCGGGCCATCCCGGCGCCTTCCCGGATCCCCTCTGACCCTGGTTCTACCTCCCTGGGGGGTCCCACTACGTATGGCCCCCCCGTT
>VXBH01000028.1:184311-199666 GCA_013400035.1 Rynchops niger
CCCCCAGCACTCGTCCCCCCGCCCTGCCACCGTGCCCCCTCCCGGTGTCCCTGTGTCCTCCCCATACTCTTTTGAGCCCCCCCCGTATTTTCCCCGTTGCCCTGGTTTCTGTTGGTGCCCCCTATCCTTCCTGTCCCCCCAAAAAAAGCTTGTTCTGGGATATCCGGGGATCCCTTGGTTGGCCCGGGTAGGTTTTGGCGGGGGGGGGCCTATCTCAGCCCCCGCTAGGAGCAGGTGCCTTTGGGTGATGTGGAGGTGCCGGTGTGGGGGGACGTTCCATGGTTTGGGAGCCCCTCGGTGGCTTTTCTGGTGGGGTTCCTGTGGGGAAGCCCCTCGGGGGCGTGAGCAACCCACGGGGGCCCTGGCGCTATGGGATCCTGCCCGGTTCGTTGCCATGAGCATCCGTGGGACTGGGGTTGTGCGGGTCTGGTGACATGGTGACCGCCCCCGACAGCTCTGTCACGTATCAGGCAGAGCGAGCAGAAAAGTGGGTGCCACCAGAATTTCTTTACGGCACGCTGATTCCTTTCCAGCCATCCTCTTAATGGTTAATCCCAAATATTCTCTTCCCTGCCTGTTTGTCCTGCCGAGAACCACTCTGGGGAAAACAGGCCGCCTCGCCGCGCTACAGAAATTGCAGGGTGGTTGCCTTTTAAAAAAGAAATAAATAAATAAAATGGGTAGTTCAGAAATTATACAGACCGTAGGAGGCATTCTCAATAAAACAACAGGAATAGTCTGGATTTTATTTTAGACTCTTCTCTCCCCCCATTTCTTTCTTTTTTTTTTTNACTAATTACAAAGTGCAGGCTGGAGGCTCGGCAGTGGTGGAACAAGGAAGGAGGAGACGTGCGCGCTGGGTGCGGAGAAAACAATTTCACCAAGTGCTTATTTCAAGCAGGGAGAGATCAAACGAGGTCCCAGGTGATGGGTCCCTGCTGCCGTCGTGAGAGCTGTAACGCAGCGTTGTCGCTGTCGGTGAAGTTTGTATGTGCACAAAAGAGAGGCAGGGGAGAGCTGGGGACCAGCAGTTATTAGGGAAATGTAATCTTTTTATCGTGGCTTGCCGAGTAAAACCTCTGCCAGCGATGCTGTGGGCTGAGTAGCGTTTGGTGGCTGAGTGGGGATGAGTCGGGTCTGGAGAGGATGAACTTGGAGAGTGAGAGAATCAACTGTGGGACCCGTGGTGGGAGTCATGTGTGAATGGGCACAAAACCTCCTGCTTTAGGAGGAGAGCACCGCGGCTCAGGGGAGCCGCAGCCTTCCCCCGGGGTTGTAGGTGGATCCCTGTGATCAGGGTTGGCTTTTTTCTGGGAGTTCAGGGAGACTGAACCCTTTTTTTGTGAATTCAGCGCCAGCCACGTAAGGCAGCCGAGCCCAGCAGCATCCTGGTGTGACAGTGTTCCTGCCGCTGGGCTGAGTAACATCCACGCGGGGCAGGTGATCCATCTCTCCTCCATCTTGTTAGGTATTTGCTGATAATAGCCCAGCCCTGGAAGGTGGTCAGAAGATAACCATCTCCGTGGGAGTGCGTGGCAGGGCGTTTATTTCCTGCGCTGCTCTCTTCATCACTCCCGCTCCTGGCATGACGAGCACGAGTAGTGAATGCTCTGGCAGGTTTTCCCTGCTGCATGCGGGGAAATGACAAGAAATGGGTCAGGCACAGATTTTTAGCTTCAATGTGACCCACGTGTCCCTCTGAGAGCGGTTTTGTCCTGTGTTATTGCACTGTGGCAGAGATAAACAGCAGCCTGGGGGGTGAACCCACAGCTCACCAGTGGGCTCCAGTGTCTGGTGACACTCTCAGCTTGTCACTGGTGTCTTGGTACTAACTTCAGCTGCATGTTGAGTGTGGGTGATGCTCTGGGAAAACACAGATGCGTCGGGCTCGTGGACCAAGGAGCCAGGCTTTGCTCGGCTCCAGCCCTAGCTGGTCTCTGGGCTGATGGCTTGGTGGTTTACGGTGGTGTGACCTCGGGGAGAAAACTTTCTGTGGTGATATTATTATGGAAATTCCTGTCACGAGCGGCCTGAGACAACATGAAAGCTGTGAGTTAGTTGTGAAAGTGTTTTCAGCATCGCCCTATTTTCGCCTCTGCAACCCCGTGTAACCTCATGTCGGGACTTCCTCCTCGTACACAAGAAAGATGAATTGTATTTGGTGTTTTCTGGGTTGCTCTGTCTTTCCCTTCTCGGAGCCCTCGTTGTCGCACATGGCTCCTAAAACTCTGATAGAAACAGCTGCTTCGCTTTAACACATTCCTTTTTGACTTGCATCCTGAATGCAGAAGCAATGAGAAGCTGAAAGTAAAGCTGAGTATAACCAGACCTCACCGAGCTTCGTTATCCCTCTGAGAGGAGGGTAGAAAGAAGCCCAACTGGATTTGTAATCGGTTGAGATGTGACTAACAGCACGAGCTAGCCAGAAACCTCCCCAGGCAGTGACTTTGTTGGAAAACATCAATTTGTCGAAGCTTAAGAACTTCCATGGGAATCACATAGGCTGGTTTTGTCGGGAATAGTTGGGGTCTTTTTTTATTTTCGGAGATAAAATTTGTGGTCAAAACAAGAAACCCAAAGAGACCCCCACCCCAAAGCATTTGGCCGGTGAGTCCAGCCGCTGGCACGGCTGTTTGGGGCAGGGGAACAGCATCTTTTGCAGCAGCTTCTTTGGCTGCTTGGTGCCCATCAAACACGTTGGGCTCTCTGGCTGGGAGATGGGCTCACCGCACGCACCAAGAGGCTCCAGTTCCTCGGGGATGCGTGGGCTTCTTGCACACCTGACCTCCCATTCATTCAATGTGTGCGTGCAGCAAACAACGCTTCCCAAACCTCCTGCTCCTCCCCAGCTGGATTTGGGCAGGATCCAGTGGCTGGGAGCTCCTGCTTTGTCTGCTGCTGATCTGAGTCTTAGGAGCTCCTTGTGAGGAGTCCAGGCTCGGGTTTTTTAGGAAAATCGGAGCAGGTTGTACCTTGGTGCTTTTCCTCCCTGCTGGGGCAGACGCCCTCCGGGATGAGAAAGCTGCCGAGTTTGCACCAGGGATGAAGGGATCTGGTTGCCGGACCCTGCATCAAGATGTCCCCGCTCTTCTGCCGTGCTGCAGTTGCCTCTAGAAGGCTTCTNGCGAGGCCCCTCGGTGTCGGTTGCACCGTCTCCGCTCGGGCTGTCTGTTGTGCTCTGTTGTGTTTTCTCTCCCTAGTAACGTGCCAGTGGTTCCCTGGGGAGCAAGGCCAGGCTGCGACGTGCAGCAAGCCCCGGCCTGGGATGCACACGCTCTCGGGACATCATGTCCTCTCAGCTCGCCCCATGCGCAGCTTTTGGTGGCCACCTTTTGGCTCAGCAGCCAGGAGAGCCGAGCTGCTGCCAGCCTCTGGGCTTTCCTTGGTCTGAGAGTGGGAAATGGGGCTGGTGTCTTTTCTCTTCCCCCACCTCGCTCTTGGGAAATGGCTTTGTAGCAGTGCCCGAAGGAGGCTGGAGCGCAGGGGCTGCCTCCAAAGGCTGGCAATGGAGCGCTGAAGTTGGCCTGCAGGCAGCCAGCCCTCACCGAGCCCCTGCCCTGCTCGGGTCCTGGGCACACAATGGTGTATTGTGGGCCAGGGCTGGCACAGAGGGACAGGGAGAAGGGCTTGGGCTGGAGGGATGGGTCCTTCTGTGCTGCCAGCGCTGCAGAGTCCCCTTGCCCAGCAGGGACTGTGTGTGTCCCGGGAGAGGGGGACAGCAAAGAATGGGCTGGAGCGAGGTGCCTGCGTCTTCCTGGATGCCTGCCATGTCCCTTACCCAGCTTGGGGCTGGGGCTAGGCTTGCTGCGGTGTTCCCCCGAGGCTCACAAGCCACCCGGCCCGGGGGCTCGTCTCTGGTGTGGCTGAGCCTGTGGCGCAGGGGCCTCGTCTGCTGCCCAGAGCTGTCCGCCCTGCTTGGGTGGGTGCTCTGTGCCACTGATCCGGGTGGAAGCCCTCCATGGAGAGCAAGTTTAGACCTGGTATCTCTCCCACCTCCTGGCAAAGCTTCCCCTTCCCCGTGTACCCTGTGATTTGAGGGAGGGCTGGGGACCAGCTGCCCTGCCATTGCTGCCATTTTCATCGCGCAGCCTCGTCTTACGCCTTTTTCTTGCTGTGCTGATTTGCATTGACTCAGACTTCCTTGCTCACGGTGGCCTTGAAGCCGAGGTGCTGAGCAGGGGAGTGTCTGCGAGTCAAACATCGTGATCCGGCTCACAGGGCACTGCTTTGGCCAGCTGAGACCTCACCCTGTTTTCCCAAGCTCAGTCCATGCAGGCTGATAAAATCCCTGCCCCGAAGTCGAAGGGGACAGACAGACAGACAGGCAGGAGGCTGGCTTGTAGCGTCCCTCTTATGCCATGTTTTGATGTGGTTTCTGCTTGCCTGCCCTCTCTTTGGGGGAGATTGTGACAAGCCGGAGCCGGACTGCTCCTGTGAGGGGTCAACGCTGCTTCCAGCTCCCCCAGCTTTGCAGGGGTCCCTTTGCAGGGAGCAGCCCCCCGTGACCAGCAAGGCTTCTCCCAGCATCGTATTGCAGCGAAGCGCCTCTGCTCCCTCGTCTCATCCCTCTGGCCCCAGGGAGGCCTTTTGGTGGGAAAACAAACGCGCTCGTGGAGAGCGCAGGACCAGCCCTGGTTTGGGGGCACAGCCTGCTTCACCCTGCTTTTCCCGGAGGCTCTGGGCCCCAGTGCGGACGGTGTGGAGAGGATGTGCAGAGCAGCGGTTTTTGAAGGAAACGGGCTTTCTGCTGGCCAGTCCTTACCCTCCCTTTGCGAGCCGTTGGCCACCTCCAGCTTTACTCAGCAGAGGAAGAGGGATCTTGATGTCCAGGAGAGGCCATTCCTGCAGGAACTGTGCCATGAGCCGGTGTCGCCATGGAGGCAGGGCTGCCACGAACACACAGCCCACCAGCAGACAGTGGAGAATCTGGGCAGGATGCTGTCTCACAAGACTGAAATCCTTTTGGATCCTGGCTTGTTTCTCCTTTGCTGATCTGGGCTTTTTCCTACCTTTAGCCCCTGTGGCAGTGCAGTTCCGTGCATCCAGCTGTGCCCATCTTATGGGTTTGGCTTGACATGTCCCTCTCCATCAGCTCCTCTCGCAGCCCGGGAGCTCAGTTTGTGGCTCTGCATCACCTACCATCCTGCAGCGGGGAGATGGAGACTAGGAGACATTCAGCATAGCCCAGCCCCAGGGCAGCGTAGGAGTGGGGACACACCAGCGACCTCCTGCCAGGCCATCAGTGTCACCTGCAGGGCCCACACCAAACCTATGGTACAAGTGTCCCAGACTTCATGTACTGGGTGTCTTGAGATCCCATTGCTGAGGTGAGCATGTACAGATACACTTATCTACTTGACTATTTTTCTGAACTGGGACCAGTTTCTTACAGCATTGGCAGCACTGGCTTTCTCTGCAGACCCAGTTGTAAAATCTCTTGTGGTCTGTTGAGTGTCCGTCTCGACGCTGGTGGCACCTGCAGCTCCCATCCCAGCTGGGGTTTTGCGGTGCTGCTATGATACAGTGAACATCGAGGGAAAGTCTGTCCAGGACAGATCTGAGATTCTTCAAACAGTGCATCATCATCTGCTTTAAAATGCATTTTTGTGGGTTATACTTCTATACAGATCATATATACATAAATATAATATATAAAAGTATATTTAAAAAAAAAAAAACACCACCCCAACAATCTTTTGGTCTGTCATCGCTTAGAGACGGATTTAATTTTGAACTTACCAAAACTTCAGGCAGAATCTATAGAAAGCTTTGGCCTGGGAGGAGAGCGGGTCTGGAGTGTGTGAAAGCTGCTGTTATGAGTGTTTTGCGGCCTTCAGTGCTGCCAGCTCTGCCGATACCATCTCTAAGAGCTGCCGCCGAATGCGACCCTTCTGATACGAGGGTGAGGGCGCCCGCCTTTGCCTGTGCCCTGACCTGGGTGGGCTTTCTCTCGAGGGAGATGGGTCTGTGCCGCTGGGGAGGAGCTGGGCTCGCTGCTGCTCCCTTGGCTTGTTTGGGGTGCCTGGATCCACACGGGGAAATGTTGCAGTTCTCCCTTTCTTCCCTGCAAAGATTCGCAGCTGTAAAATGGGGCTGTAAGTTCTCATCTGCACTGGTCTTGCTATCGGGGAAGAGGCGAGCGCCCCTTCAGCCCCTTCCCCACCCCATTGCCTCTGCCCGTCCCAGCGGTTCACCCCAAACCCTCTGTCCTGAGACGGAGGGGGGGAAATCTGGGATCTGTAGGAAGACCAAAAGAGCTTGGTGTTTTGGTAAACTTGAGGCCGATGCCTGTAAATACTTGGGGGGGATGGCAGGGAGGGAAATTATTTATGTCCACCCAAGAACAATGTTGGCACGAGAACGAGCGGGTAGAAACCAGCAGGAATAAACTCGGGCTGGAAATGCGAAGGTTTCCAGCCGATGCGGGAGGATTGAGTCTCTGCCTAAAAGGAGCAGAAACGGAAAATTGAGCTGCTTCTCTCAAAACACAAAATTCAAATGGGCTCGTTTCTAGCGTCCCTCAGATATAGGGGTCAGGGGAACCGGGCTGGAGTTGTTGGCTGAAATGCAATAAAACGAAGCGTATTGAGCTCAGCTAAAGCATATGGTAAACGCAGGTGAACCTCACGGCCCCTCACCCTCCAGGAACCGTTAGAGGGAAAGGAAAGGTTTCCATTATTTTAATTGAGCTTGTCTCTTTGATTGGAAGCTTGCATTTCTGAAACTCACTTTTAAATACAGAAACCCTCCAGAAATGAAATGTTTGCTTTTGCATGGAAGACAGAAGCTCGGGTTTGGCAGATGAAGTCAGCGAGGTGTTATGAGCTCTCCTCAGATTTACATGTGTGCTGAAACTTCTTTCTTTTTTTTTTTTTTTTTTTTTTTTTTTTTTTTTTTTTTACTTAACTTTTTGTGNGAACTGCTGTGAGAGAGGTCAGGGTGTCGCAACAGGAAGTTTGTATGTGTGTGGGGGCATGTAAATGTGTGTGCACGAAACCCCCTTGCACGCCTGTGTGCGCTTTCCTCTGTGTGTGGGGGGAATTCATCTCTCTCAGCATCTTCCTCAAAATGTGTCTGTCCAGATGCTGCAACACCAGGCCAAGGAGTGCTTGTCCTGTTTTATATGCCAGGACAAAAAAAACTCTGTGCTGTAGAAAGGAAGGAATTGGCTGTTACCTGGGTCAGCTTTGTCCTGTTCTTCTCCTCTTTTTGCTCGCTCCCCCATCAACACATCCCACCCCTCTCTGCCAGCTGCTCTCCTGCCCTAAACGTGTTGTGTTGGCAGCTTTGCCTGTAATTCAGGGCTGGGTAGGAAAGGTCCAGGGGCTTGGAAAAGCCAAGAAGAAAAAACAAGCCTCCGCTCACACCTTGCGGGGAGGACCAACAGGGATGTCCAAGCGTCACCAAAAGCAAAATCTCTGATGAGACTTTCCACTGCGTGAGTCCACCCAGCGCCGCAGCCGTTCCCGTGGGTGCGAGGAGCCGTGCGAGGGCTGTCGTAGCAGTCCCATGAGTCTCGAGCGGCACGGTCCAACGGTGGGCTGGGAGCCCATGGCTCCCTGGGGACATCCCGAGCCTCACCCCTCTCTCGCATCCCTCAGGTTGCCATGACAAGGCGGTGCTGCTCTATGAATACGTGGGGAAGCGGATCGTGGACTTGCAGCACACAGAGGTACCGGATGCCTATCGAGGGAGAGGAATAGCCAAGCACCTCGCAAAGGTACGGCCCCAGCCACCCCGTCCGCCCTGGGCAGAAGCCGTCACTGTCCCAGCTGTGCCTAGAGACCCTGGCTGAAGCCAGGCCCCATTGTACTGGCATTGCCCCACAGGAACCAGCGCCGCTCCCATGGGATATAGGGCAGGCTGATGGGGCAGTTGGAAATCCATGGTTAGATATTCCAGTTTCTGTCAGCAAGAGGGGCTGGGTGAGTGCCAGCATGCCCAGCTGCTTGGCCCTTTCCTCCTCACAGCGAACAGCCCTCATGCCCAGCTTGCAGGGGCTGATGTAGCTCCTCTTCCAGGGGCTGGACCCCCTCACCTCAAAGATTTAAGGCCCTCGTGAGCCCTTTTCCTGCCTTTTGAGGTCCGCAGCCATGCAGATACAGCTGAGGAGCTGCAAGTGCAGTGGTGGTGGGGGCGGACTGCGGGGTGATGCTTTGGGATCACAGGTGCTCCCTGGCCCCGTAAACCCAAGCAAATGGGTGGCAAAGGTGGCCTTCATGTGTTGTGGCTGGGGCACCCGCAGTGCAGCATCCACCAGGCTGGATGCGTTGAGGGATACCCAGAGGTCCCCCACGCCTCTGGTTAAACTGTGAAACCTGCGGTGGCTGTGGCAGGATGGCCGTGCTCTCCCACCAGCCCTCTCCCTCCACCTGCCTTGCACAGAGGGTACGTGTGGGCAACCTGCTGCTCCCCCCATCTTTGTGTGAGGTACGGGAGTCTGGACCTCCGGGAGGCTTCAGAGGAGAGCACAGGCTGGGGGTGCTAGTTGTAACCCATCTGTCCTCTCCGGTTGGTTGCAGGCAGCCCTGGACTTCGTGGTGGAGGAGGACCTGAAAGCTCACCTGACGTGTTGGTACATTCAGAAATACGTCAAGGAGAACCCACTGCCGCAGTATCTGGAACACTTGCAGCCTTAAGGCAGGACTGCTCTGACACCAGCGCGCCTGTCCCTGACTGTTCAACGCGGCCTTCGCTTCTCTGCGGTCTCAGGAAACCCCCCTCCCATGCTCACAATTCCCATTTTTTGAAGCGCATCCATGTGGTGCATGAGTGTGGGCACGACCTCCTCCTCTCTGCCCACGTGTGAGCATGGCTACGGCCCTTGGGCCAGGCTGGCTACAGGCACACATGGTGCCCCCCAGTGCTCTTCTTCCCAAGCCAGCGGGTGGAAGAGGATGATTTTTCCACCAAACTCCATCACAAGAGCAGGGGATGACTCGCTCTGCGCCTTATCCTCTTCCCTCCACTTGGCGACAGCTGTGAACTTGCTGGGGGATGTTGGTTAGGGTTGGTCATGGGCTACCAGCCCCTCTTTCCTCCCAGCAGCTGGGGGAGATGCTGTGGATTAAGCTTTGTGGGACAGAGGGAGGTGCTGGAGGAGACCCAACCCCTGGCACGTTCATCCCCTGCAGCATCTGCTGTGCACCGAGCCTTGCCCAAGCCCACTTGGGGCACAGTTGAGAATGCGTGAGACATAGTGGTGCCTCGGGGGCTTTGCTGTACCGGCTGTGGAGATGCTGGGATGGTGACACCTTTGAGCCTAGAGACAGGAGCCACGCAAGGAGTGGGCTTTGGCCACGGGGGCTGCAGCAGAGCATATGCAGGGTGAGCGTGCAGAAGAAGAAAGGCAGCTGAGTCGCAGAAGCTGCTCCCTAGAGATGCCAGCTCCTGCACAGCCTTCTGTACATAGTCCTGGTGTGGCATCCCCACAGGGTCGCAATTGTTCCTGTCTCTGCTCCCTGCTCTCGGTGTTGTCTGTGCCGGTACGGACACAGCCTGCTCAAGAGAAGAGCACCAGCCCCAACAGCCAGCACTGGCCTAAGCAATGAGGAGACATCCCATGCTTTTGCAAGCACCAGGGTGGTTTCCTGCAGCTGAAGAGGAAGGCTCCCCTCATCTCCCTCAACTCCAGCTCTGCACCCCTGTCTGCGCCCCAGATTGTAAGGCCTGAGACATCATCGCATCCTGAGAATGATGAGGGTAAGGCTCTGGGACCTAGTCCTGCCCCATCTGCAGGGCTTGATGCTAGAGCCGCCTGCCTCTGCATGGATGCTCATCACTTCTCCTTACAGCCTTTGGGAAAGAAGCCCTGGCTCAGGGCACTACCTGTCTGCTCACTGGCCTCCAAGCCCTGGGCACTGGCAACATCGTGGGGTCCTCGGTCAGCAGCAGGGATGAACACCCTTGCATTGCGCTGTTAACCTCTGCGGATGATGACCCCGTAGCACAGCTCAGCGTTGCCACAGTCAGATGTAGAGGTAACACCGTGACGGCAGGGCACTGCCTGGCTCCAGCTTGCTGCCTGTCCTGCCTTGCCCAGGCTTTTCAGGGCCTGAGCCAGGCCCCACAGCATCTCCTCCCAAGCTCTTGGGATTTTGCAGTGTCCCAGGGCTGGGCTGTGTTGGGGGAGATGGTGTGCTGGCCCACCAGCCCTGAGCAGCCGCTTGGGGGCTGCAGCCAGGCAGAACGAGCTAAAGAGCCTTTCACCTGGAGGCCAAATCCAGACCTAGCTTATCTCTCAGCAGGGACTAAAGTTTACAATCTGTGCCACGGACCGAATGAAGCCCCAGCCAAGAGGCAGCTCAGCCCTCTCCTGGAGCCCGGTGCAAAGTCCACGGAGGCAAAGGCAAAAGCTCCTACAACCTTCTCTCCTGGATGGATTGGTTGGAGATGGAAACACTGTGCTTGATGTCAGCCAGGGACACCCTGAGATGCTCCTCCTGGCCACCAGCACGAGGCGAAACCCTGCCGCCTGCCTGTGCTTTGGAGCTGCCCACCATCAACATAACGCAGCCCTCTGCACACAGGCTGAGTAAAACCTCCCAAACTCCATCCCTGCCACACCACAGGCTGTGAGACACCTGCCCATGTCCCCCACCTGGCTGGGGAGGGACCTGTGCCCGGTGGCAGACCCATCTCTGGCTTGTGCTGCTCAGGAAAAGGCATCAGGCTCAGCTCTGCCACTGCCTTGTGCTTCTGCCCTCTTGCTGCCTATTTCAGCCTGGCTGTGAGCTTCAGGTTGGTTTAGAGGGACTAGGAAAGGGTTGCAGGTAACCAACTAAGGAAAAGGGGTTCAGGAAGAAATCTGGGCTGCCAAATGTTCACTCTTTAACATGCAAAACACACTTCATCATCTAATTAGAGGAGCAAGGCTGGCTCTGTTATAGCCAAGTGGTGACAGAACCATCTCTGCTCCTGATGCCAAAGTGAAGCTGAACCGTCTCCTGCAAGATAAGACACCGTTGTATCTTTGTCACAGCGGGACTGGGTGCTTGGAAGAGTTGTGTGCCTGGTTGCCTCATGGGAGAAATAGTGTGAACCCAGCGCTGCAAGCCTCTGCCCTGGTTTTGTGCACATTTCCACTGCGTGACAGATCCCAGAAGTACTCCGTCGTGTCTGCCGCATGAGAGCGGCTCGCTGGAGGGTGTGCTGTGGTCACTGCACCAGCAGGGTCCCAGCGTCCGAGCTCAGCCCTTTCGTGCTGCTCTGGCAAGAACCTTGTGCTTCCCGGTGCTGGGTCACAAGTGGCAACTGCTGCCTTAAATCAGGCATAGCACATGGTTTTGCTGCTGCTTCCCTTCGAGGTGCTACAGTCCCCTGGTGTCTGACCTGATGGAGACGTGTGCCAGTGTCAGTGCCAACCGTTTCACTGCTGTACCTCTGCCCTGGCCTTTCCTTCCCTGTGGTCTCTGATGTCAGGGAATAGCAATACCCACAGGTCACCAGCGATGCTGCGGTCCACAGTGCTCCTGTGATCTGGCACTGCAAGGCAGGAGATGGCTCAAACTCCCTCGGTGCTGGGCAGCCCCCCCTCCTGCCTCTCCACCAGCTGCCCTTTCCCAGCTCGTCTCTGCAGGATGGGGCTTTGAGTCCTGCACTGTCCCTTGGTGCTGACTAAGCCTGGAGGAGTTGGGGATCCTGGGCTCTCTCCAGCAACGGCAGTGTGGAAGTGGTTTGGTTGAATATTGAGGTCCCCAAACCCATTTGAACTACAGACCTTGGTGGGTGGGGAAATGCAGATGGCTGTCAAACCCGCTTCCACAGCGCCCGACTTGAAACGCCCCCTCCCTCGCCCCCTTTCCAGCGTTGTCTTCCTCTGTCCAAGGTTTCCATTCTGTTGAATTCAGTGGTTACGATGTGCCTTTCCTTCTCAGGACCTGTTACAAACGACCTTTCTGCTTTTGTTTATGTCTAACATTTATCTTTATCCCTCCCTCTGTCATACTATAAAACATGAACATATTGCATGGAATACAATACAATAAAAAGTGTGGCTTAACTGACCCGCGGTGGTTTGCTGGGTGGGAGGCAGGAGGTGCTCGCAGGACCGGGGGACCTCGGGCATCCCCAGCTCTGTCACCGCTGGGCTGGGTCGTTCTGGCAGAGCGCTTGTTTCACGGGTCCTGTCGAAGAGCTCTGCTCTCCAGTCCATGTCCAGAGTATAGATTTTTGCTGCCTTGTTGCTGTTTATTCATTTTCTCTCTAAATGTAAACAATCTTTTTCTAATCCCCCAAAAGCACATGCTCTAACAAATCTAACCCCGGATCTCTTGGACAGTGACTACCATCCACGTGTCTGTGTCTTGGAGGTGAGAGAAAAGGCAGAAGCTGGCAGATCTGCACATTGGGTACTCAGCAGCTACTCTCCTACTGCCTAACCTTCCCTCCCCAAAAATGGAGAAAATGCTACTTCTTTCCCTCTTGAAGAAGAGGATCTTGTGCAAGAAGGATCCCATCCAGGCGGTGAGGATGATGGAGGGTCCATAAGACCCTTGCTAGGTGCAGGACAAAGGAGTCCTGGTCCCAGTGCTGGTACTGGACGTGGCTCCTTGTGACCTGCAGGCAGCCACTCTTGTCTTTTCATCACCTAACCTGGGTGCTACCTGCAGCACCCTTTTACCATCACGGAGCACCTCGGAGCCAGATCCCAGGTGAGCCCAGCATGCTCCCATTGCGAGTGACCAGCGGGGCTTGGGCTGAAGCTATTGAATTTTTATTTCAGGCCATAAAGCTGGCTGACGTCGCGGTGAGTGCATCGAGCTTGGGGTGAGTGGGATCACAAGTGGTTCCTCTCCTTTGCCGGCTGATCCACCCCTGCTCGTGCTCCCCAGTCCTGCCTTGAGATTTCAGGACAATCTTTGGGAGTTGTCCTGCAACTGCAGCCTCGTGTGAGCAGGCATTCAATGTTTGTGTTCATCATTTTAAGATGTTTGAAAACACTAAGGCATGAAAACATTTAAATAACCAGGCAGGCGGCGGAGTCGTTCCCTGCTGTGCTGGTCCAGAGCAAGGCGGGCAGGCAGGTGACTCAGAGGAACACAAGGCGCTTCCCTGCCGGGGCCGGTGCTGCTCAACCCTGGGAGCAGAGCCTGAGGACTCGACACTCGGGCTCCTGGCACAGCACCTTGACATCGCTTCCTAAAGCCGGGGGCAAGCCACGGAGCCTGCGGCCGGAGTTTCAATAGCTGAAAATGCCAGGGCTGGGGAGAAGGGGCACAGCTTATTTACAGTTATGATTTGATCCAACATGACAAGTAACAAGTGGCCCCTGGGCTGCAATTCGAGCAGGCAGAAGCATGGGGTTTGCTCCTCTCAAGAGACAGCGCGGTGGGTTTGGGTTATAGCACGAAGCCGGGCTGTTGCTGGTAACACGCTCTGTTTACATTCCACATTCCAGACAGTCCGATGCTCCAGCCTGTCCCAGCAATGCTGCCGCTCAGCCACACGCTCTGCCAGGCTGGGCACGCTTCCCAAACACCTCTTGTGCGTGCAAACACACCATTTACCTCCACCGAAAGAGCTGACCCCCAAATTACGGCTGAGAAAACCAGGGTGCGGGAGGGCACTGCGGTCTGGAAATGCGGCCTCGCAATGCCTGGCAAGGTGGAGGCAGCCACGGGTTTACCATGTTTAGTTATGTTACATCACTTGAAAATAATGTTGTCAAGAAGAGGCGTTTTCTAGAAATGGGAAGTGCAAAGACAGCGCCACCCTGAAATGCACTGTTGGGCTGGAGCGGGGGCTAGTCGTGCTGAGGGCAGTGTACCTCCCGGAACGGGGGGGCTGTGGGGCAGGGAGCTGCTGCTTGTTGAGGGAAAACGAATTCCTGAGAAGGTGGCTCCTCTCCTGGGAGGAGACAGAACTGGGCGCTAGGGAATCACGGAATCTTTAGAGTTGGAAGGGACCTCTAGAGATCATCTAGTCCCACTCCCCTGCTAAAGCAGGATGGCCCAGAGCACATCACTCAGGAATGCATCCAGGTGGGTCTTGAAAGTCTCCAGAGAAGGGACTCCACCAGTTCCCTGGGCAGCCTGTGCCAGGGCTCTGTCACCCTCACCGTAAAGAAGTTCTTCCGTGTATTTGAACGGAACTTCCTATGTTCCAACTTGTGCCCATTGCCCCTCGTCCTGTCACTGGGAACCACTGAAAAGAGCCTGGCTCCATCCTCCTTCAGCCCACCCTTTAGATACTTGTAAACACAGAGATCCCTGGAGATCACAAAGATCCTGGAGATGAACCCTGCAGGCCCCCTTGGGTGACCCTGCTGTGCTGGGGGTGGCCCCTGGGCCAGAGGCTGAGGACAGGATGGGTCCTGGGTACGCCCAGAAACATCCAGCATCATCTGCCACTGGATCAACAGGAGCCGGGAAACCTCAAACAGTAGCAAACCTGCGTTTTCTAGTGAAGCGTTTGGCTATAAACGGTTACTGCTCCTCAGAGAGGCAGCAGCGGCAGGGCCTCCCCATTCCCTGCTCCTTTTCCAGAACTGATTAAAGGGGTTAAATTTACCCCAACAAAGCCCAGCCTCTCACGCCCGGGGAGGTGCTGCTCGGAGGAGGCCCTCCATCCCTCCTCCGCCTGCGAGCAGGAATCATGGCTTCCTTTTCGAGCGCGAAAACAAGGGACGCTCAGGCTCTGGAGGACTTGTGCACCTCGGCAAGAGCTGAGCGCGCTCCCTTCCACAGCCACCCGCCGGCCCGGCCCAGGCCGCCTCGCCCGCCGCGGAGGCCGCATCCCCGGCCGCACCCCCCCTCATGGCGGGACCGCGGGGCAGGCCGGGACTCGCCGCCGGGCTCCTCCCATGGCCGGCCCCGCTCCCCGCGGGGCTCGCCGGGAGCAGGGGCCGAGCCCGAGGCGGTGGGGCTGCTCTGCCCGCCGCAGCCCAGCGCTGGTGACGGGGGACCCCATTCCCGCTGGCGCCTTGCTCCCCGCCGCCCCCACACCGGCCTAGGGGACTACGCCTCCCAGGGGGCCCCGCGGCCGGGCGGCGGCGCGGGGCACTGTGGGACTTGTAGTCCGGACTTCGGCTCGCTCCCCGCCCGCTGAGCGGTTCCAACTGCCTCCGCGAACTACATTTCCCGTCGAGCGTCGCGGTGGGCCCGGGGTGTCTTGGCGGAGACATTTGCGAGCCGAGTGTCTCCAAGATGGCGGCGTGGGGAAGGAGGCGCGCTGGCCCCGGCAGTACCAACAGCGGTGGCGGCCGGGAGAGGTGAGCTGCGGCCGGGATGGAGGGTGCGGGGCCTCTGGGGGGCATCGGGCGGGCAGGTAGCGGGAGGAGGTGGGCTGCAGTCGCCCGGGGCTCCCCGCGACCCCGGGGCAAGGGCGGGGGCCCCGCTGAGGGGAGCGTGGCCAA
>VXBH01000028.1:199674-243444 GCA_013400035.1 Rynchops niger
GAGTCCTCCAGGGTGACCTCCTTCTGCCGGCGGCCGCCCGGGGGGTCAGCGCCCAGCCGCCGCGTTCCCCCGCTCGGCGGGGCCGGGCCGGGCGGCGGCGGCCGCCGGGGCGGTGGCGGAGGGCTCTGTAACGCTCCCTCTTTGCCGGTGCCTCAGGACGGAGGAGCAGCTTAGGCGTGCTGGAACGACCCGCGGAGTAGCTGTAGAAGCCTGGGGATCGTAACTTTAAAACGGGAGAAAGAGACAGAGGAAAATCTTGTTGAGCTACTTTAAAATCCGTATGCACAGTTCTTTACCTGCTTAAAACGTCTAGTTAAATCCTGTATTTCCTTACATTGGTGTTTTCCCCGTTTTGCCCCAGGGCTGACTGATGTAACCAGCAGCTGCTGAAAGCTGCTGTGTTTTTAATGTGAGGAGTTTTCTTTTGTCCTGCCGCCTTACCTGGAGACTGAGATCTCTCTTAATTTTTTGCTTCATTTTGATTTCTAGCTCTAATTCCACTGTGTTCTTTTTGATGGTGTTGAATCTACATAGCCAAGGAGAGCCGCAAGTAGCCCTTATAATTCTGGTGCTAATGTGAATTGCAGGAATGCTGTCTGTGTTCAGGGAATTTAAAAGTAATTGAACTGGAAGAGCCAATGGAATTACTGCATCAGTGTAGTTTATGTAAACAACTAAGAATACCACAGAGCTCCGTGGCATAGTGGTAAAGCTGTCTGCACCCCATGCTGGCACCTGCCCGGCACTAAGCACATGAGGTGTGGAGTTTTGATGTAGTAAACCTGTCCTCCCAGCAGAAGTGAAGGAAAAAAAATATGCAAAACAGCACTTAATAACTTCAATGAAAATTATTCATTGAAGGATGAAAATTGATGCAGATTTAAAAGTGAGTTGTTACCTTGTAACTGAATCTGTGAACTATGTAATAATCTAATTGAGGTGACTTTTTAAGCTATGATTACTCTTGATCTTATGATCAAACATACTTACTCGTAAACATGAGTTACTTCATGAATCTGCTGCGTACATTGTTTTTCCTTTGGCAATGTGAAGTATAGAGCTAAGTATAAGAAAGCACAGCACAGACACCATTGACCAGTTTCACAATCCTTATCAAGAGATGGTGGTTCTTTTAGGTGTCATCCTGTACAAACGTGATGAAAGATCATACTTCTAATAGGTATCAGGTGATGTCGGCTGGGACTACTTCTGCCTTGCAGTTGCAGAGCTGGAGATACGCATGGCTGGGCCTCTGCTTCTCTCCATCAGTGGCTCATCCTAAATCACAACTACCGATCTTGTCTGACTGCTGTCAATGCCAGTTGTGTAAAAAGCAGCGCTGACAGACCCGCTGTCATCAAATGATGACATATGCTTTTTATACAGTGAATACAGTTGTTTTTTTTTTTTTTTTTACGCTGGGCAGGATTCTCGTCCAAAGACACGTTTCTTTCAACTGAATATGCTAATCCAGCTTTCCTCATAAATGAGCTGCTTCAAGGAGCTTTTATAGTTGTCGGCCAGCTAGTGTAAAAGGCATCTGTGTGTTGGGAGGTGGTGTGAGGAGATTCGGTAGTGAATAAAATACTGTCTGCTCTTAGACTAGACCGGCTTTCATTTAAAAAAAAAAAAAAGTCCAGCAACTTTATCTATGGAGACTGTATCCCTTCATAAACGACTTTATTGAACAAGGAAGTCTGTAATTGGTCAAAAAGTGCTTTCCTCAATAGGACTGAATATAAGGACGTTAATTTCAAAGGATGTTGGCTGTGAATTCCAGCTGGCGCTCTGGTCGTGAAATAATAATGTTAAACAAAATAACACAAAACGCTGAAGAGAACCAACTAAATATTTGTTTTTCTTCATTCTGGATAGACTCTTTAATGGAGACTGTCTAAAGGGAATTGTTAATCTGTAGAGCAAAACAACTTTTTTGTACAGAACAGACACTGAATTGTACTTCGTGTTTTTGTATAAAATTCAGCACGATGACCGCCAGAACACAAGACAGAATGCCGTTTGTTCCCCCGGGAGATGTTCTAACAAACTCCAGAAAGAACAGTTTTAATGTCATCACCGCTGCTTGTATTAGCTTCTCTGTGCCCTTAAAGAGGTCTCTCCTTTCGCTACCTGCACTGCTCAGATTTCTGGTACTCTGTTTGCTTACAGCAATGATTGACCTATTTCCATTAGCCTGGCTAATCATTAGTTGACTTAAAATTGACACCTCTTCTTGCTCTGGTGGCAGGAGTTTTTTATTATGGTCTGGTGCTGTTTTCCTTAACGTTGTCTTCACTTGTGGAGGCTGTTTGAAGATCTCACCAATGTTCTCCTGTTCTCTTTCCTATTTGTATTTAAGGTATATCTTTTGAATGGAAGTCTTGCTTTATTGCTACGATTTTCCTGTTCTTCCTCCCCTTTAATGCATGCATTGACAATCTGCTCAGAGTGGCCTTTAAGAAGCCATAGGCCTGACAGCCGTGGCTACTGGCCTGAGACTGGTAGATTGTGTGGATGTTCCATGGAGAAACAATTCTTCAGGTGCTTAAGCTTGGATGTGTTAGTATTTTCTGTATGCCATATCCTGGAGCTCTCTTGAGTAGGAAAATACACTTGAATATGACTTTGAGGTGGAATATTTCCACTGGGAATTAAAGCCAGGCCACAACTCATTCCTTAATCTTGAAATTAAATTAAATTTCAAGAAGGATTTATGTGGGGGGAGGGAAGCTTAGTCTTTGAATTTGTCATGCCTTGACTTTATTGACTTACCCAGGCTTGGCTGAGATGCTAATACTGACCCCAGACACTGTGCTTTGGCTATCAGTAATGTCCTGTTTCTGCAGCTCACTTGCACAGCCAGCATGAAGTCTCTCTGTTGTATTGCTGGACTAGATTTTGTGCGTGTGTGCTTGCTTGTGACAGGCGTTATCACACTGCTGCAAGCTTCTCTTTTTTTTTTTTTTTAACTACTGATCAGACTGGTCTTAATTTACAGTTCATCTGAATGTATGTTTGGTGCTCTGAGCAATACTGTTGTCCAGTAACATTCTTCTTTAAAAAAAAAAAAAGGACTAACTTGACCTACACGTTGTGGGAGGGGTTTAAAAAGAACTTTGTTTTTTGCCCAGAACTGTACCTGTGCTTTGTGCAGATTTAGAGTGTTTCTAATGGTGGTTCTGAACACTTTGCAGAACTGAGATAGTTGGACGACTTGAAACTGTCGCCAAAAGTCTCAGGCAAGTTGAGAAACACCATTAGGCTGAGGGCAACGAACCCGTGAGGCTCAGTCATTCTCCCCTGGAAGCGGACAGGGGTAGAGGGATGCTGGAGTTTCTTCCAGGATGTTGTCATCTGCCCTGTTTTCAGCACTCTGTTCATTTATTTCTCTTTCTGCCAGTTGTCACTTGGCAAAACTTCAGGTCTTTTCACATGGAGTGGCATTGTGCCTCCTCCCTAGAAAGGTATTTATGTCTTCATCCGTAAAGACTATCCAATTGAAACCTGTAACAGACAGGCTGCTGTTTTCAAGAGGCAGCTGGGAGGCTTCCTCCAAGTCAGAGGCAGAGAAATGGAGCTGCTTTGAGGGCTGTAACTGGGGAACTGCTGGAGTTGCTATTGTTCAGCCAGCTGCAGCACCCCTCTCCTGGTGCCCTCTGATATTCCCATGTTAGGAAAATAATCCAAATGTAATTTGAAGCTCGCCCTATAGCCAAGACAGACCTGCCCCTCCTGCTGGTGGTAGCCCTGTTAACAACCGATTCCTTATTTATAACTTTGGCAATACCAAAATTTTACATCAGTGCTTTTAAATGATTTTCATCTTGCTATGCCGAGTAGTTGAGAGTATTGTCACATTCCCCCGTCTATGCATTCATTTGGCACCAGGAATAAGATACTTAAAATTTCTCAACTATAGAATGCGTGAAGCTGCAATAGAATAAACTCTTTGGATATAAGGGCCGGAACTATTCTTACAGAACAGCTGTACAACATTTTAACTTAGCCCTTTTTTTGGGGTGGGGAGACAGAAAATAATTTGATTGAATAATATTAACAACTGCTTTTAGGTTCTGGTCTGTCTAGTAAATAACATGCTGGGCTTCTGCACATGTGGCAGCATTTTATGACCTCTGGAACTAAATCTTTGCAGACACTGGTTATTTATTATTCTTTTAAGTAGAATGGAATTTATATAAAATCATCCCACTTCATAACCAGTGGATGCCAGCTTAGAGTTGTTTGCATAGCTCCGCATTTTTGTTTGTCATTGCTGAGGGGTGGGGGACAAGCTCCAAAAGGCAAACTCCATAGCCTCCAGTGTTTGAGCAAATCCAGTTGCTTTGACTGGATTTGTTCATGTGCAACTGCTGCGTTCAATTGAAAGGCTGTGTCAGGAGGGATTGCCTCTGTGGATTGAGGTCCTCAGTCCATCTCTGCATGCCAACAAGGTCTAAAACCTTCTCAGACACACGTATCTCATCTATGTCTTTTCCTATATTGGCTGAAAACAAACCAGTTTTCAGCTTTCCACCTCCAGGGGCAGCCAGTTCTTGTGTGGAAATAATACGTGATGAACCCCGCTTCCTCTGTTACAGAAATGGAGGCTTTCTGCTTGCGTTGCTGACTCGTCGTGTGTCCTATTGTTTGAGCAGCTAATTTTTCATTCTTCGTCCTTTGTTTTTGGATTAGCCATTTTGCCATTTGCGGCTTCAGCACTGTGATAGAGATTTATTCCCGTATTAGAGGACTAATTTGGAGAAACAGCATAGTTAGGGGCAGGCCCTATCAGGGATGAAGCCTTTGTGCAGTTTAATTCCCAGTGATTTTTCAACAGCACATATTTTAAGTTTTGCTTGTTTTGGCTTAGAAGGATCGTGCTTTTCTTGACTTTATTGTTATAAAGCCCCAGAGCCTGGCAAGCCAAAAGATTCCGGAAGAGATGGACAGTACTGCCTCTGGCCAAAGTCTGTGGGATTCCTGCTCTCTTTGACAGGCGGCTGTTGCTTGTGATATGGCTCTGTTTGTGTACGTTATGGTGAAAGGGAAGAATGGGGGTATTCAGAGGGAGGAGCAGGCCGGACCTGAGCGAGGAGAAATGAGGCTGATAGGTTAGTGCCACCTGTCCTGATGCTGAGCCTGGAGAAGTCCCATGTAATGTAGTTACTTCACTTAATTCCTAGAGATGGAAGCCCAGTTCCCTATGGCTCTTCTACAGGCAGAGAAACGGGCTTACTTCACCCTTGTTTTCCCGGTGCTGGCATGGAGACAAAGCTATTGTGCTGCTTCTAAGCCTCTGCAGAGATCTTAGTTGAATTTGGATTCTGCGTCTCTGTTTTGCAGACCCACGCTGCATGTTCCTAGGTGTTACAAAATGCTGAAAAAGCTCCTGGGTAGGAAATACTAATTTTATCTGGAGGGTTGTATTAGCACTGGGTCAGCTTCCAGCTTGAAAATGCACTAGCTTTTCCCTGAAGTCATTATGTGTTAGTAAGTGGTTTTGTGTAGTCTATTGGTGGTGTTTTACAGAGTTACCTTAAGCCTCAGCGTGTCGTCTGTAATGAAACTGGAATTTTTGATTTGGAAGAAGCTGCATTTGGAATAGTTGTCATCAAGAAACCAATCCTTGGCAGAAGCCATTACCAGCTATGTCCTTAATGTATCAGAGTAACACCTGGTTAACTAATTCTTTATTAGAAACTCCCTAATGTTAACTGATACATTTAGTTATTTAGAGATGTAGTACTCTACACAATTTTTCTGTAGGTCTGTCCTTCAGAATTTTTCTTTAAATACTTGCCAGTTCACTACAGAATGTCAGAGCCCACCATATCCTGTGCTGAAAGGGTTAATCGTAATTTTCCAAACAATGTCTGACAAGATGCTGGCCTCAAAGAAGGCCCTGGCATACACAGCATCCGGGTGGAATTTTATTTTTCTTTCTCCCCGTGAACAGGCCAAAGGGGAAATGCACTGCAGAGAACTCAATAACGTTGAGTTTTTCTTGTCGTTTATATAAATTCCAGCCAGACTTTTAATGAAACTGCTTATTACTCTGTTTTGAGAGAGGCTGGTGCGTCTTGGGTCCTGCTGTTTGATATGTTTGCCACTGTTCACAAAAGCAGCTACTTCTGGCAACAGCTTGTAATTTAACAATATTCTTGATTACAAATGGCCACTGCACGATACCCTTTGCAGCGTGAATGGAGCTGCACATTAAGGGTAACGTCTGGTAACACAGCAGCTTGCGAAATGTGTATTTTTCTCCCTTATTTTCCAGTGCATGCACATAAGTACCATTGTACTAATGGAACAAAAAGTGCTAGTTTCATTCTCCGTCTCAGCGGTGTCTTGCCTCCCAATATCGGAAGGGTGAAAATGCTGTTGGAAGTTGTTTTGTCTGCTGTGATTAGGTCAAATATATGTGTGATTTATTCTCCTTCTGCTAAAGGAATCCACTATTTTTATCTTTGAGAGGCCACATGCTCAGTTTTGCTTTAGTTAAGCACAAGTGATGTCAGAAATAGTTATTTCTTCTGCTTAGAAGGGAGGATTTTGTCTTGTTCTAATGGATGTGTTTTTACCCTTTCTCAGTGCAGGTAAACAGTCATAATCTTACTTCTTACTAGTCTGTGACATTAATATAGCTGCCACCAAGGTGATGTGTGTGAAGAGGGTGGAGGGAAGGTGGAAATGGATGTGATTTTTAGGCAGCTAAAAGCTTGTTGTTCAAATGGGGGATGTACAAGTCTTGTGAATCCCCTGTCGGTAGGGAGCCTGCTCCGAGGTAAAGCGAGCAGCTCTTTCATCACTGCTAAGGCCTCCCTGGGTTAAAAAAAAAATGTTCCTTTCTTGCTTTGCTGCGCCCTATTTCAGTAGAGGGAGTGAACTGTTCTGTAACAATCTGAGTGCTCTGCTACCTTTTCCACCTTCACTTCCAGCAATGTTTCTTGGCCATCCTTTTTTGGATTTACTGTTGAAGACTGAATAGCAAGCTGCATCAGTGGCAAGGAGGTAGCTATTGCAGGGAGAAAGCAAACATCCTCACTGGAAGATCCTTCCTCTCTTAAATCCTTCCAGTGCAACTTGCTGTCTTAATGGATGAATTGCTAGTCTTGCTTTCTGTGAAAACACTTTAAGTCTGTATGGTTCATTCATTGATCCGGTCTGGTTGCTAAGGCGTGACGTTTCCAGTATCTCTGGAGAAACTGGTTAGCCATCAGTGTGAGGAACCATTTCAGGGTTGCTAACAAGATCCTATTTTCTCCAAATGTTCTAGTTCCTCCAAGTTAGCAAAAGGTAAGGAAGAATAACTTCCCTCATTTTGGGATGACTTCATGTACAGCAGGCATAATTTGTTCATATGAAATGAACCTTGAGTTGAAAAAGCTGCTGCTTGTTGAGCAGAGGCAGTGACTGACCTTGAGGGGCTGCCGTCAGTTCGAGCATTTTTCTCTCTGGTTCTCACAGCTGGGTGGGTGAAAAGTCTGTCTTTAAGCTCTGTAGTTTTAATTCTCCGTTTCCTGTTAACAGGGTCACCTTGTCCTCCACGGACTGCTACATTGTGCACGAGATCTACAATGGAGAGAACGCTCAGGACCAGTTTGAGTATGAGCTGGAGCAGGCCCTGGAAGCGCAGTACAAATACATAGTGATAGAGCCCACTCGCATCGGGGATGAGACGGCCCGTTGGATCACTGTCGGGAACTGCCTGCACAAGACGGCTGTGTTAGCGGGCACCACCTGTCTCTTCACCCCTCTGGCACTTCCAGTAGATTATTCTCACTACATCTCCCTGCCTGCTGGTGTGCTGAGCGTGGCTTGCTGCACCCTTTATGGTATCTCTTGGCAATTTGATCCCTGTTGCAAGTACCAAGTAGAGTACGATGCCTATAAACTTTCCCGCCTGCCCCTGCATACGCTCACCTCCTCCACTCCGGTGGTGCTGGTGAGGAAGGACGACCTGCACAGAAAGAGACTGCATAACACGATAGCACTCGCTGCCCTGGTGTACTGTGTAAAGAAGATCTATGAACTCTATGCCGTATGACTTCAGCAGGGAAGAGAGAAACCCACAAAGACAAGCGTATTAAGACTCCCACAGTAACGTTTTGTTTTTCCTCTTTGAGAAGCAGTGGAGACTGGGAAGGATTTGGTTGAATAGAGATGTTATTTTTAAAATAACACATCACTGGTGCACCAAGGTTTTTCAGTTCTTCGTTACACTTAAGAGATGTGGATGTGTGGTGACTTGAGAGCTGTATGTTAGGCCATGGGAGTCCAATCGAGCAGCGGAATGTCGATGAAAGGGAGGTATAGAAAGAGGGGGTGTGAGAGCTTCTTTTTTTTTTTTTTTTTTTTTGGAAACATTTAAGTATATTGTTTAATTGTATTACACAGAACCAGCCAGAATTATCATTGACCATTAAAGGATGAGAATTTCAAATGCTTTTGCTCTCTTGTTACTGTTATCGTAGTTCCCTTTTATAGTGTGCTTCCAGGGAAAGGAGGCTTTGCTGTGAGAACTCCAGTGACGGTAATTATTTATGCATGCTCACACACAGACCTGATACTGCTCTTGGCCGTTGCACATGGCAGCAGTGTCCATGTTACTTCACCATATGATGAAGGAATAGCTGTAGAGTGTTGCTTTCCCTCTTGACTAGCTGTATTTCTTGTAAGAGGGCTTACTTGTTACCCCAGTGTTTATATCTTTTTGGTAATTGCTTAAACATCGATGGTTGGGACTAAAGGTGTCCAAATCCTCTGCTGCCCTGCCACCTCCAATCGCTATTTCTCTGCACAGTGGAGATAACACTAAGTTTCCAGCTGCCAACACATTCGGCTTAGTGCCTGTACAAGTTCTTTCCAATGCGGATGCATCTCCACTGAAATGCGTTGTACCAGGTGCTGCTGAGGTGGGAGTCCAGCTCTTTCCTTTGTGCTTTGTTACGGCTGTGCCCTGACTACACAGTTCCACTGCTCTTGCTCGGAACACACGCTTCGGGAGCTGCCTGCTATTGCTGCAAGGCACCCACCTGATTGTATCTTTTGTCGGCGTTATCTGAAATTTTAGAATTCTCGTGTGCTAGTGCATCTTTTATCTCAAAACTGTCAAAATCTTGTTCTCAGAATGGGAAGTATTTACTGTTTTGCAAGATCTGCCAGTTACTTTTAAAAGATAGGGGCTTGCTTTCTATAATCTCCTCCTACCAGCTGGAAAACAGGCGGGGCTTGCATTTAGGAGGCCAGCTTGGCACAGCTTCAAGTGTTATGATCGGAATACGAGAGCAAAGCCCTGTAATAAAAACTGCCGGCACGCAGGTGTACGTGCTGCTTGCTTCAGTGGTAGTCGCCGTCTGACCTTCACAGCTGAAGCGCTGACCTTGGAAGGGAGTCATGAGGTCAGACACCAAATTCAGTAGTTCTATCTTTATCTTTCCAAATTGCAACGGCAGGCACTCCTCCTCTCCTCCAGACTGCAGCGAGCTTTTCTGGCTGTGGTTCCAACTTGTCCTTTTCTGCTGATGCAGCTTTTGTGTTAGCGGGATGTGCGTCCCCGCCGTGTGCCTGCTGGGCACGTGGGGTTTGCTGGGAGCTCTGAGCAAGTGCTTTTACCTCCCGCAGAGGCAGCCGTACCTGAGCAGGTACATGGGCTGGAGGAAACTCCTGTGGCACCGAGACACTTCTAGGTGGCAACCCTTTGCCTCTTTTGCTGGTACAGTGGCCGAGTTGTCTCCCTCCAAGGTTAAAAGAAGCTGGGATCCGGAGTGTCCCTATTTATAGCAACAATGTACAGTTGCCTTGGCAGAGCGGAGGGGAAGAAATGCAACTACTTCATCTCGCTGCGGTTAGGCCAAGACCGCTGGGCAGGCTGCCTTTCGAGCCCTGATGTTGTTTGTTTCTAAAGTCCCATCTGCTGGATGAATTTTAAAGTAGTGGCAGATCTGCCATAGCTAATACGTACTTTATTGCTGCAGAAGACCCTGAAATATCCTTGTGCTGGCCACACAAAAGACGTTCCTGCTCTTTTTCTAATCAATGCTGAATAATTTTCAGGGCTGCTAGTTCTTTTTCTTCACCAAACCTCCGTGGTCTTGGCACTTTTTTTGTATTAAGCTTTCCCTTGCCTGGAATAATCACTGGCAGAAGGACTAACCCTTGGTAGGCTCCCTGAACGCGTGGTTTGCATCAAAGACTCCGGAGTTAAAAATGAGTGAGTTTCCTGTGGTCTCTTATTGCAGAAGAAAAGGTGAAAAGTCAGCTGAGCTCTCACAACAGGTAGGTCTGTTGTAAAAATGCACCTTTTGCTCCATTCTGAGGTGGAGAGGACACATGTGGGGGCTTAGAGGGGTTTGTTTTCCATGAAGTATTAGTGATAATGTAGCTGAAATGCTTGGTGAGATGCTGGTTATTAGTAAGTCAGTGCTGTAATATGCAAGGTGACCTGGGAGGATGAGAGGGGTCTGGAGGGTCGTGTGTTTCAGTGCGTTTCCATGAGGTGGTTGCTGTAGCTGCCTTCCCCCATGCCGCAGCTGTGGGTTACAGTGGCTGGGGACAAACCTCCCTTTCGAAAGCCTTTGCTGCCCATCCTGACCATCGTGGGGGTGCTCTGAAACGGAGTGTGCTACGGTCCTCTCATCAGAGAGGGTATTTACTTTCAAAGGGGAATGTGCGCACTCCCGGTAACCGCTGACTTGGAGCTGTAGCTCAAGCAGTAACTACTGTAACTCCCCACATGCAACTTTTTTCCTCAGGCCTGATGTGTTCCACCCCTCAGCTCCCTGGATAACACAGAAATGCAAAGTGTCCCCTCAGTCCTTCCTGGGTGGCCGTGACCTGAAACACCAGAAGACGGAGCAGCTGGACAAGACTGGCAGGAGTACTGTATTTTGCCAAGAAATGGAGGACCTGAACATGCAAAATGTGAAAGGAAAAGCACAACTAATGCTTACAGGAACTCCCCTTGTGGTGAGGGAGGGAAGGTAATGTCTTGGTTTCCTATCTTAACATGGGGAAAAAAAAGATATATACACCTGAAAGCTTCAACTTATAATTTCAACCCTAGGCCTTTACGTAACACATCTGCAACCTCAGCCACAGTGAAATGGCAGAGGATGTCCTAACCGAGCAGCAGCACTGTGATCATTAAACACGTCCTGGTCATCACCTGGAATGGATTCTGAGATCACTTATAAATCTGTAGTGGTCAGGAAAAGGCATTGCGAAGGAGAAGGTCCTGCTGAGCCTGCACACCTGTATCAGAATTTCAGTATGACTGATCCTCTGTGCGGATGCACGCCATCTCCTGTAAAGCAGATGACGTAAAGAGGGCTGGGATGAAGTGTGTTGTGCTGCATCTCCTGCTGGTACCGTAGAACCTTGCAGGAATGTAAGAAAAACAAAACCCTCCTGCTTTCCCTTGAATTTTACCTGCTGTGAGGAGCTGAAGTAGAACAAAGGATTAATTTCATAGCAATGTAATTTATTTCATCAGATGTGCACTCACAGGCAGGACATGCAAGGCAGTACGCATGGAAAATGCTGGTAAGTGCATGGAGGCGGCAGTAGGGCTCTGGACCTTGGTTCCTATTAGTAGGCTTTCTTTCAATTACAAGTTAAAAAAGATTATTTCTGTCCTTACTGAACTATCTCTGTGCAGCCACTCCTTTTCCGTAGTGGTGCTGTATCCCTCCCAACAGAAGGAGAAGGGGGTAAAGAATGGAACATGGCACTCCCTCAGGCTGTCAGACTCCCTGAAACCTGTGATACCAGGCAGGTATCATTCCCCCACTGGCTGTGATCCTAATTAGCATCGTGATCACTTTAAAACAGGTAAGAACTAAAGCGTTATCTCCTATACTGTCCACCCAGCGTGCACAGATTCTCCTCTGCTTGCCTGGCATCTACAGAATTGCACCTACGCTGTGCTCTAGGCCTGCAGGTGGACCAGGTGTGCCACTATCAGCTGCACAGGATTTACACCCAACAGCATACCTTGCTGTGCTGCGTTCCATCTGCTCAGTGCTTCTCTGCATTCACTTGTCTGGGGTTTATACTGTACTGTCAGGTAGTACAGAGTTAAATGTCCCCGTACATCAGTAAGGCATGATTCAGATAAAATAATTGCCAAATAAAACCTACATTTTTACATCAGTTACTTTAAAAGTGGCACTGGACTTGACTTTAGCTTAACATCTGATTTGGCATGTTAACAAGCAGAGGCTCTGTCAAGCTTCCCATTTCAAGCAACATGTTCTGGATCAGATTGGAAGGAGTGGGAAGGAGACACTGATCACGAGAGCTCCCAGCCAAGGACTGCATTTCACGGGGGCCGTGGGGTGGGGAAAGCTGAGGTCTGTTCATGTGAAGGCAAACCAGGTGGGTTGTGTTTGTAGCAGGGCAGTAAAGCTGAGCATGCCTGGAGTGAGGTGAGGTGAGGTGCTGTCTCCCAGCACGTGGGCCTCCCCTCCAGCAAAGGGTCTTCCCTTGAGTTACCCTCCCCTGCAGCCTCAGCTCTCCCCCTTTGTCCAAGCACCCTTCTTCAGGTGAGGTTTAGTTGCTGTCTTCCAGCAAGCAGGCCTGCCCCCATGTGGGGGGAACCACTTCCCACTCTCCATGCAATGGTAAATTGCAGCATTTTGAGAAAGGTTTTCACTGCAGGAGCACCTCCACTGATGTCCCAGCCAAACTGCAGGGGGTCAGCCTCTCCCTACAGTTACTGCTCGAATGAGCTGACCTCTAAGAGTCCTTTGCTTTTTTCTCCTTTTTTGCTCTAGCTGCCATTAAGGTGAAGAAGAGCCTGGGGAAGATGTTTCTCAGGTAGACAGCCAGGGAGGGTGTTAGGCCAGCTACAAGCACTTCCTTCTTCTTCTGTCCCACTGCATTGAGAACCACCTGAGCAACTTCTGCGGCTGTCTGTCCTTCGGCGGTGTTCTTGTCCATAACTGCCAAAGGAAAACTGAGTAAGTGCCAGCGCCAGCAGGTAAGCCCACATTTAAGTATGTTTCCTAGGAATGTTCTGTTCTAACTGTATGTCGCAGCTTGTATGGTTTTGGTTTTTACACCAGTTGTGTACGGGAGCACAGGCAGGTATAATTCATGGTTGGGCTGGAAATCAGTAATTGCTATCTAGGAAGGCTAAATTTTGGGGGTTACTGTTCCTACCCTGCATCCAAAGTTGTCTTTTGATACTTCAGGGCTAACCTGTGTCCCCACCAGAGGCCACATGTAGCAAGCGCACTTTGGAGTAACTCAGTGTGGTGGAGATGCTTTAGATATAGGGCAGAAAATCGTATCTCACCTCCATAGCGAGATCCATCTGCTGTTACAGCATTGAGAGAGAGATTTGTCTTTATGTATCCAGGGCTTACAACTGTCACATCAATGTCATACTGCTCTACCTCTGCTCGTAGACAATCAAAGAAGGCCTGGGTAGCATGCTTAGAGGCAGCATCTGAAAAACAGGAAAAGGACTATGCACTATGGAGAAGAAGCTGAAGGAAGACTGACTCCCCTGAATGGGTTTTTCACTGCAGTGCAGCCACTTCTCAGTAAGAATGCAGCAGCTGTTTTCCAGCTTCTAGGTTTGGGGTTTTTTTTAGTGAATGGCAGCAACAGGTAGTGGGAGTGAGAGGCAATTTAGGAAGGCAAAATGTAAATACTCAAGTTGGAAACTGGCTAGGATCCTGAGCTTAATATCACAGCCATGCTAAAGCACTACAGAGTGAACCCGAGCTGCCTCCCACTCAGGATAAAGGAGACACGAAGCCTGGCTTGGGAAGCATTTGATAGGACGGGCTGGGGGAATGTGGTGCCAGCAGAGGAGGGTAGAGCTGGCATTCGCTGCCAAGTGCTCTGCTGGCCTACCCGCGCTGAGCCCTACGGACTTGCCGAGCAGGTTCAGAGCTTGGCTGCACACAAGTCCAAGCCTGATCACACAAGCAGACAGGAATAAAGAAGTGTGGCCTAGGGCAGGATTTCCCCCTTTTAAATGGCCGAGTGACTCCTTCTGCTCACTCCCTTTCCACGTATGCTTGGTCACTACCACCGCGACTGCCATCACCTCAGCATGGCTGCAGGGCTGACACCAGCAGCACAGAGCTTGGGGCAGGCTGCACACCCAGTCTGAGGACCTAGGCTGAGCTGAGCTCTGTGCTGCCAGGCCCGCACAGCTCTGGGCGCTGCGGGCAGCCTGGAAGCTCTTCAGAACACACTTCTTGGTGCAATCGTACCCCCATCATCTGCGAGACCAGATGGCACAGACATTCCAGGCTCTCCTTCACTCTACATCATGCCCTACCACTCTTCTGCCATCCTCACTGAACTTTCCCATTTTTATGTTTATTTTCAGTGTTTTACAGATGCTTGTATGCCAAACTGTCTCCTCCTAGTTCCTCCATCTTTTATAAGGCTTTCTCCAGTAATCTCACCGATATTATTTCTTGTCATAACTCACTTAGCATGAAGAGTTTGCTGGATCAAGGTAACTGTTTAGGCTTTTATTTTTGGCATTGGTGGTAATATGGCACTTCACAACTTAATAAAACAAAAAGTCCCTACTTTCATATAGGAGATTAACCAGGCAAACAGCAAGGATAAAATGCAATAAAATTATGGAATTAATTCAGAAAGTTTATAGGAACTCTCAAGTGTTAAGACAGGAATATCAAGCTGTTTTCAAGACACTGAAAACACATTCTCCTTCCCCATCCCTTAACAACTTTAGGACAGGGCTAAGATTTTGTATTTGAGAGTGCCTTTCTCAACAGCTGTGCATGATTTGTGACCACATTAAGAATGATGCACAGCTCTGCCTTCCCTGCATGCAGCCAGCTCTACAGAGAGCTAAATGTGGAAGCAGTAGCCAAGTATTCATTCAGTATGCTGCCCCAAATATGTCTTCCCCATCTTCTGTGGAGGTACTTACATGCAGATCTGAAAGGAATGCTTATTTTGCCTTGAACACTGCTGATGGCCACAATGTGGCCTTGTCTCCTCTTGATCATGGAGGGGAGAAGTGCTAGAAAAGACAGAAAAGACCCATTCAGAATAACAGTCCTGCCATTACTGCTGTCAAGAACCAATGCTTTCAGAGCATTCAAAGATACCTAAGTGAATTGCAAGATCCTCATTCAGTGTAGGGGCTGGGCAAGGGATAGTGCTTAGGATGCCTCTAACTGAAGCTCGAGTCTGGCTGGGACGTTCAGCTATCGGGAGATTCCTTGTGCCAGCGAGGCTGCACAAAGGCCATTGTAGTTGCTGTGGTCTCCCACAGGCAGGTCAGCAGGAGTTGCTCTTTTCTGCCACCAGCACTCTTTCCAATTCCTGCAGCTGACACACTCCAGGCTGAACTTCCTGTGTAACCAAAGTTTCCTAGGAAAGCTACAGCTTCACCTAAACCCATACTGTGCTCTCTAGGGTTTTATCGGAGCAGACAGGTTAACCATATCGTTCTATGTAAGTTCCTGCCAGACTAGAGTCAGGAGTTGTTTTAAAAAAGGTTGTATCTCTAATTAGGCGCTTCCCGTGCAGTCATGCCCAAGCATCAACTTTAAGCCTGCCCATAAAACAAAACTTTCCTCCCCTTTTATACTGTGCTATACCAACTACAAACGGAAGTGAAGCTGTGCTTAGTTGTGTTGGCCTGTAGAAGGTATCAGCCAAATCCACTGCCCCCCTGTAATGCGGATCATGGGTACCTTTGGTGAGGGCTATAGGACCGAAGTAATTTGTTTCCATCACTTTCTTATCCACATCCAGTCCTGTGTCCACAATTGTGCCTCGGAAACTGATGCCTGCATTGTTGATCAGTATGTCCACATGACCCAAGTACTTCAGGATCTCTTCAGCAGCATTTAGGACAGTTTTAGTGTCCGAGAGGTCAAATACCACAGTGTGAGGTTTGTGTGTCTGTGAATAAACAAAAGTTGGCAAAAGACCAGTTATGGCTGTGCTGTACGTGCTGCATGTTCACGCTTACAATGGGATTTCCCAGCTCTGGAGGCACAGAAGCAGGGCCATCCCAACCATGTGCAACTAGGGTGCAGCAGTTCCATTTGGTAGGAACGCGTGACAGAAGCAAGTTGTGCTGTCATCTTTCTCTGCTCCTGTAACCTGTTCCTTACACCAAAGCCTAGGAAAGGGGCAGGTGAGGTCTTCCTCAAGTACTAAAGTTTGCTATTGTCCTGTTAAAGAAGATGCATCTGAAATAGTAAAAAAAACTTAACCAGTGTGTCTTCTTCAGAAGCCAGCAATACCTTTTTTAGCCACTGCCAGAAGAATTAGACATCAAAAATAAAAGACAACTCAAGGAAAGTCACTTTTCCGAATTCAGTATATGACATACAGATGCAATGGGGTGTGGGCACTCTGCACTCTCCTATGCTTCCACTTCTATTACAAGGCCGGGAGTCTTTCAGCTGGCTTATTTTCGTAGGGTTTTTACAAGAGATGACATGTCAGCTTCACATACTCCTACAATAGCAATATGTATCCCTAACCGCAGAGTTGCATTTTTCCTGTTGCTCAACCCACAAGCAATTCTGTAGCTTCTGTAATAACACAGACAGAAATCCCAGCCACGCGGGACGAGAAGCCTCTCTTTCTCCCACACTTACGTTCTTTCGGTGATTGGTCATGGTAGAAAGCTCCTGCACCAGGTCTTTGAGTTTCTCGCTGTCTCTGCCACAGAGCACCAGCTTGGAGCCAGCTGCATGGAAGGCTTTCGCACATTCTTTGGAAGAAGCAAGGAAGAGAGAAAAGTAGATGTTTGAATGAGGGAGACAAACAGCAGATCCACATCATACCTGGTGATAGGCTAAAACTTTTTTTAGCTGGTAAGGGTCTAAGGTGGCTTTATTACTCCTGAGTGATAGGCTGATTTACAGTGAAGTTGTAGCAAGATGCCACTTTGCTGTGACTTTGACAGACACGTGACAGCGGTGAGGCAGCTGGTGTGCTCACAGTTACTGTGCTGGTTATGCAGTTATTGTGCTGTCTACGCATCCTCCCCCATCAGCTGGTTGAATTTCCATGTGCCTCTTAATTTTTGACTATATGCCCTTCTTAAGAGGGACTACCGTTACCTTGTTTGTCATCTAATGCAGCAGAGCCTAATTTTAGGTATTTCGGTTTTAGTGAACATCTCCAAAGGTTTTGGAAGCCTTGGAGCTAATGGCTTCATCAAGGTGATGCTCTTCATCAGGCTGAAGAAGGGATGCCATGCTCTTGTCCTCCTTTCAGTGCTACCAGCTACTGAGGCAATTGCATGTTCTTTTACCCTACCCCTCTGTGATCCAGTGAGACAAATTGCTTATTTCTGCAAGAGGTAACAGTGGATGATAACAAAGAGTGTTTAAGAACACACAGTCATTAGAGGTGGTCTAGTATATTAATAACTGGGAGTGAGAGGAATAGCGTAAGATCTTGCCAGTGCGTCAATAAGGGAGGAAACTTCACTGTGCAATGGTGGAAATCTGCCGTTTATCTGCCCAGCCTATCACAGCTGGAAGGTCCCTCCTGAGATACTAGTTCTGTCTCTTCTTGATATGGAATACAAATTTTTTTACCTCTCCCAGCTCTTTGGTTGTGACAGGCAGCGAGGGCCATTTCACCTCCTTTGGCCATTCAGTTACTGAACACCACTATACTCAATGACAAACTCACATGCAAAGACAGCATCAATTTAAACTCTATTTGTTTTATGAAAGTACTCATCCTAATGAAAGGCCTTGATAGCAGAAAGCACCTTGTCTTCTCTTCAAGAAGCTTTTAAAGCAATTATAGAAAGCAGAATTAGAGAACATAGCAACTCATACAAAGAATATGCTTTATTTGGAAAAAAAACCCCTCTATTTAGGAAAAAATACTCACTGGTGTTAATGTTGCCACAAGCTTGAATTTAGAACGGATGAATTTGTACCAAAAGAGAAAAGGTACCTTAATTTGGCGGTGAGGGGCAGGGAGGAAGAGTGGAAAGTATGTCAGGATGTCTGGAAATACAACACACACGAAATGCAGAACACCAGTTCTGGGAAGTTTTAGAGAAATAATTTGACTTCTTGGCTTTTTCAGGATCTAGAGAAAAGACCCCTGACAGCACAACAGCAGCATACTTGTTCCTTGTTTTGATGAACTCCATTTTACACAGCACGATTAAAATTTTCCTCAACAAATTTTGAGATTTTCTTGCATCAAAATTTGTGCTGGCTATAGTAGGGTTGTGCAAGCTACGTCTCTCAAAATTCAGAGCAATAGGAACTTTTTGCTCATTAGTGCTTTATTCCAATAGGTGCCCCTTCCACAACCCTCTCCTTGTCCTGCCTTTGGGGCCCTTCTTTCGGTACCTACCTTTTCCCAAGCCAGAGGTAGCCCCTGTGATTACGACCACTGCTTCCTGGAGGTAAGCTCGCATCCGCATCCACTGCAGCAGCCGAAAAACAGCAAAGATCCCCAAGCTGCCAAAAAGCAGCGGGATGATGACTGTGCTTGTGAAATCCATGAATTTTCCTTTCTGAACGGTCTTCCTAGAGCCACAGGATGAAAGGAAACAGACCATTTCACCATCAAGAAAGATTAGCAGGGGCTTGAAAACTAGGGAAATCCTTTTTCTTAACCGAGCCTTAGACCACCAATAAACCAAATCCCATCTTCAACAGATTTACTCATCCCTTCGTTTAGACTTTCAAAATATCACATCGGTACCCAATTTTAAGCATTGAAATGCCAATCTGGACATCCCAGCCAGACACTTGGTAGTGGATCTTGTCAGCTGTCATGTGACAAACTTGGGTTCAGAGATGCTGTTCCCACATTCTGCTCTAGATTCACTCTCTTGTACAAAGTGCATTTAGAGTGAAAGCTCCTCAGGGCTGGGATACGTCTCTGCATTCTTCTGACTGTAATAAAACCTCTTAGATTTCTCTAGAACAGCCAGTACCGCAGTATCTACATGCCAGAGACCAGTTACTGTATATTATCCCAGATGGATATAAGCCAGTCTATCTTCTGGAGGCGCAGAGCAGGGCTTTTTCTCTGCGCGCATTATTTGCTTAATGCACTGAAATCTGTGCTTCCATCTCCAGTGTCTTTCACCACCTGTTAGCAGAGACAAGTTATCTAATTTAAATGATCCACATGTCCAATCCAGCAGGCTGAAGCCTACATTCATGCTCTTTACTTTTATGCCAATGTTAATTCTGCAGTTTAACAACATGAACCTGTGTTCTTATAAACTGAAATTAAACCTGTGAATGAAACCCAAGCTAAAAGTATCTTAGCTTGCCCTGGAATTGGATTCTGATACCAATGCAGAGCCTAAATCTCCTTGCTAAGCCATTGCCCTCAAGGGAGTAGTTTATGTTACAGCTTACTACATGGCCAAAGAGTAAGTGATACTTCTGCTGTAAAAAAGGTCACTAATTTTCCCACTGTATATACCCCCAAGCTTTTATGCTTGATGTCACAGTAAAGTCAGTTACAACCCTTTCCTGGAATCAATACAACTTTTGGGTTGCACAGAAAGTCAAAACCAAATATTAGTATATCTTCCCTGTTGTGCAGACAGAGTTTGAATTCTTGCAGTTTGACCTGCAAGATAGGTCTTTACCAGGAAGATATCGGAAAGGTCTGGGCATGCAAATCATACAGTACTTCAAAGAAAAGGACAGCATGACAAGCGGAAAACAAGAGGTAACTAATAATGCTAAGCCAGAATTCAGTGTCATTAAGTAGGACTGAGCTTGTACGGAGCTGAGGGGATGACAGGGGCTCTCCGTGCCATGGAACAGAGCTAATATGGAAAATGTCAGGCTCTTCCAGATTTCCATTAGGGGCTTGGACAGAATTCCTCAAGTAGCTGGTCAGTGACAGACTAGCTTTCTGAACCAGTAGTGAACTGTATAAAATAAGTATTTCTGGAGGTATAACTAGAACACAATAAAAAAAAAACCCATAAAGATAGCTGAGCTAGCTCTAAATAAGCTTGACTGACAAGGTCTAAAAATAAAACCATTAAGTTAATATACAGCTCTTCTCAAGGTACTATGGAACTTTTCATTCCTGAGCTAACTCAAGTATCTACACAGTATTTCATTGTGTAATATACTGTGTATAATGCAGCAAGACATCCAGGCAACAAGCTCCCCCGGGTGCAGGGAGTATGCCCAAAGTGGGAAATCAGAAACCCAAAAGGAGGATTAAACTCATTCCGTTGCAAAGCAGTGCATAAGAACAGCACTCAGCTGCTCGGACCAGCAGCTTATTCTTCCACCTCTTTGAAAGAGTGTGTATTTTGTACTGATTTACAGCGGAGGACTGGTAGACTTGATTTAACACAAGAAAAGAGTGTATATCACCCCTGAAATAATTTCTGGGACGCTGGCCTTCTTTCGGCTGGATAAGCAGGAGGTTCTCCTTACTTGTTCATGTTCAGCTAGTCATCTGAAGCAGCCGCCCTCTTTATGTTGTCCCATTTATTTATTTATTTATTTGTTTTGCTCTCAAGGGTCTCTTGAGATTCAGAAGACAAGATGTGGGCAGGGGCAACAGGTGCTGTGCTGACATTGACCAGTGTGGCTTACAGGACGGGACATTTTGGAATCAAAAATCTTCGGCTCCCATTTAGGACCTTTTGTTTTTTCCAAAGTGTGAGCTGACAGGTGGCGTGGCACTTCCTTTTGAGACCATGTTGAAGCTGAGGCATTTTAAAAATCTGGCCCCAGCCAGCTTTGCTTCTGATTTCAGTAAAATGCAGATGACCGCATAAAGCAGATTAAAAGGTAACTGGGAAGAGGGGGCTTTTCTGACACCTTTTCTAACTAAACCACCTTAGGAGATGGGAGGCAGTCCCTTGTTTGATTACAGCAAAGTTCTTTCACATTCTTTGTCAAAAATAAAGGTTGACTTTGTAAGGATGGAACTCCCCACTATGGGGGCTGGTAGAAAAGATCCCCCAAGCCAACCAACTAAAAGCTAACTGTGTTTTGGTCATGTAGCATCCATTGCTCATCAATATGAACTAGTTATCCCTGCTTAACTTATTCCTTAATTATATCACTTATTCATCTACTTTCTAAACAAAGAAGGTTTGCCTTTAATCCTTTTTTCATTTGCAAAATCTTTCCTAGACTTCTATTGTTTTTCTTTCTCTACCCCCTCCCATTATATAAGGGAACTGGGCAAATTATCCAGTCCCTGCTGTAAGGCTGCAGCAAGCCATGAACCCAGCCAGCAGCTGGGTGGCAAAATGGCATAAAAACCCACTTTTGTGGCTCCCTAGTACGAATCAACAGGTAACCCCGTCTGATATATGGGGAGGGGAAATATGGGATGGGGAAGGGAAAGACTGGATGAAGGAGGGGAGCATGAGAGAGAAGGACTAGCCGATCAGAGATGTAGATCCTTTTTTATTAGGGCATACAGTTGCCGTACTTTCTTCCAAGGAAGGTACTCAAATGACCCCTTAAAGAGAGCCCCTGATGAAGAAAATCTCAGTTCAGTCAGGGTTGAGAAAGAGGAAAACCTTGTTGAACTAAGTTATTTTGAAAAGAAGAAAGAATTCCTGTAGCACTTCAGACCTACAGCAACAAGTTTTTCTTTGATTTCATAGACTAGCTTATATCATAAACCCCTGAGCCCTTACTTTAGCTTCTCATATTGAACATGCTGAAGAAAATCATTGATAAAATAAATATCAGTGGAACAAGAGAACATGGAAATCATCTCAAGCCACACTGTTCAACAACATCCATCTTACAGACCTTAGTGCCAGGCTACTGACACAACAGGGTGGCAGTTAAGTTCTGTTCAGTTTTGGGAGTGATTTGGTGGAAAGACCAAAGGAAAGAATTGCTGCAATCTAAAGAAGTTATATGCTGTTCAGCATTAGGGTTACTTGCTGCAAAGGCCAGAAGAAAAAACTGCTGCAATCTGAAGGAGAATGAGATAGATCATAGAAAAATAAAAAGAAAAAAAAAAGACTTGATTCACATCAACATAAATGCTAAGTTGCAAGACAAAGGCTGGGAGGAGAAGATAAAAAGCATAAAACCCAACTGAAGATAGGTGACACTCTGAAGTAGCTGAAGACATCTCAGGACAGATAATGTCATGTCACATTAAAAACATGGGGGAGGGCAGGGAACACATGGGTTTCCACACTTAATTCAAGATGAACTGGATATCCTCAGACCTGCTCAAAGGTCTGAGACCCCACTGTCACCTTTGTTCACAAATGTGAGTATTCTTGCCAAAAAAAAGTGTTATTAATTCTTAACAGATGATGTTTATGACACTAGGTTATCGTCAGGAGAGAAGCCACTGCTCATAATTGGTTCAAATAAAGTCCTGTAATTCTCAGTTCTCCATCCCAAAAGGCAGGATTGGAGCGTGCCAGTTATTAGACAGCAGAACACCAATAATGTAAGCAAATACAGATGATTGGAAGGTTTTTTGAAAGGTTTACCATAAAATAAATAACAGAAATCCATTAAAAACAACAAAAAGATATGACCTTTAAAATAAAACTGGATGTTAGCCGGTAAAAGCCAGGACAATGATTTCTGAAGGGACAAGGATCTTGTTAATAAGGTCAAGAGTGCACTAAAGGCAGCAAAGATGAGATCAAATCCTAAAAGAAGCTAAAAGGGTGATAGTTTCCCTGAACAACACCTATTCTCCTTTAGCTTCAGCCACTTAAAATCACAATGTCCTTTACATGACAAATGGCAGCAACTGGGAGGCTATTTTCAGAAATCAAAAGGTGTTATTTAAAAGGTGGGGAGATAAAAGGAAGGAATAAAAATATTTTTTTCTAAAGAAGCCCTTGTCCAGAAGCACAGCAGCTTTAAGTTTGATTAGCTACCAACTTTAGTCCGAAGAAAGCACAATATCCTACCTTTGAAAAGAACTGACTTGCCAGTGACTCTGTGAGATGGTGTCTCCCTCCAGTCTTTTAACAGGACAGACCTGACTTAAATTTGGAAATGGCAGCAGTCCAAGCAAATGCGCTCTGTCCAATGCTAGCACAGCCAAGAACAGCCTCTAAAAACAAACCTCAGGAGTACAGTCTGTGACCTTTGAAACATGGGGGTAATTTAACCCCCAGATTAAAAAGATAGAAGTGAATTCAGAATGATACAAAATTTACAATGACCCCCTGGTTATTTCTAGTACTAGGCAAATAATTTCTAGTATTGAATACAGAACATCCATAAAAACCAATAGCAGTCTGTCCACGCTCTAGATGAGGAAGAAAAAAAAAAGGCAATTTATTAATCAGCTGCAGTCTCTATTACTGTAATTTGTTTTGGGGCATACACTGATTTTATAGAGCACACTCTAAAATGGATATGATACTAATTAAAAGAAAATAAACTTTTAAATTCTTCCCTTTGGATTCTTGAGAACGTTGAGCACAACTGAACGGACAGACGTGTTGCTCATCACACTCTGCATCAAAACCCAGCATTTACTGGGGAAATGGGCATTCCCTCCGGCAGACCAAATTCACTAAATCCCTTATAAGCCATGTTTGACAGGAGAAAAATGAGCATTACTTGCATTTTATATCAGCTAAACAGTTTTACTGACCCAACTGCTTTGCAAAGAAACTGAAATCAAACTTACAGATATCTAAGCCAGGGGGGAAAAAAAAGTCATATAGCATTGCCTGTTAAATCAGTGATTTAATATAAGCTAATGGGAAAGTTGCTGACAATTTCTCTGATGCACAAGATCCCCATAAATGGTAAGTACAACTTCAAAAAACTCATTCAAAACCCAATGAGAAAAGACAGTGATTACATTAATTCAAACAACGGAATTACTGAAATGCCAGTGTGCACTTATGTGCTTACATAACCAGCTTTCATTCCAAACTTTATCAGCAGTAAATAATGTAAAAAATACACTGCGATCATCAGAAACCAGTAAAACTCCTAAGAAGGAATGCGGGGACAGAGCTCCTCACTACACTACAACCATTTCGAACACAGAAGGGGTTCAGGAGCAATACAATAACCCAACTGGAATTCTCAAAAGAAATTATGGGAACCGGTATTATGAAGAGTGCCACGGAAGTGCTACGCACCAGTAGCTGGTAGGTCTCATTCTAAGTAGCTGGCAACAATGAACAATTATTTAGGTTTGCTGAGGGGTGGGTAAGTATCAGTTGTAATATTTTGAATTAACTTTTTCTAGTGCAATTTGAACAAGCTACCATCTCACAAGCACTACTTGAAGCAACATCTGCCGTATTTCAGTAGTCATTCAACAGCATCCTGCTGATGTTTTTACATAATTGTTATGCAAAACAACCACCTCGCCCTATAGTGCAAGGAGGGGAGAATATGTTTCTATCACGTAAAAAACAGACTGGACTTGAGAAACCATCTTCTCGTAAATCTTCCTGCCACTTTTATTCGAGTTATAAGCTTCATTTCAAACCTTCACACTCAAAAATCCTCTATTGGTGTGTTTGTGACATAAATACAGGTAAGTAAAAGTGGCATAATTAGAAAATTAAAACGCTTGCTGTGTCAAAACAAGTGTTTTGCAGGTATTCACCGAATCAAGAATCACCTAAAACGTAGGGAGAATAAAACTTGGCCTAGCGTCTCTCCCCGCCCTGATCTGTATGGAGATATGTATTTGATAGCCGTGCAGTGATGAACTACGCACTCGAGAGCCCTGCGTTTCCCTGCGCACATATAAGGGCCAGGTTCGCCCAGCCTCTCACGTTTGCCAGCCGTCCATCCCCCGCAGGAGCGCACCCGCAGCCCCCGCGGCACCTCCTGGTGGGTTCCCCGGGGAGATATCGGCGGGCGGAGGTGGGCAAGGCCGCAGGGGCGCTGCAGGGTGACAGCGGGCTGACAGCAGCCCCGCTCGCTGCTGAGGGGACCGCCGGCACCGAGGGGCTGCCTCCCCGCCAGAAAGGGGCCGGGGCCTGGGCCGAGGGGAGCGGGAGGCCGCAGGGTGGGAGACCGGGCCCTACCTGGCTACCGCTGTCACCATGGCCACCGCCGGAAGTGCCGCCAGCGTGCGCATGCGCCTGGGGCGCCGCCGGGGGAGAGGCGGGATTTCCGCCAGCGCGTCCAATGACAGACGCTTCCTCCGCCACGCCAACCGGAAGTGCCTCCTGCAGGTGCTGTGGCCTACCCGCTGGGCCGAGGTGTGGGGCGCGTCCCGCCCGCGGCAGCTCCAGGGCCCAGGGGTGTCACCCGGGGAGTGGGGCTCCGGCTCTCCCCACGGGCGGTTTTTATCCCCTGCTTCCTCCCAGGGTCGCCTCCGGCCCCGCTGCTCGATGGCGTTTGCGGGAGCGGGCGGGGAGCGCCCGAGCTTTGTCCTTGGGGCAAGGGAGGGCCAGGATATGGGTAGGGGGGAAAAACGGGTCGGTGGGTGCAGGTTGGCTTTGCCAAACCTCTGCAGCTGGGGCTTATTTTTACCATCAGACTCAGGATACAGAAATCCGGCTGTTTGGAAGCAGCTGAGCTGGGCGGGCTGTATCTGTGGCTTGTTTTGGGGGAGTCTTCTGTAATTACTAATTTGACCTCCAAACAGGGTCTTTGACGAGCTTGGCATGGACCCACTTGAAATGGTCATTATTTTATGTGCACTGACCTATATTCTCTTCTTTTCTTTGACATATCTGCCTGAAAGTTGAAGATGGAGAAACTGCTTGCAGTGAGACTGTGCAATACGTGACTATGAGGAAGAACGGATGCCAAATTCCTGTACAAAGAGACAAAGAGGCATTTCTGCAGAGTGCCTTTCAAAGGCATGGTTGGGGAAAATCTTATTTCTCCGGTTTTTAATGATCTCTTTGCAGTGATGCTCACAGACTGCAATGGTGGTATGGAAGCATTTCAGTTTGTGATGAAATGGGGCCTGAATGCGCTGCAGGTTCTGTAGCTGTAAATCTCCTTGTTGAGGTAATGGCACTGATAACAGGCTTTAGAGCCGGCCAGGTGGTAGCACAAACCTGACCAGGGCTTTGGAAACCTAGGGCCCCACTGATCCCAAAGTCCAAATGGACTTGGTGTAAGAAGCTTTCACCCTGAGGAAGGAAAGGGTGCACGGCTTCATCCCAGGACAGGGATCTTTCCCACCTATTTGTTACGGTGTGCATGCGCAAAAGATACATTTCTGGAGGCAGTTGGAAATACTTCAGCGTTATCCAGAGACAAAAGCAGTTAATCCCAGATGTCTTTTCTCTGCGAACAGCAGCGAGATAAACAATAGCTTTTTACGTCACCTATTTGAAAGACAGTTTTATCATAAGTTTTTATGATAAGAGTGTTCTGCTCCTCTCTTATAATAAGGAAAAATACACTGAAACTGTGAATTCACTTCAGTAAGTTTGCCATTAGTAAGGGATCAGTATTTCAGGAAAAACGAGAAAAGAATTCAGGATCTTCCTATAAAATCACATTCTGAAAAGTGTGATGGTAATGACTGGTTTTGGCTTTAGGACCAATATGAAATTAAAGGAAAGAATCAATAATTTTATTTAAACAAATTATACTGAAAAACAAAAAAAACGAGAAGAAGGTGATTTATGTCATGGCAACCTTACTGGGAAGCTGTAGTCGGTTCAGTCTTCTGAAAATTGGAGCTGGACAAGGCATTTCAGACCATCTTTCTCACCAAAGCAGGGCAGGATGAGCTGCAGTCTAATGCTTTCTCTTTCTTCCAGGGCAGTAGTTGCTCGAGAGCTCTGTCCAAGCTCCTGTGGTCATTTACCTGCTATCTGCCAGCCTGTTTATTTTAACAGGGAATAGTCTGTCACCAGACGGGCAGGTGCTGGCGAAGTTTTTTGAAACCAAGTGCCCTGCAGTGATTGCTTGAGTAGCGAGTCATATAGCAAAGGGCTAGATTGGAGTTGCAATAAGAGAAGGAAATTCATTGAACTAAGGCTTGACTTCGTTGCTTTGATTGGGATTCTGTTTTCTTAGCTTAACCTAGTGTAACTAGCAACAAATTCAGTGTTGATTTAAACCTGCTGATTCACACGTTGCATGGCAGTTGGGTGACTTACTTATGCCTTTCTTCTCAGAAACATTAGAGGGGAGTCTATCCTGAATCAAGGGCTTTTGTTTTAGAGACCATACAGGCCTGATTGGTGAATGTTGGTATAGTCTTCTAAAACTACGCCTGTTGTTTTTATTAGCACTCAGTCTGCTCTTTTCTTTCTCACTATGTCAAGCCAGAGCTGCAAAGGGCTGGAATCCTTTTAGCATTTTACTTCTGTGACAAACATCCTGCTGTTCTGTCACTGCCCTCCTGAAGTGTAGGAGCTCTCTTTTGAGGGGGGAAAATACCTCCGAACGCAAGGAACTATTTGCACTCGTGTTTGGTGACATCTGCTTTACTGCAAGCAGCACTGAATGCAAATCTACAGCCTTTTAACCCTATTCTCTAGGGCAGCAATTTTGTGCTCTAGTTCTTCCAAGCTCTTATTTGTCACCTTTTTCCAAGGGGTACAAGATGTAGCTTCTCTCTTAAAGAAAAGCTTTGGTTGCTTACGCTACGAGCAAAGATCTGTGGAGAGATCCCCATAGGGTAACAAAAACCTTCCCCAGGGAAAACATCCTTGAACTAGTTAGAACTGAAAGCTCCAAATTTCACTGTGCCTTTGGCTGGAAAATGTAAATGTTCAAAGGGCTGGGGCATGATTAAAGATTTTTCTTGTCTCGGGCTCTGATGCAAGAGTGCAGACTCTCCTCCTCCCCTCCCTGTTTGCATAGATTGGGTTTACAGGAGTGAATGAAAACAGACTTGGGTGCTAGGGGAAGAAACAGGATCTAAGGTAGCAAATAGAGAAAGAAGAGCTTCTTGGAGCTTTTTCCGTTCTTTGCCCCTGCAGCTCTGTGCAGATCAGTCGTCTGTGACCCTTCCAGGCAGCGGACCCGAGAAGATGGTCCTCATTTTTGTGCCAGTTACCGTTCTGGTTTGGAACTGGGCTCTGACTCAAGGACATCGAACAACTTTTGGGGGAACTCTTGCTGGACACCGATCTCTCAGCTCTTCTCTCTGGCAGAATTTTGCTCTAGGTTCAGTTCACTGCACTCACAGGTTTTTGCAGCACCGAGGTCTTTTTTTTTTTTTTTTTTTTTTTTTTTTTTTTTAGTTTCTAGGAGGTTCGGTTCCAGGTTTTTATAGTTACTGTCTTCTCCAGACCCTGCACTGCAGCATTTTCCAAGTTCAGTATGAAAACAGCGTAGACTTAGGCTGCATTTCTGATGTATTATCATGCTGCAAATTCCTGATCTTTGCAGCTAATCCAAAAGCCAGGGAAGAGGGAGCAATATCCTCTCCTCCTGCAGCTAAAGATCCTCAAACATACACCACAACCATTTTAACAGAGTTGAACGCCTCCAGGGGAGCCAGTGATGTTTTGTCACGCACAGAAATGGAGACATGACAAAGCTGAGGTACCATTTCATTGCTTTAATTGCTGAGTGGACAGCTGAGGCCGGGTGTATAGAAATATCTCCTACCTGCAGCTTTGCTGATCTCGGGATATCCAACCCCGGTCTTTCCCTCCTGCCTTCCCTCTTTTCTTTTAGAGTGGTAAAAGCAGGTAAGGTCTGAGGGCTGGGACCCCAAGAGCTGTAAGGCAGCAGGTACATATGCAGAGAAGCGTATATCTTACCCCTCCTCTGCGTTTTGGTGGGTTAGGAAAGAGTTAAATGACAACAGAGGGAGAGGCTGTGCTATTGTTCAGGCATCCCTGGGTCCAGGGTGGCTGATCTCTATTCCCGGATCTGCCTCTGGTTTCCTGCATGACCTTGGACTGGTCACTTACCTTTTCTTTTCCTTAGCTCCCAAATTATAACATGGAAATCATTCTCTTCCTGCGGTGCCTCGTTCCCTGTGAGTTTCAGGGTGGTTGAGATGATGGGAGGAGGAGAAGGCATTTCCACTGGAGAAATATTTACATAGAGGGTAGCAATTTTGGGACATGTTCTTGTTTGCTCAGATAGAGCGTGGGCTGCGCATATGGTGAGATTTGGGTTTTTTTTAGTAGGCAAACCTGTGGTGAAAGTCAAATTCCATTTGTCGTTGATGCAGCTGCCCGAGAGCAATGCCAGCTGCAGTGATCCTTTTCTTCACTAGATGGTGCTTTTGATCAAAGAGTTGAATAACGGCAGTTCTTTTTCTGCACAGAATTTCCTAATTTTTTTTCTTCCCCAGTCTCCATTCCTTCCCCTCTTCTTTCTGTGCTTTAACACTACGGGGAACACTTAATGATGCTGGATATTGAGCAAGGCTAATCTGGTGGTAACACAGGCTCCAAGCCACCCGCACCCACCAGCCAGCTTCTCTGCTGGGCTTTGGTTTTTGAAGCGTGTATCGGTGCTGCTGGGCTGTGGCAGAGAATTGAATTCTTTCCGTGTTTTCTATTCCCATAAGGAAAAGGCTTCAAAGAGCGGGTCCCCTCCCCCTCTCTGCTGGTGAAGGGCATTTAGGGAAGCTGGGAAAAAAAAATCCAGCTCTGACAGAGGCATTTATTTAACAAACCACTGCTTTTCCCTACCTTAGCAGAAGATTGGTTGGTTGTTTCTTTTTTCAAAAAGGGAATTGCTGCATTTATATCCATCCGTGTATTCAGGAGATGGTTACCTAGCCAAGGTCATTGCTGCTGCATGGCAGTACCACGCAGCGAGCCAGGCTCCTCTTCCTTGAATGAGCGCTGATTTCAGCAAGGCTTCCCCAGGTGAAGAACAGGAAAAGGCTTGAATCTGCCAGTGCAGGGTAGAGAAAGCCCCCAAGAACAGCCTTCCCTGTTATAAAGGCAGCGGAGGAGATGAATGAAATTGTAATCAAACATTTCCTGTGCAGACATGCACGGGGACCAGTTATTAGGTCGTAGAGCATGAGGCACAGCGGGGTGTGTGGTGTGCTGTCATCGTTCGTGTCGGTGTGTGCAGGGCGAATGGGGCAGATGGCCCTCAGCACCGCAGTCCGGCACAGACCGTAACCGACCTGTGCCAGACCCTTCCCAGTCTGTCCCGAGGCTCTGGCTCCTCTGTCTCTCGCCTGCAGCCATGACGTTTGTTCACATTCCTGCCCTCGCAGGGCTACCTGCAGCCCGCGGTGCCCGCTCCTCCCTGCCAGGCCACCGCGCACGCTGCAGCCCCGCATCCGGACAGTCCCACCACCGTGGAGACGGTGAGGTTACATCACTCACGGCTCCCTCCCCCGTGGAATTTTACAAACATTAATGAATGGGGCTGGATCGGTGCTGTGACGCCAGTCAGCCGTGTACAGATTTATAGTCCGAGGCCAGGAGAGATTATGCCTCTGGCATGGCACCAACAACAGCAGTTCCGTGTGTGCGCTGACAAGCCCACAAGGCCGGTTCCCGCAGCAGCCCTGTCCTCACGTGCTGCGTGTCGTGCCGATGGCAGTGACGTCCCCACAGCAGGGACACGATGCTGTGCTAAACTGCAGTGTGACACAAAACTCCTCTCGGGACTGGGAGCTGACAGTGACTTCTTTGTCATTCCCCCGTCGTCATCTTCCCACCGCACATACATTTGTTCATCGTTAGTAAGATATTGCTGATGACTAAACCCTGGGTCTTGCGGCACAGAGAAACTGTTTGAAGGAGCAGCCCAGAACTGCGGGGTTCAAACTCGTAAGGAGAGTGAGAAGTGGGGACAGTGCATTTCCTCGTGTCTATTGGATCTGGAGAGTAAACCCCTCTCCCAGTCCCTCCTCGCTGAGGGGGAATTGCATGACTGGCGCGTGCAGATTATTTATTTTTTTTTCTGAAACATGCTTGTTTTATTGATGGAATTTGCCAGCCTGTCCCAAATTATGTGATTCTGAAATTTAAAAGCAACCTACCTGCGTGGGGGAGAGGACGAGTGGTTTTGTCTTTGCAATCTGGCTCTTCCCTCCCTCCTCCCTTTTCCCCACATCCCCATGTGTTATGGAGCCAGCTGCTCCCGGAATAGTTTGGGAATGAAATGTCACCGTTTGAAACTGGTGAGTCACACTTTTTGAAGCGGGGGGAGGGGGGAGTGGGGGGGGAAGAATATGAAATCTTGCGGCGTGGCAGAGCGTCTCCTGGTGAGTACAGAGAGAGATTTTTTAAAACCACAGACTCCCTGATGATGGAGTCGAGGGGCTTTGAATAAAGGCTGCTGGGTGTGTCTGTGCTGGTTTTGGGGTTGTTTTTTTTTTTTTTTTGCAGGAAGATCTCAAAACGCTCTGCAAACTTTAATTGTCCTCCTTTACCATGCCCGCTGCAGCTGGATCCTAGTGCCTCCTCCGACAGGACTAGGCTGTATCTATCTGACAACACACCTACAGTGACTCTCTTAATTAAGTCTCCCTGCACGGCTGTGAGGTATGTAATTACAGTGAGACCTGACTTAAGCAACCACTCCAGGGACTAACAACAAAAAAAAATTTCTTTACCAGAGCAGGAAGGAGCAGAATTTTACTGAATACACTTTTGGGGCTGTTTTAGGGGAAGTTTGTTAAACAAAAGGGGTTAATTATGTTGATTTCTTCTCAGTGTATCCCAGTATTAGGACGACGCCTTTAATATACTGGGTGTTAACATAATCAGGGTTTTTTTTTTCTTCCAAAAGGATACTTGAGATCTTTTGTCTTTTAACAGGGATTGCTATTAGAAAAAAAAAAAGCGTCAATTAGTGCAAATGGTGGCAATGGTCTTACGAAATGAACTATTGTTTATCAGAAGCTGACTAGTTGTCCCTCCCTGCCCAAACCCTGTCCAGTGGTAAAAATATTTAGTCAAAAGGCAACATTTGGGATTCCTGCTCTATTACAACCACCCGTTTTCATGACTCTACGCGGCAGCTCTGCCTCGTGGGTACTAGGAATTGAGTGTCTTCAGTTGAAGTACTGCAGTACTTGGGTGTCTCCCAAAGAGCTCTAGCGGTTCCCGGAGAACTGAAATCAGGTCTTGGTGTCGCTGCCCCAGCCCGCTCTCAGGGGTCTCTGACCAGTCCCCGAGGTGACAGGCTGGACTGTGCGTTCACCATCCTCAGCCCAGCGTATTAACCTAAGCTGCCGGCTATTTCAGGTTGCGTTAACATTCCAAGCGCTGGACTGCAGTGGCCGTGGAGAAGACATGCCACCCATTTTGCAGCCTCTGCTTCAACAGTAACAATCTCCAGCTGAAAGATGGGAAGAAGCTGGAAATAGTAATATCATAAATGGTCCCAGTATGAGCTGGCAGCCCTCCCCTCGAGTCCCACCTTCGGTGGCATTCTGAATACATCCTGTGAGTAAAACTCCCAAATTGCAAGCCAAGCTACGCAGCTAACTTGGCGGAGATTTTTGCAAGCGTAAGCCCAAGGGGGTTTGATGCCATCTCTGTCTATTTTATTTGGAAGACTAAGCTAGTAGCAAGATTTTACGAAGTGTGCATTTCTATCTCAAATTTAAGATAGTGTTAACTAGAAACCCACATATTCTGTCGTCACTGGATATGACAAAAATAATCTCTGGCTGCAGAGGTTTTGTTTAAGACAAAACAACCTCAGAGACAACCTTGAGAAGTCAAATGTGGGTGACATTCCACATGCCTTTTTCTCAGCAGCAAAGCCTGCTTATCAGCCCCAGTCTTTTCTCTTTTGTGTATCATTGTTGCCTTTTTTCCTTAACTCGGAATATCTCGGTGATTTGGCTTAGGCTGCGGGGCCGCAAAGAGTTGAACCAGCAACATTGCAGGAGCTGAAGTTGCAGCAGCGACGTAGGAGTGAGCCACGGAACGGGGTAAGAAAAGGGTAACCCTACGGGTACCTGCTACGCCATCAAGTTTGAACTTTGGGATGTTCCAGACTAATAACTCTGAGATGTGAAGGCCAGTGGATTGTCAGCTCTGAAGCACAATGACAGTATTTTAGTGCTTGATATTGTCTTCTTAGCCTCTGTTTCTTCTAGGATAGGTCTCTACCTGGCATGTTTACCTCCAGAGATCACTAATGGGGATTCCCACTATCTTACACTTTCCTGCAGATAACTCCTGAGGTAATGCTGGGCATGGTTGGTACAAATACACCCTACTGAAAAATAGCTTATTTCTTAGAGTGAGGTTAGTGTCATTTCAAATTGAGTAACAAAAGATGTGACCACCCGACTCATTGAACTACTGAATCACATTTGAAGTCTCAAAGATAGGTGATGATTTCTTTATGACTTCATGGGTTTTTGCACAAATAAAAGGATTTTGCCTCATCACCTACTGTGGGATTTCACAGGCTGCCTGAGACCAGACATCCTCAGCCTCTTAGACCTTGGCAAAACTGACACACGATGTGTGTAAGTCTTCCTAACACAAACAAGCATTTCAGTTCATTCTGAAAGGCCAAGATTACTACTGATTTGGGTTTGGCTTTCTTTTTTTTGGGGGGGTGGTGGGAAGGGACAACTGAAATTACGTTTTACATTCATTAGGGAAGCATTGTCAGAACACAATAGAAGAACAGACAAAACCCAGTCCAGATTCTGTGGTATTTCCTAAAGGGCTCCCTCTGGCACATGGCTATTCCCTGCCAATACTTTTGTATTGTTTTTGATAATGAATAGAAGCTGAACAGATGATTGTTGCATTGTCCATTAAGTGATTCATTTACATTAAACAGTGCTCCAAAAGTAGGCTTTGGGTGGACTTTTTCAGTCACTTCAGTTATTTATTTGTACAGTCTAATCATCATCTTTTAACTCTCCACTGTACATAATTATTTCCTGATTGCTTCAGCTAAATTACATGGGGTGTAGCTCCTCTGAAGTCAGTGGTCCAACAAGCCCTGACATAAGAAGCAGCATCTCTGCATTGTCAAAGATGCTTAATTTTGAATGGCCACCTCTAGAAAACCCCTCCTGTTTAGGGAAGGTGCTGAGGTTCTTAAGCATCTGTGGGTCCTTAGTCTCCTTGGTCCCTTTCTCTAAAAGGCAGGTTACGAAGCACAAACTTTGCTGCATGAACCATCGCAGTTCCACTGGTTTCCTCATTAATCTCTCAACTCCGGCTGCATGTCTGCACCAAGGTTTCTTTATTAACCCGGGGCTTCTATTACAGTTTCACGCTTTTCTTACAGAGGTCAAAAGTTTTGGTTTGTTTTGCAGGGTGTGACAGATGTTGTGTGCTTGAGGGCATATTGACAGTGCTGCAGTTACAAGAACTTCAGTGTAAGAAGCTATTTAGCCTCAAATCCATGTCTGGAACTGCAGGTCCACTAATTTTGATGTACTAATGACCCATACTGAAGGGCTTTTTGATGGTTGAAGAATCTAAGGAAATCAACACTCTAGGCCTTTCCATCTCCCCTTGTCTGAGAAGCTCTGTGACTGTGCATTTGCTGAATAGTTGTAGTTACAGCTCAAAAGCACTGATTTCCTAGTTATTCTCAGTTCCCCATTTGATGTACCACAAAGAGCGGTTCGGCGTGGGCTTTTGGTTCTGCCTGTGTCAAAAAGTAGAATCTGGGGCAAGGCAGCAAAATAGTGATGCAGAGAGGGGAAGGGAATTAGGAAGTTCTAATACTGTTGAGTTGTTCATATAATATGGCCAAGGATTAAATCTCCCATGGCAGACCAAAGCAGCTTTTGGGTTGTTTTCTCAGTCTCTTCTCCATCCAGTTAGGAGAAATGAAATCACCAGTCCTGTGCCTAGACAGAAAAGAAAGAACAGAAGTTTGAAGAGTTTCTATGCCTGTACCTGCCAAGATGAGACAAGAAAGAGATTGACTCTTTGCAACCAGTTTCCGATCAACTCGTACGCCAAATGAACAGGGAGGACAAGTACGGTCCAGTACCACTGTAGCGTTACAGCTGCGAAAGACATCGCACTCCAGCTCTTTGCCATTCTCTGCTGCTCCAGCTACAGAGCCTGGGCAGAAGCTGCTGCAAGGCTCCCTAAAGTTTAGGCTTCTGTGTGTGTTACGTTTCTGTTACCCTGCTTCAGAAATTGCCTTTGCCTGGTCTGTGATTAACTATCCACCCCTTAGGATCTCTGTGAGCTTTAGCTTTCTTTTGGGTTATACGGGATCTTCACGAACCCAGATAAAACTCAACAGACACACAAACAAACCCAGCCCTTCCCCTGCATAAAGCCACAAAGTGTTGCTAGGGTTTCCCCTGCTGCCTTCCACTTTAACCCTCCAGCATTGCTCTTCTTGTATTCTTGCTCTCCCAGGAGCCCACATCGCTCTGTGTTTAGTGGCAGGCGATGAAATCAAACCATGCATTAGCAGCTCCATAATAGCTTTGCTCAGTGGAACCCAGCTTCCTTCATTAATCCAGAAAATGAGAGTTGTTTTTGTACATTTGAGAAGCTAATTATTTAAGTGCTGGGAATTAAGGCTCATCAGATACTGGAGGCTGATTTTGGTTTTGCTTCCCAGGGGGTGGACTGAGATGGAAGGAAGCTGGTTTTGCACAGGTGTGCAGAACGGTAACTCACCAGTACTTGGAGCAGGGAGCAATAGTGTGCAGATCCTTGTCTACCTTGAGCATAAAAGCCCTTCTCTTCATACATCCCTTTTCTTCCAGGCATCATCCGATGATTCTTCCCATTGAAATAGATTTTTTTTTTAAGTCACCACTGATCAAATAACTCTATAGCTTTATTCTTTTCTGCCATGAAAAGATGTACGCCACTTGTTGACCTAGACTGAATATTTTGCAATAAAACAATAACTCCTTGTCTCAGCTGGGTTTTTAGAGCGGGAAGACAGCTCACATCAGTTCTCCTTCTATAATCAATTGTCCTTTAGCCTTACCTTTGATCACTATACTCAAGAGAGGGGTTTCGATAGAACAGCGGCTGTCTAACCTAGTGAGGGACCTTCCAGTGGCTTGGGAAACAGAAGATGAATTGGGTGAAAACCCACCATGTCTGTGGGAAACCACAGACCAGGACAGATCTGTTTTTATAAGCAAAGTTTTTACAACAGAACGACTTTCAACAGTAGATGGGTGCTTTTGACATTCTGCACAGAAAATCCATTGATGCTATTGCCAGTCACGATATACTAAAGAATGAGGATTTGGTTACGATAGTGTCACTGGGCAGATCCACTCTTTCTTACAAGCAGCTTGCCAAGAACTAATTTTTCATTTTTACTGAGATAGCCAACGTCTTCTGTTGTCTTCAGAGGCTAAGGGAGGGAACTTTTCTGTGTGTTCAGTTGAAGCCAGATGTTAAAGTATTGTCTGGATGTAATTGACTTGACAAATAGCAGGAGTGACATTTTAGCTCCATTTAAGTCAGCGGCAAAATTCCTGTTGAGTTCAACTGGGGCCAAGATTTCATCCTATGTCTGCTGATGGGAAATCTAACAAATGATCTCCAGAAAAATAAGCGGAGGCGTTCTGTTTTTCCAGGACTTTTCAACCTATGGGCCGTGAACCCTTGGAATTCTGTGCAGTACTTTGAAGAGGTCTGCAAAAGATCACAAATACCAGGAAGCTTATTGTCAGTAGATTTAAATTAACTATACAAGGATCCATGATTCCAAGGGAAAACTTCAGGAGTCAATTACAAAATTCTAAGTCAGCTCAATCCATTGTAATCCACCTGTCTTTGTACTCCTCGGACTAACAAGCATCCTTCTGGCAGGACCCGTGCAGCTGAACTAACCCTTTGTCATTGAATATTGTGGATTTAAGCAGCCAGTCTGTCCCCTGTATAGGACTGAGCCATGTGGAGACCTCTAATCTGGCACCTATTTACCAATGGATTTGGCTCAAAACAAAACCTTTTGTCTTAGAGAAACTGGTGTAACTGGGAGTACACAACCAATTCGTTTTTGCAGCAAGGTCAGTAGTTTGTCCCTGAGATAAATGAGAAGGTACACAGTGTTCTCCCTACAGGCTGCGAGGTGTCTGAAGTATCGCAGATGTACTTTATTGGGAACTAAAGGCAATCAGCTTCAGGCAGAGTCATGCAACACACTCTAGCTATGATATCTCCGGAGGTTTAAGCTCTGCGGTCAGACATACAACCTGATGTGCTTTAAAGGCTTTGGATTAAGTAATGGCAATACTACTTGGATGGAAGTTCATAATGCTTAGATGAAAAAGAAAAGGCTTGAGCTAGGGGAAAAAAAATCACTAAAGATTTAAGAATAGCATAAGTTTAAAATGTTAAAAGTGTTCTGTTTAGGGTTTTAAAAATTTTTCCATGTGGGTTGTGGTAAGCAAAGTTATTCTGTAAGTTCTTTCCTGTTCAGATTGTGGGAGAATTTGTCTTCCTTAGAGTGCCTGAAAAAAATGCGAGAGAGGTACTGAGGAATCTTCATGTATTATGTATTGGTTTTTAGCATGGAGAGTCCTTGTGCTGGCAGGAGCAAACAGGATCTTTGTGATGAGAACAAGACACCGTAACTGGGCATAACATGTGCACACAGGCTGACTTCTCTGTGTCTCTTACTAGAAGATGAAATGAGGTTCATATCTGGAGACCTGGGTCCAGGGGAAGCCAAAAAGGAGTGAGTGCTAAAGTCCAGCACCTACTACAGAATACCCAAGCCGCGCTTCTCTCCTCTTGATATGGAGGAGTGCCTACTTAGGAGCCTGCTTTGATTGCTCTACCAGAAGCAGGATAACACTTAAGGAGTCCTACTTTATGGCAACATATTCCTGAGTTCCTTTTTCAGTTCTACCAAGCATGTGGAGAATTAAGAACTTTGCAAGCTATTCAGTCCTTGAGTTTCAAACCAGCAAGCAATGCAAGCTCCTCAATAGCCCCTTCAAATCCATTTTTGGAGCCAGCGTCTTCAGTCGAAGGAAAGGTTCGTGTTTACCTGGGAACTAAATTGGACATGATAACACATATATGGAAAAGCATTCCTAAGGGATGAAGTAGCAGCTGATTCATGGCTATCCAGCAAATTCTAGAAGTGCCACCTTGGGATGACATGGATCGAGGGTACAGTTACTTTGCTTTTCCATGTGAAGAACTGTCCTTCTTCGCAGCTGAGCTATCATGTAACGTAGTAGATGGCTCTCTGGAGGAAGCGTTTGCTGCACATTTGCAGTATGTTTTAGCTACTATCAACATTTATATTCCATTGTCATTTGGGGGTAAGCTCTAATTAGCATAATTATCAATGTTTTAAAATTAACAATTCCTCTAAGAGACATGGAAGGGATTAAAACTGTTTCCTGCCCCCAGAGGCAAATGCTTTCCCAAGCTATCTGCTGCACCAAAAGGTTTTATTCTAGAAACATTCCCAAGCTATGCCCAAGAATAAATAAAACTCCAGCAAACTTGTAAACGCTCGTGTGTGTGTGTGCGTGGCAAGCAGGCCCTGATTTGACAATTACTACGTGACAAAATATTGTCACTATTTCCCACTCCTGTTTTGTTTTGGGTGCTGCTCTGTGCTGCTGTGTCACCTTTACTGTGTGGGCTGGAACAATCACAAGTGTTTGTAGAGTCTGAAGTTTTTACACTTCACAGGAAAGACTCTGGTGTCTTCACAAGATGGAGAGCAAAGGGTTTAATGACAATGTCCCCTTCCAGAGGTTGCCTCAAGCTCCCCAAGTCAGGAGCTGGCCTCAAAAAATCTCAAGAGCCATTTTTTCTGCATTATTTTAAAGTGGATTTTCGCACTGGTTCTAAAATGATTCATTGACAGCAAGAACCTCAGATTGGATTTCTGGCTTAATGAAGACTCCTCTTTATGGAGAATAAATGCCAGGAAAATCACGAGGAAACTCTGAAAGGAAAATCCTTACCTTGGAAGTGTCCCCTATGAGTAGATCTTTGAATTTCTGCATTCCTGCCTTTGGAGAGTGACAGTGGGGCTCAGCTCCCATTGATAGCAGGTTTAGTCAACGATGGGTGTCCTGCTTGTGCATTCCTTGTGTCGAAAAGAATGCTTCTCACATCCTCAGCAGTGGGTGGGCCATGAAACCTCAGGGAGCAGGAAGAGTTAAATGTTGTAATTGTTCTTGAAATGGCCAGAGAGAAGAATTAGTATTTTTCCAAAGGTAATGTTTATTTGAGAGGGAAACACTAACAAATGCAGGTGTTTCTTAAAACAATTGTGTTTATAAACTCACAATTGGTGTTATTTCTGCAGAAGACAAACACCACCACACCCTACACTGAGTAAACATGGGGAGTCTGCAAGAAAGAGTAGCAGAGAAATCTCCCAGAAAATTTCAGAATCTGCAGGGCTTTGAATATATGTATTGTCTTTTTGGTATCCTATTTTTTCAGAGAGATGGACTGAAATTTCATTGGCAGAAATTCTGTCTTTTATCTTTATCTCCTGTTTTTATGTGGTAGCCATGGAGAAAAGCCTGAGATTAGTAACCGTAGGTTGTTGCAGAATAAGAATAACTCGCTACTTGGTTTTGGACTGTAGTAATACTGCGGGGTTTGTTTAACTGGAAGGTACTGAGATCACATAGAATAAATACGAAGTGCTGTTAGGCCATTAATCACCCATCTCATTGAGTTCTATCCACATTGAACTAAATGCTGGTAATCTTTAACTTCCATCTGTTCTGAGGGATATTTAGGTGGCTTTCACAGGACAGTGGGTGGCTCTCTATGCCTACTGCTTTTGGAAACAATGGTTCGTTCTCCTGAAGGTCAATGTGTTTATGCTTTTGCCCTGCTACGGACATCAGGGCACCCAGACCCTCGGAACTTGACTCCGTTTGGCTAATAATGAATGAAATGGGCCATATTCTGAAGCTGAGATGCCTCGAGCGCCACAAGAAAGCCAAATACAAAAATACTACTTTAACAGCAGCGTCTAGTAATCAGTTTCCAGATTCCCTGTGGAAGCCTGTAGTGAGAAAGTTTAGGGAACGGAAGAAGGTGGTGAATCTTTTCTGTGTACTTAGGAAGAGAAAGAATTTCTCTGGTGGTGACATGGGCTAAGAAAGAGGGACAATGGTAGGAACAAAGACACCACCCCTTGCTCTGGTTTGCTATTGGCAAGGCAGGCTATGGGTAGGGTTAGCGAATGCCTGACCATAAAGTTTTAGTTTCCCAGATATCGCTGATATCCATGCTGTCTGGTATATTACTTGATTGCTTCCCCTCGGCATCTCAGCACGTAGCCTCATGCACGTTTTGCAACTTTTCTCTAGAAAACTATTTTGCATCTTATACAAACATGCAAACCAGAGCTCTTGCAGCATACTTGGGAAGAAAGGAAGTTAGACTGCTTTTGCTGGGATGACAGAGACACATAGTGACACACAGAGATAATATCACATATTGTTAAATTCTACCAGTCAATGTGCTTTTCCAACATATATCTTGTTTCCAAATGATCACAGCTAATGTCCTGTTTTGATTCATGGTGATGGAAACTAGGCGTGGGTGACGAGCTAATTTTAAGGCTACAGAGAAAAGGCAGATTGTCAGAGACCAGGGTCTGTCTGAAAACTGGCTTCTGAATTAGAACTAATCGGTAGCTTCCTTTGATGGCCCTCTTTGTATCTGGATAAGAAAAATACAAGAGAACTTGTTTGTATTACTTCTCAATTTTAGCAGATGTCAGAACACGATCATGACTTATGTATGTTTCTTTTGAGAAGATAAGAGTTGTTTGATTAGTAAATGTAAAAGATCCATGCTTTCCTGCCAGTTTTTCATTGATAAAGATCTGGTAGATGTTAAGATCAAGGTTATTAAAAACGGTTTTGGACATTTCTGAGGTGAAACACTCTTTTGAACATGTGTGCTGTAGATTTGGTCTTAAAATCAGAGTGATATTAGAGAGTATGGCTGATATGGCACATAAGAAGTTTCTTTGGTATTGTCTTTGTGAAGATAGGACAAGTGTGTGGCATTTAGAGTACAATTCTGTTACAACTGAAGTCAATAATGAATATTAATGTTGGCTTAGTGGAAGTAGAAAAGGATCATCGCCAAACCCATGAGGCTGTTTTTTAACATTGGGAGAGCCTTCTCAGATCTATAAAGGTTTCACTTCAGCTCAATTATTACCATTTATTATAATACCTAATAACCCCCACCGATCCTTATTGGACAACTGCAAAAAAAAAAAAAGCTTAGGAGCTAGAACAAAATAAGAGGGAGATTTTGAGAGCAGCAGAGTTCAGGGTAATCATCAGGTAGACATTGGTATTGATACGTAAGTAGTTTAGTGAACCTCAGCTTCTTTGCCCGCTCTGCAAGCAAAAGGTTCTAATCAGGGGTTCAAAGGAATGAGGAAGCTATGTAGGTATCATCAGGGAGCTTGTCCCAAGCATGGGAGAAACTGTAGCTTAATTGGTTCATACTGTTTCTTATGTTTATAAAAGAGCCATTTGGACTGCGAGGAATGACTGTCTTAGCAAGCCATCCAGCCGTTCCTTGATGTGGGAAATGCTCAACACTGGGGTCATTAAACTGTATTCGTTAGCATCAGGAAGGTGTCACGCATGTGCAGGGCTCTGCTCACACAGAAAGGACAAGGGCTTAGAAGTCCTGTTATGGCTTATAGTGTCTCTGATGCATTAGGGTGAGTGGGTGGTGTCAGAGCTGCAAGGCTCAAATGACTGGGGCTGGCAGTTTTGTGCTGTGGAGTAACGGGTAAAGATGTCTCCGAGGGGGCCAGGTTAACACGTGGGAAGTATGTGCGGCACCAGCTCATGTTACCTTTTCAAGTAGAGGTGTAGGGTGCATGCTCACTGTGATGACTTAATAGGTCTAATGATTATGCAAGGTCAAAGAGAGGGTATAGCCTCCCTCCAGATTTCACACGTAATCTTCTGAAACTTCTTCTCTAGCGGTGCAATGAGCAGTCTCTGCCAGTTTGTGTAAACAGCGGGATAATTGGGACCTTTCCTGTTGAAGGCAAAGGTCTCTTGGCATCTTTTTTTTTTTCCTCCTGTGGGGCAATTCTAGTTTTGTTGATGGAGCTGTAATCCCCAAACTGTATGGAAGAGGGATTTTGCAGAGAGGCTGACAAGCAATATGAGGCAGAGAGATGGAACGATCTGTGTTACCATTATAGGAGGTCACCCCTGTGGCACACGGCACTGCTGGCAGGACAGCGTGGCCTGCTGCTGCTTCACAGCCTGAGTTTATAAACTCAGGTCTTTCCCTAGCCCTATATTCCCTACTCGCTTTGCCACCAAACCTTATGGTTATACACGAATCATGAAAAAACATCTCTTATACTACCAGGTACCCTGCTTTATGTCTAAAATGTCAGCACCTCTAAATAAAACGGAAAGTGATTCTGTCCTCAGGTGATAGTTGCAATTGTCTTTGAGTTCTGCAAGTTGCGGCGGTCAGCCAGGGAGCTGGACAGGGCCTCATAAACATCTGCCAGGTGAAGACTTCAAGTTTACAGCTCCTGAGAAAGAATGTAAATAGCACGTATTGAAACATGGATTGATAAAATAACACAGTCGTAGTTAACCACTACCTTTCTTGTTGCACAGTCCTTCCAGGGCTTGCGTAAGGATCCAGCCTCTGCAAAGCCTCCTGCCTCTCTTTCCACAAATCATGGCAGAATTCCTGTCCTGCCTCACTCCACCGTTACGTGACCCTATAGCGTGTGTGGCATAACAAGATAAGAACTATGAACAGATTCAGAATTTCTTTCCCTGTCTTCTCATTTCCTTGTACAGCCATTTATAGGGAAAAGCTGAAGTAATACCAGTTCTAGCTATATACTACTTTTGTTTCTTCCCTGTGGAAACTCCAGGAGGGCAGGATGGCGGTACAGAGGCACCATATATGGTCCTCGGGGCAAACGGGAGCACGTCCCGGATCCTCTCCCCGCACCCCAAGGACCGGCGAGGCCTGTTACACCCCGACCCGCCCCCACGAAGCCGCACTCGGCTTTTTGAACCCGCGAACGGTAAAGGAGGGGGAAGGGCCTGCCTCTCCTATCGATTCTATCCCGCGACACCGGAGCCCGCTGCGGGAGCCCTGAGCGGCGCCCAGGCCGCTAGCGGCCGCCCGGCGCGGAGGCCAAGGCTGGCAGAGAGGGGCCCTGCCAAGCAGAGAGAGGCAGGGGCGGGGAGGCAGCCCTGCCCCGGGGAGCGGCCCGGCCGCCGCCGCCCCTCTCCCCTCAGGAAACCACTGAGGGAGCAGCGAAGCAGCCGGGACAAGCGGATGTGACAGCAGCGCGGCCCCCACAGCGCAGGCCGCTGCTGGGAGCGGCCGCCCCCTCAGCCGGCCGTCGCCAATCCTCTCTCGCCGCGGGACATGACTGACGGCCGTTCTGACCAATCCAGCCGCAACACTCGCCACGCAGACCGCGCCCCTTCCCTCCGTTGGCTTGATGTCCTGTCAATCGGCCGAGTCCTTCCCGCCCCTTTCCGGCAGGGGGAAACGCTAGGTAGGAAGGGTGGAGGGGGGAGAAGAAAGGGAGAGAAACCAATGAGACGCTAGAGAAGGCCCCCTCGGCGGTGGAGTGACAGGCGGCCGGACCAATCGTCGCGCTTCTTCACCCTCCGGCTCCCTCCCTCGAGGGTGGCGGGGCAGAGGGGGCGCACCTACCGCCCCTTCCCCGTTGGTCTGTCCCATTCCGGGCCTGGCGGGCTAGGTTGAGTTAGCGGCTCGGACCATCGCACACCGCGGGCGGAGGGGGGTGCGGGCGAGGAGGAGGAGGAAGGAGACGACGAAGGAGGCGGGGGGGGCGGTGGGGGCGGTTTAAAGAGACAAGAGCCGAGCGGGGCGGCCGGCTGGGGGAGCAGGAGCGGCGGCGGGCGGAGACTCGCCCCCTTCCCCACACACGCTCGCTCACACCGCGGCCAGGGTCGCCGCCGCCAGCGCCCCCTCCTCGCCCGCCC
>VXBH01000028.1:244040-276905 GCA_013400035.1 Rynchops niger
AAGCGGGCGGTGCCGCCGGGGTTGGGAGGTGGTGTTGGGGGGGTCCCGGGGATGGAGGACCCCACCAGGCCTTCCTCTCCGCCACCTGCCCCGGCGGCGGCGGGGACGGCTTTCCGCAGCGGGGCTGTTCCGCAGCGCCTCCTCCTCCGGGAGGTGCGGGAGGCAGCCAGGGCTTCCCNTGTTGGTGCTTGGGGCAGACAAACACCAGGAAAAATCCCTCTTCATGAGGCAAAACAGCACTTTTCCCCACCTATCTTCCCAAATTACATCCCTGTCCACAGTGTAGGTTGCTGGAGGGCTTCTCTCTTAACTATGCAACTAATTACTGTTTTTCCCTAGAATCAACTATTTATTTTGGTTTGTTTTTTTTTTTTTTTACTTGGAAGTGACTTGGCAGATTTCTATCAGTCATCATATTCGTGGCTGAGGAGGGGAGCGCAACACCTACGCGTAGGAAAACTTGGGTTTTGGGACAGCACAGATTGTGTTGAAGTGACCCATTGAAAACTTCCTGATCCCAGTTGCTTTGCATTAAGCTGCTCATTTTATTATTGATAAAGAACTGGAGTATGAAGGATGTACTTCAAGGATGAGGTGGCTAACCATTTTTCTGTGTTCAGTGTATGTTCTCAGGACAAGCCAATTTTCCAGGTTTTTCACTCAAAGAGGAAAAAATCCGAGAAGAAGCATATTTTAAATGTATTAGTTACTTGATAGGCCGGCCTGCAAAATACAGCCAAACTTGTTTTCACTATGTATAATCCCCTACAAGTCAATATGATGAAGTATATTAGTCAAAATCTGGTTTTACTTGGTGTTCAGTGTGTCAAAACACAAATTGGTATTTTATACCAATACTTGTAGCTTAAACGGAGGAAAAAATTATACATGTGCTGTGGAAGAAAAAAAATGACCGGTGAGGTAGGAAGATGTCTTGGACAAATATGAATCAAGTGTTAGATGGAAGAATGAAAATAAAATTTCATCAGGAAAATTAATGCTTTAGCTTCTCCCCCCCCAGTATGGAGCATCTTTTGTAACCTGCATACTATTTCTATGCTGGAACAGTTTGGGTTTTTTCTTCTGAAATCTAGTGGTAGTGATGTGTTCACCATGCTTGAAAAACAGCTGGAAATAAATAATATTCCATTGTAATCAATCTGTTCTTACTTCCTCTTGGCACAGCCAGGCCCATAAAGCAGACCAGGATTGTTTCAAAATTATGTATAATCTCATGGAAAACATTGGTTTTCCAAATACATGCTAAAAATGTTGTTTTTCCCCCCACTTTTTTTAAGCAGGTTACCAGTCTGAAAGTAGTTGGACTCCTGAATTCAACCAACCTGAAATGATGACATATAGGGAGTACATAGTCACATATAGGGAAACATTTTGGGTGGCTGAATTTGGAATTCAGTTCCCAGTCTATAATCATAAAGATGGAAGAAAGTATGCAGACAACAGTAATGGCACTTACCTCTCCTGCATATAGACGTGAGACCTTCTTCCATGGAATTTTTCTTTACTGAAATTCTGTGTCCGTATGTATACCTTACAGTTTTTCATGTAAAAATTGATAAATGGCATTTTCTGTTTGGAGGCATGTTTATAGTCTAATAACTAGAAAACAATCCTTTGTCTTTTAATATTTTATATATACGTATATTATGTATGTATATATTTTAGGCACATAGCTCAGACTGCTTAAGAGTACCTATTTATTGGTGAGGATTCTTGTTCTTAACCCTGATCAAAATGATGGGGTCAAAGTAAAGGTTTGGTAAAAGGTGATGTTCTTTTCTCTTGCAAAATCAAGGAGAATCGCATAATTAATTTATCACAGAAAACATTAGACATATGTAGTTGATAGTTAATGGGAAGCATTGGTCAATTTAACTTTTAGTCAGATGAACCTAGCTGTAAAAAAACATCTGGGCTGGCTGGTTATAAATTGTTAGGTTTCCAGAATGGTAATGTACAACCCCTCCTAAGGCTGTCTTAAAAATCTAGATAGCAATGGGAACTGCAGGGGGCAGAAAGTGTCCATTCCTCCTGCTTTACTTACACTGCCTACTGCATTATGCTTTGGAAGACCATTTTAATGCTGTTTGCAGTTCGTTTTTAATACGTACCTTTTCTGTGAATAAGCTTTTATGAGTTTCAGCCCTGAGTTCAGTATGCTTTACAGCCAGCGTTTTGAATAGAATAGCTGTAAAGCACAGTTGACAGTTGGAAAGCTATTTCCTGGATGTGTATTTGAATCCCCAGTCAGAAGCAAGAGGTAGCTGTGTGTGTATCTTTGTAGATACTGGAATTCTGGTGAAGGTTGTAGGAGTATGTTTGCTTCTGAAGTGTTGTCTATGCCGGGATTGGAGCTGTCGTCATGATGCGTTATTGTATCTGCGTGAAGGCTGTTGTTTGCCTCACATCACTGCGTCTTGGCCAAAGTAGTAAAGTGCAGCAGTCGTAGCACACATTGTTCTAGGCAAAGGCTTTGCCATGGTGTAAATGATAGGAAAGCCCAAGCGAAGACAAAACCTGGCCATTGCACTCTTTAAAGAGTGGAACAGGAAAAGGGGTGGAGGAAGAAATCTGAAGAATGACTCTTGAAATTGTAATAATTGTGATTAAAAGTTGGGACTACATTTCAAGGGCTTAAGTTGCATGTAAAGTGGTACAAAATTAAGGTTGACTGTCTTGGCTTTAGAACTTTGGCCTGTAACTCTTGATTTTTTAATTTGTGATAGTTAGAGTCTGTTTAATAAGCTGATGGCAAAGCTCATGTTTCTGTAGGTCATGGACTTTACCTTGAATATTTTGATGTGGAAATTACCTCGCACTTAACTAAGTAACACTGTATAAGAGGTCCTTAAATTTGACACTGCTACCTCCCATTCAGGAATTATGGAACAGGCAGAGGCTGCTAAAAAGACTTACTGCCAGCCCTTTGTGTCAGCTTTTTCCATTTTTCTGTAGGGTCGCACTTCAAATGCTTTGCTTATTCCTTTAGAATTACAGATGAGAAAAATCTGTTTTTCAGTGCTGAATGTAGTTTTTGGTCCCCATCAGTGAACACTTAGACATGTAGATGCATCTCTGTATCTAGGAGTTGGTAAGTAATGGTTTCAGTGCTTGAAGGGCAGCTGAATTTACAATTAAATTCTGTCTTACTGCACTAAACGCCTTAGAGGAAGACTGTCTTTCTCGTTCTGAATGGTTCTTTTTATCACTGCTCTGAAACTGTTCTCGATGATAAAAGTAAACTGCTCATCATGACCACAGTCATGATATGCAGAAGGTCCTATCTGGAATTTCAGAATGTTTGTTCTGTGCTTCTGCCAATAGATCAAAGAATAATTGCCTGTCAGGAGTTGTACACTCTCATTGACAGCGGGTGCATTCTAACATATTTCTTCCTGTTTGAGAGCTATTGTTTTTTCCATTATTCTCTCTTTATGTGGACCCTTTAGACTGATTGATGCTTTTAGATATGAAAAAACGTTTTCTTTTATAGGTGATGACCTTTCCACAGGTATCCTCCCCACGCACTTGCGACTTCAGTCTTTCGTTCCTTCTAATGTTTGACAGATAATTGATTTGTAGGTGCTTAAAACTGAAATGACTTTGGTTCATTTCCTGACTTCCAAAGTAGAAAAAGCATAGTATCTTAGCAAATATATGCCATATCATGCTTTCAGTAGCAAGTATTGTGCTTCACAGTTTAAATCAACAAATTAAGTTCTTGCTAAAATGACCTTGCAGTTGCAGGGTAAACTAATGGTGGAACTTTTCATCGTGTGCCTGTTGAGACTTGCTTGCTCACTTGCTTTCTCCCTTACAGGCTTGCCCCATATACCTGTCCAGGAACAGGGAAGTGTTGCTTAGGCGATTTGCTTTGTGCCATAACAGATGGGCAAGGAACCTTACCAGGCTGTGCTGCCTTCTCAGGCTCGGTGTTTTGATTGCTTAAATTAATAAGGAAATCTTAGCTTGTTTTTCTTTAACGTTTTTAGCATATGCACCAAACTTCTGGATTACAAATCCTGTGGAGAATTTGACAGAGGAGTCCAGGATTCAAGAAGCATGTCTCTTTTTCAGCTGCATACTCCGCTTTGGCTGCCTGTGTGAGCTGTCTGATTCACTCAGGAAGGATGTTCTTTGCCGTGTGTTGTGGGGACTACCTTCTTCCTGAAACCCTGTAAGAAGTGTCAAAATCAACTGCAAGCTGCATTGTTCAGGAGGTCTCCAGTTTCATAACTGAACAATCTTCCTTATCTCTTAACCTCTAAGGAGTAGAAAGGTCCTTAGACGTGCTGAAGGTAATGTTCTCTTTCCTCTTGATGTGAAGACACAATCTTTGGTGTGCAATATCCAGACATGAGACTTTAGCTTCATACATAATGGAGCTTTTCATATGTGGGAGAAGCCAGAGTGAAAATGCTTCACTGAGTTTGTCTTTGACACCGAAGAAGAATATAAGGCCCTCCTCTTCCTAGTGGTGTTAATGCCTATTTTGTATCCTCTGCCATGTTGTTTGAAATAAATGGTTGGTTTCTGGGCCAAAGGTTAGGAATTAGTCTTGTGCCATGAACTCTGTGGCGGTGAATGGCAGTTCTTGAGTTGTGGGATCAGAACCATCAGGATTTACTTGAACACTTGCTTGTATCTCTCTCAGGGCAACGCTTACAGTCGGATGTAGAGGTTACGCAGATCTCTGTCACTGAAGCTGACTCATGAATTGTAGTTGTACTGGAACCATTTCTTTCTCTATTTTTTTAATATGGATGGAGAGACAAACAAGCACAGTAAATGCAGTTTTTCCTGTACTTTCATTTGTTCCCTGTTGCAGAGAAAGGAGATGGATCTGGACAAGCTGACAAAGGAAAAAAAAATAAGGGATATGCTGGACAAGAAGGCTTTTTTTTTTTTCTGTAGTCTTATCATCAGTGAAGGTTTACTTAATAGCAAGGCTGTTTGTCTGCAGCAGTTGTAGCATGTCCTTAATTTTGTCTGCAGTCAACGTTCTTATTTGTTTGACGTTGAAAATGTTGAAAGCTTTCAAACTAGAAGGAGAGCTAGTAGTGTGAAGGTGAGCAGAGTGGAATGGCTTTGTTTGATTTGTTGGACTATCTGCTGAGCTTTATTTTAAGCCATTAAAGCTTTAAACCCCAAACAAAGGTTAGCTGATATCCTCATTTTTGTTTCAGGCCTTAATCTGTAGCGTTAACATGAAACCAGAGCTGCAAATCAGTTCCAAACCTTCTACTCTTCTTCTTTCATTTGAGGATTTTCTGTCTTAGTAACTGGAGTAACAAATCAACGGGTGAATGCTGCTGGCTGATAGTGGAAGTTGCCTGCTTGTGAATCGCTGACTCCCCTGCTCCTGACTTACTACTACTTGAGTCTGAGCAAAAAAACCAAAAAAGTTTGGTTTTCTTTTGGGACAGACTTTGGACATCCTGCTTCGTAACAAATATTACTGCAACTCTTCGTTTGATTCCCAACGGTGGCGGTAGTGGCTGGTTTGTTTTAAACCAGAGAAAGATTAACAAGGTTTAAAAGCTTGTGTTTCTCACTTTAAACCTAGCACCCATGATGTTTCTTTTTTTATGTGTGATTGACTTTGCACTATGGTTTCTTGATGTCTTTTTCCTGGTAGATGTAGGACTTCTTTACTGGCTATACCTTTCAATTTCATTTGTCTGAAAGCTACTTGAAAAGGTTGGATTTGGGTTTTCTAATTCTTGTGTTCCCATGGTTCTCCATGTATTTATAATGTGTCTCTAGCATGTGGTAGCATCTAAGGTGGGGAGATATGTATATACATATTCTTGCTTATATGTCCATTGCAGTGGCATTGAAATAAAAGCAATCTGAAGCTGACTTGTATGCATTTTTCTGGATTTACTAGGACTATATTTTAAAAAAGTAATCTTTTTTTCTTTAACCGTGCCAAGAACCGTTGTTGTTAGAGCCTTTCTAGACTTGGACAGAAGGAGCTGCCTAGAGCACCTCTCTCCAATCTCTTGTTAACCTATGGGTAATGGAGCTAAGTGAGTGAAATGCTATGATGACATTATGGTTTATTATGTTATCCTGGACTGTGGTGTCAGCAAGCAGTGCTGAAGCGTAGGGAGAGCCATATGTTATCCGAGAGGCCTGAATTGGGAACCTTTTCTTAGCAGAAGCAGTTCTAGAAGCTGATAGATCTGTTCTGACTGGATGAAAGCTCTGTCTTGGTAGTTGTATTCTTTTACATATTGATTTGGCAGTCCTTTATGTACACTCTGCTTAATTAAAGGTAAGAACTTTGCTGCATTAGCTAGTAATGTAATCAATGTTGTAAGGAGTTCTCATTGCAAAATGAACCTGTATTCTGTTTGGTTTAAACCACATTTTTTTTTCCACGTTAATACAACATGCGTAGCAACTCCAGAATGATCTGTGATTTACTTTAGTGCTACGACAGCTTCCACCACGTTGATCTCTCTCACTTAAGAAAAACAATCATTTTATCTATTTTAAGACCTATTTGAGGATCAGTAAAGCGAACTGTTACCAGACACCAGTCTACTCAAAGTAACCTGATAGTCACTTTTTATCAGTTGGTAACTGATTAGCAGTAAGGGTCTGTCTTGTCACATTCTTTTGTGTGTGAAATACAGCAAATACTTGACTTTTTTTCAGTCCTCTACTTAACGTGGAATGCTACTCAAGTTTTGTGGTTTTGGGTTTTTTAAAAACCTCTTGGTTATATGTAGCACTATTTTAAAATGCCTTTTTTTTTGTCTCTGCTGGTTTTCAAAGTTGGTAAAGAGAACTTTTTTCCCCAAGTTGGTAAAGATAACTTCCCCTCTTTCTCCTTCTTTCTTTCCTGTGTTTAATGGAGCTTGAAATTAACATGGCTCTTTTTGTCTACCTTTTGCATAGTATCGCTGGTGAGGTCAGCATATCTCTGGGAAATAGTTCTTTGAAGGTCTACGGTGTGCTAAACTTATCATTGAATAAAGAAATTGGGTGTTAGATAAGGTGAAACTCTAAAAGTGGACATGGTAACAAAAGTTGTTTTCAACGCACTTGAAAAAAAATGCAGCATCTTTTTAGCATAAGTACCAGGGCTAGTGCAAGTTCTTATGTCCTGTAACAAATTCTGACATTAAACATGTCAAATATATTAAATATCCTCTTACTAAAAGTAGGGAGAAGCAGCTCACTAGATATGATGCTGCCTTAGTAAGTCTGAAAAGAGAACCCAGGTTTAACTACGTTTACGTGGTCTTGGTCATGTTCTTAACCGTGCTGGTTTTGCAACGTGACAGTTGGTTTGCACACACAGCTGAGCTTGTCCGCACATACACGTAAGATGTAAAAAATATAACTATTCATAAATTCGATGAATTGTATTTATGTAGAATTCAATTGTAGAGATGACTAATCTACATTACAGTTAAGAGATTATTAGAATATCTCCGCTTTTTCATTAGCATCTTAATCTGGAGTTCTATGTTGTAACTCTTGCACTAGTATACTAAACCAAGTTGTTGTCATCCATATATATATGTTAATCCACAATTTAAAAATTAGTGTATATAAATACGAAAAGTGTAAATTACAAAATAATAACTTAATTGTTGCCTAAACACATGAAAGACCGTGTAGTATTTGAGTATAGTTAAGTGATGGGATGATAGAGTATCAAGCACCGATGCGGTACTGATGGCAATGAGTTCCATTTGTGGTGATTGCCTTGCTCGTCACTCAGAAGTTCAAGCATCCAAGTGGCCTTTAAAATAGGATTTGGCTTTAGACTCATCTTACTGAATTTACTGCCACAGCTTTTATATGTATGTTCTGCTTTTGTTTTGCATGAGGTACAGACTTGAATTCTATTACTTCAGTGTGTTTCAGCACAAGGAAAAGAAAAGAGGAGGAATCTTCCCCCCCTTGTGTCTCTGAATCACCTAATGTTATTTCACAAAGTTTGTCTAACTATAATTTGGGCTTCTGTCTGGTGCATTCAGACTTGTTAGTGCATGCAAGTCAGATTTTTAAGAGACGTTCTTTAGAATATGCTGGGTAAATAAAGGTAAGATTTATTGCACAACAGATGTATGACAACTTCATAAGTGAAGACAGCTGAGATAGCTGAGTGATTTCAGTACCTCATTTATGTTAGGTGAGGTTTTGTGACCCTGTGCCCTACAGTGACAAATGCAAAATTTGTCGTAAGGTTTTCTGGTTTTCTTCGCTGTGCTTCATTAGCTTCATATTACTGCCAGTTTTACGCTTAAACTGGATCTCTGTCCTGCTTGGCAGCTAGTGACCAGGGTGAAATTCTCATATAATCTTTTTTCGGTACATTGCTGACTTCTGTTGTGNGCTTGTTATTGGATATCGTTATGTGAATGATTAACACTCCATTCTTTGGTCATTCGTGACTGCGTTTTGTGGTGTTGGTTGTGGGATGATCTTAACAGTGATGTGGAGAACAGAATGAGGAAAGCAGTGAAAATGGTTTCAAGAGTTATTGCAGTTATGTGCATGAAGAGGAACAGGGCTCTCCTCTATTGTTATGAGGCTGATCCCGAAGGAAGTTGATCTAATACTTTGTCCAGTATTACTTTATATTACTACTCTTAGTGATGTGTTTTCTTGTCACATAGTAATTCTGCTTGTTAAAGCTTTTCTTGGTCTGTAAGTTCCAGAGTTGCCCCAATAAATTCAATCTCTTTTGTAATTTTTCTGCATTGGTTCACTTACCAGAATTGAATCAAACTTGCATATGCAGAAGAGTTGCTCTCAGTTGCTTCTTTGCTAATTGGAGGGGTCTAAATCACAAAGTGCAATGGAGGGGTACCAAAGTTCGTATTATATGGAGTACGTCTCTTATATCTGTGAGATAGTGCCAAGTGTAAAAATGAAAAATATACACGGAGCATTAGAGAAATTGCTTTATGACACGGAGTAAATCTTTGGTCATCCCTGTGTGCAAGTATTTTACAACAAGGAAACTTGAGGGGAGTGATCCTAGTATGTCTGAGGTCACAGGGACATCACGTAATTGGAATGCAAGTGTTCAGGCCATTATTGAAAGACTTCGGGCAGTAGGAGGTGAAGGTTTTTTTTCCTGTCTCGGGCTGTGTACTGCAAAAGTCTGACTGTATAAAAACAGAATGCCAATTTAGTGGTAACCTGAAGAATTACTTTATTATAGCAATTTTTTATAAAAAAAACCAATTTAATTCTATGAGCACATTGTACCTGTAGGTTGAAACTGTTTTGCAGACAAGCTGTTTTAAGCATTGGTAAAAAGAATGCAAGAAAGCAGCATTAAGAAGAACGTGGCAAGTTAGCAAATCTGACATTTTAAAAGCTGGAATTAAAATTTAAAAGCTAGTTATATATGTGGGTACTAGTGAGACAAGTGTGTGATGGAATTGGCAAATGGTCTGGATGCAGGACAGGGCAATATTTGATTTACCAGAGGAGAGCAAGGGATGTGAAATTTGGACTTTTCTGAGCATCATCACCAAAGACCAGAGAATGGGGAACCTGAAATCCTGCTCTTTAGCTGTGGGTGTATGCGTGTCTTTCCTTAACGGTCTAAGGAATGACCAGCTCTTGGCTGCATGTTCTTGCTGTCATACCATTTGCTGCATCATGTTGGTGCGATTGCGCTGTGAACTGGAAAGAACGGGTAAGGATGAAAAAAATTTCTTTTTTCTCCTCTTAATATTATTTCACCTGAATTGTCTGTATGTTTTGTGTCAACGTAGGGTTGAACAAACAGCTGTAGTGTTGGTCCCTCAAGGGGAGGAGTGCCTGGGTGATGGGAGAGGACCTGAGTGGTGACTCTTGGAGGCTGCCTATGGTAGTTTGAGTCACAACTGCTACTGTCCCCTGGACTGGGACAGTGACAGATTGACTGTGTTTGAATGTTCTCCATGTACTACTGGTTTCCCCTGTAAAGTGGGGCTAATTAATACGAACTTCATTCCGTAAAGTGACCTCTATTGCAGGCTTTCACAGAGGTACCAGTGTGTGCTGAGTCTTGATACATGAGCCTTGTCTTATGTTTACAGTCATTAGAACTCATTCCTGTATGCAAATAACTTCTACTCAAACTTCCTTGTGAAAAATAAATGAACCAGGGAGTGTAGAATGCCTGTAATCTGTGATGAGCTATTACAGAAAATCCACTTTTCATACTGCATTTAATTTAATGGAATGAATAGTGTTCTCCTAAGTAATCAAGTTATAAGCCACTTCTTTCCCTCTTGAAACAGGCCTGTCTCTAAGTTCAGATTTCTGTCCTTTATAATCAAACTCTGTGAAGATGTTGTAACTACTTTTTTGGTTAGTTTAAAGCATCTGGTCCACGGGGCATGTGGATAGATCACGCTCGCGAGGACGATGGGATAATGGGATTGTAAATTAGCTCTTTATGGTACCGGTTTTCCTCTGGCCTACTCCCTTGTGTACTCTAGAGCAGCCCCAAGGCTGTTCTGAGCTGTGCCAGCTGTCTGTAGCCCTGCGGGACTGGTGTGCCAGGTGGAGATGGCAGGAGAGTAGCAGCCCTCCAGTAAAACCCTGAAATGTGCTTCCGGTTGAGGAGAGGTGCTGGCGCTGCAACTCCGTCCTCGGCCGTGTGGTCGTGCTGGTGCTCAGTTACTCGTGTACTGGTGCAGCCATGGGAAGGACTGGACTGGGGGTGTGTGGGTGTCTCTTGAGGAGATGAATAATACAGGATTCAGCTTTTGAAACATTTTTGAGTGTGTTAGTATCTGCTTTTTCCTAGTTTTATGCTTCTGTACTTTGTCTATGAAATATTAAATTCCGTCAGATTAAAAAAACTTATCTATCTTCATATTGAGAGTGTGGTCTTTCCTGGCGAGTTACCCTGTTTTTTTTTCCTGACTACTGAAAAATGCTGTTATCTGTAAGCTATCCAGACAAGAAAAAGCTTGTTGATGGTTTTTCCATTTTTTTTTTTTAATTAAAACAAAATAAAACCCCAAACCCTTCATTTTACTTCCTGAGAATGACAACTTTAAACATGCTTAAAATGAGAAGTGAGCTGACTTCACAGTTTTTACTGAAAGAAATCTATTTCTTAGAGTACCAGTGAAATCTGTTGTTGGTGTTACTGCAGTATATTCCGGTAGGCCGGCTGGTCGACCTCAACCTGTGTATTCAAGAACAAGCTTAGGGACAGAGTAGTCTTCCAGCAGCACCAGAATAGCCTTGTGTGCAGATGTTTCCTGGAAAGCATATGCTTGAAAATACTCATCTTGTGGAGGTGAGGGCACTAAATGGGTGAAACTGCTTGAAAAATTGCATTAATGGATGGCTGCTCAAATGGTAGACATTTTCTAGAGGAGCTGAGATACGCCCACTTACCTGGTGTTTCGTTGCTCTCTTGCCACAGAAGACTTTGTTCTCGTTGCCCCATTAATGCAGCTAACACTTCTAATCCAGTAGCCCAAAATAGCTGTCAAGCCTGGATTTTACCCTGGTGGCATTTGCTGCACAGATAGTTGGTAGAACCCAACATGCTGAACTGTAGCTGAAAAAAACACCCAACTGAGGCCCATAAACCTATTTTGGTCAGATATTTAAAGTGTGTGATTTAAATAAGGTAATAAACTCAACATGATAGTGTTTAGAAAGGCCCTCCTCAGAAGAATAATTTACTTTCTTTGAGACAAAAAACCCCCTGTCAACCTCCAGAGCTGTATGGATACTAGTGGGAGTACATAAGCAAAGAAGGATGTGCCCTGTAGCTTCCCTGCTCCAGTCTGTGCTGGAGGAGCGAAGAGAAAGTGGTGGCTGTCATGTTCCAACCTAAATTGTGTCTATTTCTGCTCCTGAAGACAGAATGCTGGTATTTTGTGATCCTGTAGGACATTATGTAGATTTGGGAGTCATCATTTTGTCTGTCTTAGCAAAGATGAGTGATTTAAGGCGATGTCTATCATGAAAGATAAAGTAGATTGAAGTAGCGAAGTACTGGGAAGAAAAGGATGGTGAGAAATAATTTACAAGCTGCTCTGGGGGAGTTAAAAACAGAACTTTGTCCTTTAGCCCCTTTGTAATTTCATGGGAGTTGGGGGGTGATGTGTTTTTGTTAGAATTGCTTTGGTTTTGTGTTTTTTTGTTTTCCTGAGTGATCAATCATAGATGGCAGCAGTAAGTGTAATATCTATGAATAGTATGAGTTAATTAGTGTTTCAGAGCAGTCGAGTGGAGCTTAAGTGGGTAGTGCTTTGCTCCAGAAGACCGGAGTCTGGACTATGGACACTTCACATTAAACTGTGTCCCTTGGATGAAGGTTGATCTTCCCAGCCAATACAGCATGCACTTCATTGTTACAAGCCAGTATGAAAAGGCTGTAGATGCACCTCCCTAATTTCTTCCAAAGTAGATTTTTCCAAACTGACTTCAGTTACAGGATCTGCGTCAACTCTGTGTTTACTCCTCTTTGCTAGACAACATTCGCCACCTTTTTACTTATAGAGAAGCTTCTAATCTCAGGGAATTGGAGGTAATTCCCTAGCAGGAGAATAGATGAATTGTAATAACTTCCTTACAAAATTCTCAATACGTATTCTTTTAATTCTCTCTCGACCTGTCATATTTGAGAGTTTCGAGCTAGGTTACATCTACTTACAGGTATGTGTTTGAAATCAAGCTTTTCAATGAAACGGTAAAATTTTCCTTTTGTCATGCAGACAGCCATGTTCTGTGTAAAACCATGCTGATTGTGATGCCCATTAGACTGTTCTCATCACTTTAAGCACACTTTTATATCCAGCTACTACCATACTACCAATAGTTTGTGAATTAGATACCTTTTTTCTTTTTTCTTTTTTTTTTTTTTAGAATTGAAATCCTTTTGTCCTGGTTTTCTTTAGTGCTGAATTGCTTAACCTCACCTATTCATATCCGTCAAGTCACACTGCTTAACTTGTTAAAATATTTCCTTCAACTCAGCATCTTGGAAGTAGAACGCATAATCTGTGAAATCAATTCTATCAGCATTAATATTATACGTTTCTTCTGGTTCGTGAAGCAAAGTAAAGTTGCATTAGAGGTGATGCTGGCAATTGGTGGAATTTCTTACTGCCTCTATAGAAAAATTTCTAGCAAACCAGATCAAAGAGAAGTCATGCTTTGTAGTCCTCTCAATTCTGCAAAGCAAAAGGTGGCTCAAGTATGTTGAGTGTTCAAGTGGGAAGGAGATTCCACCATGTTTTCTTCAACTTCGTGGCTTTTTTCGCTTCCCTCTGTAATTTCTGTATTAAGAAACTTGTGGTAAGGAGCTTCATTTTGAGGTTTCTTCTCTTTGTGGTCAGTTATCTGGAAAAGTGGAATGGAAGGCCATGAATCTGCCAAACAGGCCTCCTTAGTAGAGTTGGGTTTTATGTAATGTCATCTCTGACCTTCCAGTGACGCCAAAGCTGGTTTTGAATCTGCACTTAACTGACAGGTAATGGTGTGTAGTGTTGGAAAACACCAAAGATTTGACTGGTGTAATTGTGTAATTTCATGTGAGTAAAATCCTAAAGGGGGACTCGGTGATTGCTTTCTTCTACAATCTGCCCATAGCTTTCAGAGGAGCTTCTTCCATGTCAGGTTGGTTTGACTGGATACTTCCATGTTTTTGTATTAAGCAGGAGAAATCTGGTGGGCTGTTTTCTAATTTTTGTTTCTGTTCTGTAACTGTTGTCTGGAGTATGTCCTCTATTGTAGGCAATACCTTGTTTTCATGGCAGCTTTTTCTTTTTTCTTCCATACCTTGAGTTTCCCTTGGTGTTCCTCCTACTTTGGCTGTACACTGCCTTTTTTTTTTTCCCCTAGAAAAATTATCTGTTTGTTTACAGTTTAGGCAAATGTCTGCATTTTTATGCTCTTAATTTCTTAACGTGAGCCCACCCTTTCGAGTCTGGTGGTGGAACACTACTCCTGACACGCTGTCTGAGCAGACTGCTCTTCATGCCAAGGTTCTAAGTGTTAATCTTGCTGCAGAATGGGGTGATAATTCATTGCTGTCACAGCAACACATGCTTAAAGTTGCTTCTTGCCAGATTTGTTGGCTATATGCTACACTAGAGAAAATTATTTCAAGAGTCTTATTGCATAGCCAGATGCTGTAGACCTAGTGCAGTCAGCTCCCCCTCCCCCTTTTTTACGACTGTTCTGACTTCAGGGAGGAAAAACTATGATATAGTGAAACACATTCCTGTGGAGCACTAGTGAAGAGGTAGATGAGCTTCGGATCGTGGCTAATTCTTCTGGGTTTGCTTCTAGGGAAGTTCTGTTTTGTGTTCAGGTTAAAAAGGAAGGAAGGTTTTCAAGGTAGGGTGAGGGTAATTAAAGGAATTAAAGTGTCCCCCTTGCTGTTTTAGTTGTTCTCTGCAATAGTTGGTGTTGGTGGAAGTTTTATATTTTCTTTAAGAATGTGTGCTAATGACGAGATTGCCTTGCTTCTGAAGAACTGTAACTTTTCCTGCCATCTGTGTCCTTATGATCTTTCAAAAGGAGAAACTTTTTGTGAGCTGTTGTTTGATAATAGCCAGCGCTGGCCTGGTAGGATGCTGTTTGGTTCAGTTACAACGACTTTAGCCAGGTTAGGTGGTTCTAATTTTACCTCACTTGAAATTTTTATTCTGTGCTGCTTTAAATGCCCAATGATACATCTTCTGTTCCTGGAATTTATGGCTGTAACTTACAAACTCCTTATTATTTGGGCTTACTGGAAGATGGTGCTGTAAGCCGGATCACAGACTACAGGTCACCACTGTTATTTGGTCACATCTGTCCATTTGAAGGCTTCTGCAAGCCCCTCCATCAGTAGCTGTTCTGTCTCCGAGATGTTGTAGAGCTCTGAAGAGGAAAACTGTTGGCTTTTTGGTACAGGATCTGAGATCGCCTGGAACAACTTAACATTTGCCCTCACATACATGCTGTAGAAAAAAGCAAGTTGTTTAATGGATAGCTTCTGAAAAAACTATATTTTGTGCATGGTGGTGTTTGATTACCAGGGAAGGGAGATTTACTTGTGATTTAGTCACACTTTAACTTGCTAATATACTTTCCCCGCTGTATTTCCAGTATAAATCTCATAATGTGCAGTGTCTAGGCATTGTATCACCAATAACTTTATCCTGTCTTAAGAGAAGCTGCTATAGAAGTTACATCATTATGAATGTGTTTCCCATAGGGCAAGATCCAGGCAAAAATGTAGTGTCGGAAAGTTTGCTTGAGTATCACCCAAATTATGTGTGCCATGCAGACTTCCCTGCTTCTTATTCTTTGTGCCTTAATTATTTGCATTACCCAATTATGGGAAACACTATCTTGAAAATCAGACCTCGGAAGGACTTCTTTGAGACTTGAGTAAACCACCTATTTACGTGGCAGGCATAGCTTTTAAGCAACTTGAGGTACTCTCAAGAAGGCCTGAGGCAGTACTCTCAAATTCTTTTTTAATCCTGCTGTAAAGCATAAAGACCACAATTTGTCCCACAAATAACCATAGAAACAAAGCAAGAGATCAGAACTAGAAATCTGTATGGGATCTCATGTAATACTTCTGCTCTACTCCGGGTGAGATTACTGGTGATTTGCGATTGTAATACTTTCTTCAAGAATCCCCTGGTTTTGCTTCAAGTTCTTAACTGGTTTTTCAAGTGAAGTATGCCAACACGGCTCTGGTTTTTGCTCAGACTCGGTTAATTCGCTTTCTCCCTCACTCCTGTGTTTTCCCTTGTCACGCCCATCCCAATGCTGTAGTTTGTGCATATGTATTAGCCTTTAATTTTTCTGTATACAAGGGCATTAAGAGCACAGACAACTTTATCCAGCTGCTGGAGTAGCCTGCGCAGCTCTTCACAGCTGATGAGAGAAAGGCTGAGTTCTATGTCATATTCCTGGCCTCCAGCGACATTTCTGAGTGAATGATAGATTGAGGCTGAATCTCTCTTGCCATGTATGTTATAGATGTTACATTTATTATAGGTACCGTTTCTGTGAGTGCAGGAAAAGGGATTTGTTCAGAACAAATTCCCATATGAGTTCTATGTTCTTACCAAAATTCATATTGCACTGTGGTTATTTTTAATACCAAATACAATTCCTGTTTTCTTTCGTTTTTTAGCAATGCCAAGCATGCACAAACTTCTGGTATTATATTAGCTTTGGTAGGGGGTCTGGAGCTTTAACGCCCTGTTATTATACCAGCTAATGCTCTAACCGGCAGAAAGTGTTGGTAAGTCTATTTTTTGTTTTGGAAACAGGGATGAGCTAGATCAACGGAAGACCATACTAAAAAGTATGCCTCATCTGCCAAACAATATTTGTTAGTGTGCTGGGAGCAATAAATTAAGAGCTTCTGAAAACTGTCAATGTTCCTGTAGTATGGGGAAGAACAAGGAAAGCAAATAATGATAAATACCCAAGTTCTCTCTCTCCCAGCGGGACTGCAGTTTCAGGTTTTCAAGTCCAAAGGAGCTGTTTCCCCATCCCAAATTCAATTGTTCAGCTGGGAGACAAGAAGCATTAAGCTTATCTGTTTGCTCGAACTGATTGATTTCAGACCTCAGTGACTTGCAGCTTTGGGGCAGAGCTTGTGGAGTCCTACCTTTTGATGACGCTTCCCTGTTGGAATGCAATGTGGTAACTTTTGAGATTGCATCAGATGGATCTGCTACTTAAGGGGAAGCTGTGGATACCAGCAGACCATCCATGCTGATCTGGGGAGAGAACTGAAATTCAGAAGGGAAGGCAGGACACACACAACCCATGCCGTCTGTCCTTTGGCTTGTTCAGGCTTCTCTGCAATTCAGTCTTCCTCTTTTATCCACTTCATACAAGTTATTACCATTTAGTGCAGCAAAAAACCTTTTCAGTTTCTGTATGGAAAGTAAGCTGAAAACAATGAAAGACGGAAGCCCATACAACATATAATACAAAGCGAGGGAATCGTAGAATTGTCTAGGTTGAAAGGGACCTTTAAGATCCTTGAGTCCAACCATCAACCTTAACACTGCCCAGTCCACCACTAACCCATGTCTCTCAGCACCACATCTACCCATCTTTTAAATACCTCCAGGGATGGTGATTCCACCACTTCCCTGGGCAGCCAGTTCCAATGTTTGATAACCCTTGGAAGTAAAGCCTCTTGTTTTGGGTGGGGAGATGTTGGGGAAGACAAGGTCATAAATGGGCGGTTCAGGAAGCCCCTGATGTAAGCAATGAGGATACACCAGGGAAGTATCTTGAGCAGCATAGAACAAGCCAGAGTGGTGTTCTGTAACTATCCCTCTATCTCAAAGGTGAAATACGATTTTTGGCTTGATTCTGTCAGAGAGGGTTTTGGTGGTATTGCTGATTCTGTCCATCCCTGCAGTGTGTTATCTCATACATGATTGCTAACAGGACTTGGCGCAGACATTGTTGGCCAACTCTCACTTCCCTAAAGGACGTTATAATGTCAGCAGAAATTATTGCGTAGACTCAGCCTCCCTGGTTGCGTGAGCACAGATTTTTTCATATGGATGAACCTTCGTGCTTTTTTTGTCTTTCTTTTAAATGCTTAAATTCTGTGCAAAGTCTGTGTAGTTGCATGTTAAACATAACTTTATCCGTTGGTGCGTGCATGTATTGAAATTAAAATTTAAAACTACTTAACAAAAGAAAGTTTTTTCTGTCAGTCTGAAAATCAAGAACCTGTCACTCTTATGCTGTAGATTTTCATGATGTAGAATCATGATTTCTTGATTCTACCACCATTCCTTGTTTTTAGAGAGAATCCTGAAAGTGACATTATATTGGCTGATGGGACACCGGTTGGAAAAGGTAACTTTTTTTTTAAATTGGAAAACAAAATAAGACTATACTTTTAAGTCCCTCAAAAGCACTGCTCATGGTATCTAATGTCTGTTAATAATTTCTTAGGAGGAATTATGGAAATACTACTCAATGCACTAATTTTCTATAGCTTTTCTAATTACTCCATTGATTTTTGTTTTGAAGCATAGATTTGTGCTAACGTACACTGGAGTATACTTGAACAAAATACAGAGCAATAAAACTGTAATTGTAATTCATGTATGACTAACAAACAAAGCATTAATTGTATTAGTTTTGCTAGCAGTCTCTCTGAAGTGTGTGGTTGATTCATTCTTAAGCCTGTGCTTCATCAAACTTTTTGCACCATTCTGTCACATCTGTCAGGCAGTGTCTCGCATTGAACTGGTCTTCCATATGTAGATATATGTGTATCTGTAGGTAATGAATTTTTTTAAAAAAGTTCAAAAATGTATGTAAAGGCTGGTTTAGTAGTTACTTTTGATAAAGCTTTCCCCTTCCCCTATTATCTTAACCATAAAAGAATAAAAATGTCACTTAGGTTGTTCCAGTCAGTCTGCATTCAGTTATTAAGTACTGGTACGCGGAACAGTCACTGTTCATTGTAGTAGTGTTAATCATACAGTGACTTTATCTATGTTGTTTTGGTAAAATGCAAATAATTATTGTAAATAGTTTTAAAACTTCTCATTTCAATCCTGACGTCTCATGGAAGGCTCCTATTGAACTTTATCTCACATCATGAGAGACCAGAACTGTGTGATGAGAAAATGTGTTTTGGTATTCAGAAGCCTGTAGGAACAATTATTTCTTTTTTTGATGTTGCTGTTGGGTAGAGCTCAGGGTTTTTTTTGGCCAGTATAAATGTGTTTCCAGATCCTAACTTTTTAAAGTCTCAGTTTGAATGTTGAGGTTTTAATACTTTATTTCATTGCAGAGAATATTATTGCCATAGATTTTTTACTTTAATTAGGTTTTTTTTGTGTGTGTATGTATATTAAAAACCCACACATATGGACTCAATGGTAATTTGCTTAACCTTGGGAAGGAAAAGAGAATGGTAATATGAGATACTTCAAGGTGTGTGGTATCCAGTATAGTACAGAATCTGTTTCTTCTCTGCCTTTTTAAGGATCAGGTTCACTAATTTAATGGTCAATTAAAAAGGATTCAAGGTCTGCTGTGTTTTGTCAGAGCAGCACAGCTAAACCACATGTGTAACTCCCCCCCCTCCCCTGGCCCTTTATCTTTTTTTGGTAATTTCTTTGGATGTATATGGCTATCAGCATTCCTGTCTCCTCTTGTTTCATTGAGAGGTATTTATTAATTTATTAGTTACAATATGGTTACTCTGATTTTTTTTTTCCCCATTTTCTAAGAGAATACTTGGCAGCAAAAAAGCTGCATAAAACCTTTGGAATAAAGAACTGCTATCCCTTGAAATAGCTGATGTTTCGAACTTTTTTTTTTCCTCAGTAGAAGCAGAATCTGGCTGCCTAAGAAGAGATTGTATCTTCTTTTGCTGTAAAGATGAAACTGCTGCAAAGAACAGGTGAAAGGAGACAGCAGGGTTCTTGTAAATGCAGACGCCATTCCTCTGCTCCCTTCCAAGAGTGTCATTGAAGAACAATGGAAATAGAGGCCATTGTTGAAAGATTGTGACTACTGTAGAGCACTACTCTCCAGTCTCTTTCCAAAACGTTAGGAAAAAAAACCAAAGGAGGTGGGCAATCTTTCCAGGCCTGTTCTTGTAATATTTTAATCAACTTAAAGTTTGCAAAATCTTCATCATGATGTTGACTGTTAAAGGTGAAGTCTGACCAATATGTAAAACACGGAAGGACCCACTGTTTTCGTTAATTTGTGACTAAAGTAATGGAGGATTTGTTGTAAATTCTCCAAACCCCTGTTTTATACTGTATGTACAGTGCAATAGCTGTGAGGATGGACTGTATTTTGAATACTTACCAAACATGGGAAATCTATTTTAATGTGTTGCAGCTGACTATCTTTTAATGCTGGCACATCCTGAGTGGTGGTAATCCCTTCTCTGAAAAACTGCAGAATGATTTCTTATCTCTAAATGGACTTCTGATTATTTCAACCCATTATCTGCTTGCCAGGCAGTCTTGGGTAACTTGAAGCTATCTGTATAGGACTGCTTTCTCTTCTTCCTCCTGTTTATCTAGCAGCCCTCACCCCCATTCCTGCAAAGAAATATGATTTCGCTTACCTCTTGTTTACGTATTGACCTGCAAGTTTGATCTTCTGATGTTCAAAGAGCTATGCATGGGGGGATCTGTTGAGCTAGTCCAGGAATAATTTTTGTATGAATGGTAAAAGCCTTTCTGTTTCAGATGGCGACCTTACATTCTAAACCAAATTACAGAGCAACTTGTTTGCACAGTGCATTGTGAAGCTTTACAGCTACTGCTTTTTCTCTAGTAATGCTTTTTGCATTGTTTGGTTTGGGGTTTTTTTTTTTTTGAGAATTTAAAAGATCTGGTGATCTAGCTTTGTCTCTGGTTTTCAATTAAATCTCTTAAAAATCTCACAGGCAGTTTTACTTTGATACACAGAACAGTTACACTGAAGTTGGTGTAACTAACTCCACACGTGCATAAGCCCCCTGTTTTAGGATTATCACCAAGATGTTGGTATTTTCTACCATAGACGTGGCAGTAATCTTTTTCCAGCTACATGAATGCTAGAGTCTTCTTTTCCCATCTGTTTTGGAGCATTATTTCAGATCCGAAGCTGTGCTTGGAAGGGTGCTTGGATATTGCTTTCCTGTCCTGTTTTCAGGCTCAAGCAGGTATTTCCTTCACAGCTCTGAGTAAGCTCTACTGTCCTTGAGCAAGTGTCCTGAGGAACTGTGGGCTCTGCTTCATCCTTAGACAGACTGTGGGAGCTCGGCTGGCAAAGAGGAGACTTCCTTGTCTTGTAGCTTGTTTCAATCATGGCAGCCACATTAAAGTGAGATTCCGTTAAACAGAGTTACGATATTACTGACTATGGCCCAGTCTGACTTTGTAGATGCCAGTGACACCCGACCACTGTTTGGATGATCAAGAAAGATGATTTGATTTTGTCACAATTGCTGTCTGCAAATAGCTCAATCATGTTTGCTGTAGGAGTTCAAAAGCAATTTTTTCTACAAATGCACGTTCCAATTTTCAGTTGTCTTTTTTCCAGTTGGGAGTCCCCAGAGCTATGATTTTTGCTTTCAAAATAGATTATTTAAATCACATGATTATTATATTTATACAACTGAAGTTGTTTCTTCATGTTCTGCTTTACGTGAAAATGCATGTACACCTCAGTACCCTTAAACTCTTCTGATAAGATAAATTGTAAATTATATCTGAGTAATTTTTTTCTGAAAGCAGCGTGCAGCTTTACTGTACAGATGCTCTTTTGGTAAATGAAACACTACTTATCTTAATTATTAGTGTTAATGGGCATTCTGTGGGCCCAGTATTTGCTTAGATTCAGGTAGAATCTAAGTTATGTCATCTTATGTTTGACAAATGTGACAGTGACTGTAGTTCTGACTGTCTTGTCTGAATGAATCAATGGCATGTGCACGAGTAGTTGCTGGCAATTGCCTGTGATGCACAAACAGACGATCTTCTTTCTCTTCTTCCAAACATCTTCTGCAGGCCCTGTTATTACTAAAATTCCACATGCTACTAATTTGTCAGGTGCGTGTGCTCCAGGACACTCTCTGACTGATGAATGTCTTGTAGTTTCTCGTTGTGCGGTTATCTCTTCTTAAAGGTCTCTCTGCTCTTACAGAAACTGTAAGAGCTTCTGTCCAAGTGTGTGATGCTGGCTACTGAATGTCTATGGCATTAATATAAGTAGACATAAATAGAGCAAGGCCTCTAAAAAACATAACTTTTCCCATCATACAAACTGTACCTGTGTTCAGATACTATTTTTGAATTGAAATTTGCGATGGCTTCCTGGAGCTCGGTGTGTACTCAATGTTAAGAGTCCATAAAGTATCTTCTGAAATCATCTTTAGTCAAAATTGACATTCAGATTCCCTTTTCTTTCTTCTAAGTAGAATGGTTACACTTCTTTCAACATATATGTGTGTATATGTGTACATAACTGTATTTTCATTTCACAAGGAAGAGTCATATGTGGGGCAGTTATTTTCAAAGGCTTAAGTTTCCTAAGAGCCAGTGGAGGAAAAGGGAGACGTGAATGAAGTGGCTTGAAACAGTTTTGATCTTACTTGTGGTATTCCTGTTTTGCAAGATATAGAGGGGAAAATCATATATTTTATTCTTGAAACATAAAAACTGAGCTTGTTTACGGAGTTTGAAGGGACATGTACAAATAGCTCTTCCTGCTTACTTGTTATCACAAATGTTATTTGGGGGAGGTTTTTATTAAATAGTTTGAAGCTTGGAGGACAAGCTGTAATCTTACATGAAAATGAAGATGAATCTTTGCATGAATGGTGACATGAACTTTTAGCTGCACTAAATGCTTGTGTGTTTACATGTTCTAGTAGTTGGACGCTGCAGAGAACAGAATTTATATACACTTCATGTTTCTTGTACTGAGTGCTAAAGGAGTTGCCTGCAACAGTGATACCTAAGAAGTTGTCACGTTCACTAGACTTCTGTTTTCCCCCTTTCTCCATAGCATTCCTGACCCATCCGCTGTATGTGAATTTTTTTCTCCCGTCTCTTTTTAATGTCATCGTTTGACTTTTCTCTAGCAAAACCATAGTGATGAGTTTGCTCTGCAAAACACTTGTCCAAAGGGTGATGTGGAGTACATTTGATAATTCTTTTCTTCGTTTTTCTTAGGAGATAAGTTTTACCTGGGATTAGTTAACTGGGGAGTTCTAATGCAGATCTTGGGCTAAACATATGGTGGTAGTACTGTTCTCCCATTTCCCTCGTCAGTTACCGCTGCCATCACTTGGATTATCAGAAATGGGATGTCAGGAAATCCTGCTCTGATTAAGTCTTTTGGCGCTTTAATTCCTAGAATTATTTCATTACTGAGAAAGAAATGCCCAGGCAAGGATTCACAGTACTGATGAAAAACACTTGAACTTGCCTGCAGACTTTCTGAAAAATTTCCCCTCTCTTTTGAGAACCTGTTCTCTGCGATCTTAATTTCTGTGTGATTAATCAAAGAATAATTGGAGTAATTTATTAACTTTGACAGGCAAATTGTCTTCTACATCAAAGTACTGTTCTTCTAGCTCTCTGGCAGCGGACAAAATTAAATCGTTAATAGAAATCTTAATGTTTTTACCAAAAAAGAAGTGGAAAATGTTTTGTATTATGTAGCATGTTACTTTTTCTTGCTTACGGGGCACAGATATAATGGCTAGTCGAGCGTCTGAAAGGTGAGAGTATTGTGTTTGAACACTTCCACTGATCTGACACGTGTAATGGCAGTAGTTAAAACTGCTGAAGGTGAATCCATTTACATTTCTTGTTAAAATCAGGTCTTTGTCTTTCGCTGAAATTTATAACCATTTTTTATATAGTTTTAAGATGTTCTTTGGCACCTTTAAACGCTTTTCTTTGCTGTCTTGTAACTTGAATTCTAGTATTTTAACGTAAAGAGTGTTCTGTTGTGAGAATGTGAAGCAATGTGCGTATTATGAGTTCTGAAGTGCTGTCAAAAAGATGCATCATGGAATGAAATAATGGCATCGCGTTGAAAGTGTTCTGTCTTGACGGTTCCTGTGCTGCAGAACTCTGAATAGTTTCAAGAAATGGAGTACTTTTAGGATTTTTTAAGTTGTTCACGTCAGCTTTTCAATTATTTAAGTAAAAGCTGTGCTCTTTTCAAAAGGCCACTAACAACTGTTTGGAGCTGGCTACCAGAAATGGTTCTCAGAACTCCCCAATAGCTTTGTAAGATAAATCTTTAGCCCTTAAAAGTGTTGAGTTGTTACGGTTTTTTGGTTTGTTTGGGCTTTTTTATTTTTTGTGCTCTTTGCCCTCTTCTCAAGGTACTTAGAAGGAGGCTCCGTATTTGCTGCATTTGGTAGCATGAAGGTGGATGGGTTTTTATCTCGCGAGGATTGGGTAGCACTTCGGCTGAAACGTCGTTGTCCTTTTCCATCTTTCATGTTTTAATAGAGGCATTAGAATTTTATGGAACTTAATTCAGAAAGAAACCGATGTTTACACAGACAGATTGTATAATGCTTACGGCGCTGGGGATGCTTTGTTGCTTGATCTCAAGGAAGGAGGGGGTGTTTTAGATCCTGAAAGTAACGTTAACTTCACTTCATTGTATTTTCACCCTTTCTTCTGCAACCCTTCCAACATCTTCCTTTGGAACAGTAGAGGATAGGTGAAGCTTCTCCAGAGACAGGCTTCTCTTTAAAACATACCAACTAAAATGGCAAAAGCTGAGGTGCCTTTTTTTTTTTGTCCTTTGAAGAGCAAGACAAATAGGAAGAAAGATCTGTTGTTGATATTATGAAATAGGCCTTCACTGTAATTAACAGCCTGGGAATTTTTCTGCTTGCTTTTCTTATCCCTCTGTTGCAAAAGCTTGCTGTCCTGCTGGGATTTCTTTTTGGAATGCAGAGGTGTGTTCTAGCTAAAAAGCATGTGTTTTGCCTAATAAGCTTTCCCAGCCATTGAGCCCAGCTGGCTGCTGCGGTCTGTATTTGTTTTGTCTTAACTAATTTTTATATCCATGCTTTAAACTAAAATAACACTTTTTGCATTAAATGACAAACCAAGCACAATGTCCATAAATGAAAGCAAACACTGTAATCTACTAATTTTTGTTTTCAATGTGCAGCATTATGTAATCAAGCAGCCTACTAAAATGGAAGATGTGGAAATAATACTGGTGGCGTTTAAATGGTGCTAAACTAAAGTGATGAGCTTCTCTTGAAGGGGGTGGTTATGTTGAGTTGAGGGTTTTGCACTTCCTCTCTTGTAAATACAGAAGTCAAAGTGAAGAGAGCAAGGTCTAGCTGGTCAGCACAAAATCTTCGTGTCCGATCCTCCTGTCTCTTGCTGTAGGAGGTTATGCATGGCGTCAACATGGAGCACTTCACTGGAGTCTACTGATGGGTTAATTCTCAGGGTTGCTGTAGTCTTGAAGTTGGTAGAAGTTCCAAGTACTCAAATTCTCTGAAATTCAGCCATGTGCCTTTCAAGTTTGGACCAAATTATGGTTGAACAGAATAAAAGTTAGAAGATGAAACATGGAATAGAAATTCTATTTCAAAATAGTCATGAATCAGTGTTTACAACGGTGACACTGGAATTGTTGTAAGATGGTGTGTGTATTTGTGGAGCTTCAGAAATGTTGGGTTTTTTTCGTTTGTTCTTGTGTATTGATTGTTGGACCAACTGTTGGATTGTACGTCCTTGGCTGTAGACAAAGACGGAATTTCCCGTGGCTGATACCTGTAATAGGTGCATTATTGTAACGTCTGCTTCAGTCTCAAAAGCAATGCAGAGCCTGAGCTGCATGGGCAATGCTACGTCATCTTCAGAGCTCTTTGAGGTAGTGCTGCTTTTCTACTTCTGCCTTGCAGGTGACAGCAGGAGTTTGGGTTCTGGCATGGTCCCCTCACCTCCCTAGCCCCTTTCGCTGCCAGCTTGGGATGTGGACCCTTCCTTTTCTTCTCCCCCAGGCTATCCATGTCTGGCACTGGTTTCCAGCTGCAGCTGTCACACTCGGTGCAATCATAAGCATGGACAAGGGATGTAGGCTTGCCTCTTCTCTGGCTTTATTGCTGAATATGAAAATTTTTCAAACCAGTCAAAGATACAAAGCTCTGGCTATTTCCCGCTCTGCTGTTAGGTGCCAGAGGAGATTTTTTTTTTTTTTTAATCAGATGCAGCAGCTCCTTTGGAATTAAATAAAAAAACCTCCCAACAATAATAAACAGCAGCAACAACAAAACTACCTGTCTTTTACCCTGTTCGGCTGTTCATTCTCACAGTAGTAAGGACAGACATTTTTCTTCTAATAAATTTATGTAGTTTAAAGCTATTATGAGTAGAAGCATCTCCCTTTGCTGCTGGGGTGAGTGGCATCTGACCTGCACATAAACACTCTCCTGTTCTCGTATTCATTGTAGGCAAGCGGTCTGAGCTGGGTCAAGATGCAGACTTGAATCTATTCGATGGTTCTCCATGTTGCTCTCCAAAGAATTGCACTGCAGTGAGGCTCTAGACTTTCTTCTTTACACAAATGTCAGTGGACAGATTCAGGGCCTAGATGTCAACTCCATTCACGTACCGGTTTGCCTCATGTTTATTAAACTGTGCCTGATCAGAATCAAAATAAATTTACTAAAGTCAAAACTACTGATGTTGAGAGGTCAAAAAGATACAAATAATTGCATTTGTAATTACACTATTAAAAAACGGCAAACTTTTGCATGTGACTAAATTAAAAAGACCACCTTTTTTTCCTAATAGCGCTCCTTTTAGTAATGTACAGAATAGACTATTAAAAATACAAGGGTGAATTTTTCTACGCTCCACTTAAAAATCTCAGTTCAGAAACTTGTCTGTTTAGGTCTTCTGAACAAAGCAATGACACTAATACATGAAACGTAATCTGTTAATGGCTTACAGTCATCTGCGAGAAGGGAATATATAGATTTTCACTTAATGCTAGTGTTTGGTACATTAAAAAAATCCAACAAAATATTGTTGAGTAGTTGGATATTGCTGGAAAAACAAATAGGAGTATGAGAAGGAGATCTCTTCAGCTATATTCAACCAACTAAGAAGAAAGAAATGAGAATTTCTCCTGTGACACTGTCATCCTACATTGCAGGGGAAGGTTTCAATATTATTGCTGAAACTTTGTTAAAAAAAAAAAAATTTAAAAAAAGTAGCATCTTTAATAGTCCCAACATCAGTCATGGAAATTCAGAACGTGGTTCACTGTGACCTTTACAGTATTAAACCTGTCTAAGGATGCTCTCCCAGCTTCTCAGTAGCACTCTGAAACTGTCAAGAAATGGTGTCCTTTTTTGAATTTGCTGCAGGTGTATGTTTGAAGTTTATAGTATGGGAGGAATAGAGATTTCAACCACGAAATACAAATATTGTATATTATATTAGTTGTTCAGTTATATCAGTTGTTCAGAACGCAGCTAAGTAAGATTAGAGATACTTTGAATGTAACATTTAAAGTTCTCTTTTCTGTCTTAATGGAAGTTCGGCTTTGAGATAATTAACAAAGTGCTTGGTAGTACCTTGGAGGTGGAGGGGAAAAGAGCAGACAACTGAGACTTTGTAGTTCCATGTTTATACAAAAAAAAAAAATTTCTTTCGGCAGCATTTTTTTTTCTTAACGTGTGGACAAGATGCTCTGAACTCAGCTCTGAGAACTGAGTCTTATTAGTGAAGTGCCAAATTGAGAAGGTATTGTGATGTATTTTTGTTTTGTGTTGGGTTTTGGGGATGTTCTTTTTGTGGGGGAGGGCAGGTTGGAGGGGTTTTTTTGTTTGCTTCTTGGTTCCATTTAGGCGATTATAAATTTCTCTGCTTGGAAGCCACCCCTTCCCCAAGCCCTCCTGATAAACAGCAGGTAGAATTTCGTGTGCCCTGATCTTGAGAAGCAGTAAGAATTTAACTGCATCTCTCCTTCCAGATCATTCCTTTGAGAGGCAGGTAAAATGAACTTATTTTGCAAACCAAGTTAATGATCCAAATGTAGGATGAAGTGTTAAAACTTAATAATTGATGGTACATCCTATGTAAAAAGACAGATGCTCTTCACTAACTCCACTTTATCACCCACCTTCCCGCACACATCATTAGGCTGTGGGACTGCAGCTATTTGCAAATGGATAAAGGAAGATTATTTTTGTTGTGAGAATGATCGTTTCCCAGATGAAATTTGGGAAACTTCTTTTTTTTTCTGAAGATGCTCTCATTCATTTTACCTGTTCTAGTGTGAGAAATCAAAACTCCTTTCTCTTACAAAAGGCATTCTGGGTTCGCATCGCTTTGATAACAGTTTTTTTTTTTTAAGCTGATTTGCGTGTCCGTAGGGTTCAGAATATCTCATCTTTCTAAATCTTAAATCTTCTAAAGGGTGAACTGCAGTTTTGACCACCTTTGTCTTACCTTCATAACTTTAGGTTTGCAAATTTGCATGAAAGTTTTCTGGTGAATGAAAGACCTCTCTCATTTTGCTCCTGTAAAATGAATTATTAATTTGTTTTGTACTGAGGTATGAGGAAATAGTAAGCTTCAGCTTACTAGATATCCAGGCGTGGTCTGTGTAAGCATATTGAGAATTTGCTTTAGTTCTCTGGATGTTGTAGGCAGTAATGTGCTAGTTGGCTTAGAGTATTCCTGTACATACACAGCTAGATGAATGTAAATGTGCCCTCAGATGCTGATGTCTTAGAATCGGAACTAGACAACAGAACTTCTGGTTTGTCCATTATAGTCCCATTTGATGCTTCGTGCTAATGAAAGCACTGTTGTTTGAGACCCTGTGAGTGTTCTGTCTTACTTTCTCTGAAAGCCTCGCTGTAACTTTAGAGGATGCACTTGTTCTGTGAAGACTATTTAGTGGTGGGGGTGTGTGTTAATGGTCTTTTCAGTGTCAGCTCATTTTTCTGGCGTGTTTTTAAGGGGGAACGTGCTTCTTGGGAATGGTTTGTGGTACTTCGGGCAATTTGGTCTTTGGAAGGAGAATCAGCAAATTGTAAAACCAAAAGGGAAGTTTATTTTATTGTTTTCTAATGTTTTTTCTTGTAGGCACTGTTGTGGGGACTAGAACTTGTCTTCAGCTCCTGTTAGACAAAGAGGAAGTTTATTCTTATGGCAAGACGTGAGCTTGGCTTGTATGCCTTACTTGATTGTTATGTATATCATTGCCAAAACTCACAATTGTTGGAAAAGTTGCAAGCAATGGGGTTAATTTCTGTACTACCAGTTGGCTTGCTTTACTACAATAAATATAAAAATGTCATGTGCAATAATTCTTAACATCTTGACAGAATTGTGTGTAACTTATAGGAAGCTTTTAAAAGCAGAAGTGTTTTCTACCAGACTAATGCTTTTTGGTTAGGCTCAACAATGGATCTACCCTATTTAGTGCGGCATTGGTGTGGGGTGTTTTTCTTTTAATAAAACCAATAGTCACTAAAAGATGCACTCTGTCACTCTATTGCTGCTTGTTTTCTACTAGTCTCCTTTTCTGCTGAGAGTATTTGTCTCATAAATAAGTCATGCCACAGAGAATCTGTGCTGTAGCATCATCCCTTCCATCTTTCCTACTGTTGGAATTGCTTTGATTTTGATGTGGACTAATTAAGTTCACATATCTTTATGGACATCTTTAACAGAGTAGTTAAAGAAAAGATAGCTGAAAAATCTGTGCTTTTCTAATGGAGGCTGTAGGACTTGTTAGGACTTTGATCCTACATATCCTGAAGTTTCGGGTTTTTTTTTTCCTCCTTTCTGGAAGGATGCTGTCTGGAGTATTTCCATCAAAGTAGTATGGCAAAGTTCCCAAAAGCATACCTGTGTTCATATGAAGAATCAGATTTCTTAGTTTTATGCAGGGCAAAATGCAATCTATGCAGCCTGGGCAGGGTTTAATATGACTCTCTGCACAGCATCAGGCAGGTTTGTTTAGCTTGCTCCTTGAATTGCTTCCCCAAGTCATGTGCACACAGATTAGATCAATACATTACCTAATAGGATGTTTAAAAACGTTTCCACGATTTGCTGACATGGGGGAATGGTGAGGTAAAGTAATAGATTTTGTACTAGATCTTAGAATACACTACTGCGGTATTGGCAAGCCCCTTGTTCTCATGTGAAATTCGCTACTGCAGTGGTGCATTGCAGGAAATAGATAAAAATCAACACACAGAACATATCCACGCATCATATATATTCAGGGAAAGAGATGCATTTGAACCTTAAGCAGCTTACGTGTTTTCACAAGGCAAATATGCTTTCCACTTTTAAAAGAATCTTACTGTAGAAGGACGTGATTTAATTTGAACAAGATCCGTTATTTAAATGGTTTAAAAACACAATAGGCTCTTAAATGCATCTTTTATAGAGTACTTGAGAAATCATTTAGATTTGTAAATGCTAGTGGTGGGGATGAGCACCTACCAAAGGAGAAGCAAATAAGCAATTTCAGCATAGTCATTTAAATTCAGGAGAATTGCTTTGTTCTTGTTGAACTACAGCTTTTTTTTTTTTTTTTTCTATTGTGACTATAGATGGGAAAACCAAAAGTATATCTTTAGAGCATCCTCCTATTTTTTCCCCGAGTTTGTGCTGTCTTTTAAATTGTGCAACTTTTTTTTCCTCCCAAGTATAATTTCAGCCTTGTACCTGCTGTGGAATTTTGTGTGGAACAAAAATTCAAAAAGTTGGTTGCTTTGTTTTTTTAAATAATCTTGTTTAATGACCTGCTCTTGGCATAATGTATCATCCAGAGTAAGGAGAACAGGGGAAAAAAAATGCATGTACAGGTTAAATGGTAACTATTCAGATCTCTGGTTGACCCCCAAACACAATCCTTAATTTCATTAAAGCTCTCTAGCTTTAGGTAGACTCTCGCTGCTCTCTCTTAAAGAGCCCGTGAACCAAAACTGTGGTTTTGGAGCTTGGATGGACTTCGGCTACGACATTGTTCTCATTTAAGAATGCGTCTTTGCAGAGTTATTCAGAAAAACGTGTTCTCTCGCTTCTGAGAGAGATTGTCCATACATGTAATCCCCTAACTTCAGTGTGTTGGAGCTTTAGCTGTAATTCCCTTCAGGGTACGTGCACTCCAAGCTTAAGATAGCAGAGATTGTCAATAGAAGTAACTCTCCAGCTGCATAGCCTAACTGGTTAGAACAGGAAGGTGTGATTACTGCACAAATAGCTGCAATTGCTCTAAATGTGTGTCACTGCCCCTCATTTGGAGATGGTGGCACCAACAGTTGAGCCAGCAGAACAAATTATGAGAGTGCTCCTCAACCTGTCTTAGTTTAGAAAAATACATCAGGTGCAAACTGTATAAGATGAAGCAAAACAGTTCAAACCAGCCCCTTCCAGCAGGAAGGGGACAAGTAAGATGAGTTTACTGATGTTTTCCATTCTGCCGCTTAGTGCAGAGCCTCGTTGGAGCTTTGATCTTATTGAATGAAAGTCCACATTAAAAGCAAATCATTATTCTTGTTCTGAATCCTTGGGGAAAAAAATTACTTACTTGAAGTAGCTCATTTAAGAATGGGAAAGGTCGCTTTAGGATAGGGTGATCCTAGTGTCCAGTGGCATATAATGTCAGGAACTACCGCATCAAGTTTAGTACATGAGAGCTAAAGTACCTGTCCTCAAGCGGTCTGGTTCTTTCTGGAAGAAAGGCTCCAGGAAGGCTTTTCTGACTTCTGTAGATCAGTTTTTGTAGTTATTAATCCAGTATTTGTGGATAGGGAGTGGGGAAAAGGAGGTTGTCTCTTCTGAAATAACTTTCAGTGAATTTTTTTTTTTGGTTCTTTTTTGTTTTTCTTCTCTCTCTCCCTTGACTGGTCTCAAAGCAGCTGTAGTATATTTGGGCACAGTGGGAAATGGTCTTTAACACAAATCTCTAAATTAATGCATTCAAGAGTTCAGGAAAGCATGTGGAGTCATAAAAAAACCCTACTATATTATCTGGCACTTAGTATGTATAGAAGTATTTTTTAAGCTCCTTCTGTGGAACTTCTTTGCAGTCTGTCTTTTTTTTTTTAAACTCAAAGCTATTTCAAACTTGCTTCTTTCAGTTCGGATCAATGAGTCTCCTTATTTTATACTGGACCTTTTTCCAGCTGCTGCTTAGTGAAAAGTTACCCATATTTTTCTTTACAGTGATAGGGAATGAACCCCTGCCAGTTTATGACTGGAAGAGAGTACTGCTGTGTGAACGAGTTATTAAGGTAACGAGTCATTGTGCTCTAGGACTGCTCAGTAATACCCATTCCCATTTTGTGGTACGGTTGGGAGAAGGAAAGTGAACACTCTGGCTATTGATTTGTAAGTCAGTGGATGCTGGGATATCACCTGCTTTGTGAAAGTTTTCTAGGATAACTTTATCCAGATTTATTCATCCCTAAGCAGAACAGGTAGTATTATTTCAAATGATGTTGATGGTCCTTTCAGGCTTATTCTGAGTGTTGTTGCTTCCAGCTGCTGTGTCTAGAAGATGCTTTTATAGATGGCCTCTCTTCTTGCATGTTAAAAAACAGCCCCTCTGTATTGCTTATGCCCTGTGAACTTGAAGGGTTTACCTGTGTGTTCCTCTTGTGTCCTGTCTTTTGGTCAGCTTTCTGGCTTTGTTACCAACAATTCACTTTGGTGTAGAGCCTTTTGCTGGTTTTCAGCTAACTCTTGGCAGCATGGTACCTCTCCTGTCATCTTCCCAACCTTTGAGCAGAGAATAGAAACAATTGTTTACTGCGTCCAAAGACACAAGACAAAGTACTGTCAGGCTTCCACAGTCACTCTTGTGGTTAATTTTACATTTGAGAAGACCTATTCAGGACCTGGAAACAGTCCTGATTGGTTTCTTTCCCTTTTTTTTTTTTTAACTCAATTCTACCATTATTATTTCTCTGGATGAGGATCTTGGCCCTATCAAAATATTTGGCCAACTGTGTTGTGGTTCCTGGTGAGTTAGCCACGCTGCTGTTGTGGCAAGCCGTCCCTCCTGCAGAAGGTAGCTCAGGCTGCTTTATTAATTAGGATTAACTCACATTCTCCACAGCCTCCACAGTATTTGTCAGCCTGGCATCGGAGCACCACAGAGCACTTAGCAGAGACTTATCATTGCCAGATAAGGAAATTGAGATAATTTGTTGACTAAAAAATACAACTGAAAAAGGAATAGGAGTAGTCTCCTTTTAAAACTTTTAGACCAAAAAGAACTAATGAAGCATATCATTCAAAATATTCTGATACTGGCTTAAAAAACTGAGTCTTGTGTGGTTGCTGGTGTGTCCTCCGTGAAGATGGG
>VXBH01000028.1:276954-301045 GCA_013400035.1 Rynchops niger
AAAATAAAAGCGGTGAGAAATTGCCTTCAGAATTTGAATTGCAGAAAATGTTTAATCATTCTTTTTCTGGCAGTAGGTACTGTGCAGCTAATCTTTTTTCAAAATCGGGGTTAAATTAAGATAAAATGATTCTGAGGTTGGAGCAGGTGAGTTGAATGTACATGTTGCTTTGCCTTATCAAAAGACAGGTAGTTCGTGCCCTTGCTGGGATGCAGCATCTTGGATAAGGTGCAATGGAAAAGCTTTATCAGTTTAGAAAGAAAAAAAAAAGTTTACTCCAGTTGCTTTCTAGCATCTTTCGTAGCATGCTCAGTACTTTTCCTTTTCCCTGTTTTAGATTTTCTCACTTCCAGGCAGAAGTAGGATTTGTTGGAATTAGCCACGGGTTAATCTAATCTACAGAAGGACAGCAAGCTGCTCAGATGGTCCTAATGGTATACTTCATTTACACAGAGTTTGAGAACTGTGATGTTATTTAACAACTTGGGCTATTTCATCTTTATTTATAAATTGTGATATTATTGTCTTCAAACTTGTGCTCGGATGGACAGAGCCAAACGTCCTGTTCACAGCCTAGGAAAGCTGGGTAGGCATGTTCTCTGTCGCACCCGATGGCAGTATGGGAGCCACCAAATACACCGCTGCAGAGCAAACGCCTTAGGTTTAATGTTTGATGATGAAATACTGAACTGTCTCTTTCTCCTGCTGTCTAAACAAACACTTAGAATAACCAAGTTGAAGAAGTTACCTGTATTTTTTTTTTTTTTTTCTTTTGAAGTGACTTCCCGGACACTTATCAAACAACAAAAGTCAGTAACTAGCAAACAGTTTTGCTAGTACTAACAACAACTTTACTAGTACCCCAGCCATAGTGGGGCTGGAAACAAAATTTAAAGTATTGATGGAATATTCTTTAAAAAAAATAATTGGCATTTCTAATCAGGCAATAGCATAATTAAGACTTGGTTGCAGGAAGTGAGTGAACAATACTTAAGTTGATTTTTTTTTTAAAGCTGATGTGTCAGAAATGTGCGCTGACTCACAGTAACTGTGAATCATCCTATCAGCGTGTGGAGGAGTGATTTATATGCCATGCCATGGAGAGCTGTAGAATCAGTTCCCTCTTCTTTGTTTCTTGAAACCTAAGAACATGCCTTTGAAGTTTTAAGTATTTAAATTTATGAAATATCTGAGCCACTATGCTAATGGGTGATGGGTCTGTGGCCTGCCTGCCTTAGAAAAGCAGTACTGTGAGTCTTGAAGTAAACGTAGACTAAGAAGTGATAGAAATGTCATAAGGCAGATTTGACCTAAATTTGTTACTCTTGAGGTGCAGAGAGTACTCAAGAGTAATAAATCTTGTCAGCTGTGGTTTAATATTGGCTTTCTCCTCCCACAAGGCAGAAGAAATGCTGCTGTTGGAATAGCCATAGGGTCTCCATCTGCAGCGAAGAAAGAAGCAGTGGTCGGTTGTGTGACCTTTTGTGATTGTGTCCTTTCTTCTTTCAAAAAATAGGCTAAGGGAAGCGTGCTGTTCGTCACTCAACATGTGCTGCTGTATCTGTATCACATTTGGGCAAGAATTTGTTGCAACAAGGGTGGATGAGAATAAAAATAAAAGTCTGTGCCTAGGCTATGGTCTAGATGTGGCAAGGTGAATAGGAGAAGCAAAAATTGACACAGAGGCTTGATGGTACCTAAAATGTGCATATTAAGACTGGGAACTCTGAATATGTAAGGAAATGTTTAAGTTTCCCTTAAATGTCTTGATCTGTGGCCCAGTGAGGGCATTTGCACTTTGTATCTGAAAAGTTTCAATCAAAAGTCTCTGACTTTTCTGTTTTGGGGATTTTTCTGTTTTCTTTCCCCTGTTCTGCTGTTAAACTAATGAAAACTGCAAACTTTACAGTCTCTTCACTTTTGTTCATGTGTCTGTAAGGGATTAAGGGCTCAAGAAAGCAGAGTCGTTTTGGGAGCTGTCACAAGTTCCTAAGGCTCTGGGCGAGTGGACACTCATATGTTGCTTTCTCCTCCTTCTCTCCCACCAGGGTGTGCAAGCCTCATGGGGGAAAAGGGGATGAGACTTGAAAGGATGGGACTTCTGCCAAAATAACTGCTGTGGCAGTTGTACCAAGGTTAACTTTGGAATAGGTTTCTCGGTTTCTCACAGAAATCCTACTTCAAAATTCAGCAACCACAAGTGGGTGGGACTCATCAGTGTCTCCTTGTGCCTGGAGTTCACCTTCTTTCAAGTCCACTGAAGTACTACCTTGTAAGGAATGGTTTGTCTGAGCTGAAGTAACGCTTCTGGAGCACAAATGCTGCTTCTTGGAAACAAAGGAGATTATGGTGACAAACTTAGGCATGGAGGAAGAATTTCTCACAGGCACCTGTGTTCCCTAGGTAGGCATATTTAGAGCTGCACAACAAAGACCTTAATCCATGTAGACTGGGGTTAAAGTTCTTTCTGAAGAATTAGACTTGGTTTTAGGTTGGAAAGGGAAGTGTACCCCTCCAAAGTCTTCCAGTAATGATGGTGACATATTAGAAAATTCAGTACTTTCTCCTCTTGCTTCTGATGTGTCTAACTGTTGTGTCTGTTTTACACAAAAACTTAATTTTAAAAGGTGCAGAAATTGAAGTAGGTTTGTACTGGGAAATTTTTACTTTCCTAACGCTAAAGATTTGTATGTGATCAAATGCTTGCAGGGATCCATAGCTAGTGTATTTGCTTTAGGAGTACCTTAAGAATCTGCTTCTTTGAGTTACTTGTGAACATGTACCATGTGGTAACAGCTTCCTTATGATCTCTTAACCTCCCAAGCCTCCCACTGTCTCGTTAGTGTTACCTAGTTCATCTTTTCCCGTGAACCTGCGTGGTGAATATGGTTTGCAGACAGTGGAAGGTAGGAGGTCTTTGGCTTATAAGCTTCTAACTGACGACAGCTCTGTTCTGAAAGGGCTTTGTTATATTTAGTGTGAGCATAAGAGGCAAGACTCCTTAAGTATACCCTAGTGGAAATGTTCTTTAAAAAGATGTTTTCCCCTCATATACATTTAAATAAAACCCAAGCTTCTAAAGCTACTTCTGAAATATCTGGACGTACAGAAGGATGGTTTGCGGTAGCTAAGGTCTATTGCATGCATCTTGCTTTTTCCGCACAGTTTGCGTTGCAGGGATAGCGTATTGCCACTCGAAACTGCCCTTCGTTGGTTGGAGGGGTCAATGTTATATGAAGTTGAAACAGGTTTGTAAGTTCTTGGAACAATGGACGCTATGTGCCCAGTGTGAGCACCTTGCTTTAGGTGGAGGAAAGGAGAGCAGGAGGGGGAGCTGTGGGACAGGGCGCTGCTGGGGTAGAACAGCAACACCAGCTGGATGTATTCATTTTCTCCACTGCTGTTTTGATGGTTAGGATGGTAAGGCTGTTAGGGTGGTCAACTAATAATAAGCTATTCTGACAATTTGGGAAGTCTTGAAGTGTCAGCAATCTAGTTCTTGACCTACTGATGCCTGCTGCTTTCTTTTTAACTCATTTTGTGTCATAGCTGTGAACAGTATTAAGAGCTGGTAACCTTTAGAGATGGACTCTGTTGACCTTGTTACAGGTGATTTCAACCAGTTCCTGTTGTGTGTCGTGCGCTAGTTTTTACATCCTCATTTGTTAGGCTGTTTAAACCTCCTTTTAAAGAAGGTACAGAACCATTGCTGAGGGTCTGGGTGTGCGAGTTACCACTGCCTTAGAAATAGAGAGATGAGTAGTGGAAAAAACACTGAAGAGGAAAGTGGGATATCTAATGTTGCTCATGGCTGCGGCTGCGTCAGAAACATTGTTAGTGACTGTGCACACGCCATTTATATTGTGTGGGACCATTTTTTCCAGTTTTCTATAACTTAAAAAAAGAATTATTATAATCTTCAAGAAAGAAAATGCTCAGTGCCTCTTCTGGTTTCTGTGTGCAATTTGTTAGAGTATGAAAGCAAAAATAAAGGGGATAGACAGAGGTTCAGCATGGACTGAAGGGAGACTGGCTGGGGACATAAGATGAGGGACCGAGTGTGGGGGGAGAGAGAACAGGGTTAAAGATGGAGAGTGGAGTAACTGAGAGTGAGGAGAATAAAGGAGAGAAGCAAGTAGGGAACAGAATAAAATAATGCGGGAAGCAGAATAATAACGGGAGAGGGTATGGAAGAAGGGGAAAATTCTACATTTATGTCTTAGGATAAGGAAGGGATGTTCTCGTATCTAGGAGGACATACCAGAGAAAAGAAGTGACAGGTTGATTCTGCAACCAAAATGCTGCTAGACTTCCCCAAAGCATCTGGACCGTAAACAAGACCAAACTTGTATTTTAAAGAAGTTGAGTCGTGTTTTAAAGCAGGCTTGTGGCTTTATGGGTCCAACTGATTTTGACTACACGTTTGCAGTATTCTGTTTGGTCTTAGACTGTAGCCTCAAAGAGATGTGAGCAGGGGTGGAAGTATTATGAAACAAAGTAATTTGATTATGTGGGGTGGGGTGGGAGGGTGGCAGCTTTGTTTTAACTTAGCAAATGGTTTAAAAGCACAGACAGATGAAAAGGAGACAGCTAATCTAGTTAAGAATAGCCACTATGGTTTTTGATATTGATTTATTTCTTCACTCTGTCTTTTAACCTTATTTTCTTACAATTTTAGAAAAACCATCTTGAGCTGTACTGAACAAATAGAGAATATGTATAAATGATTAATTAATGATTACATAAATGGTTGAACTTTTCTTTTAACTTACCACCAATTTATTTTACATTCTTTGATTTCTCTTAACTTTCATTGAAATAAAAACTCTTAGGGTATGATTTTTCTGCCTTTTAGTCTAAAAGGGTCGTTTTTTACATGCTTGTTATATCATCTGTTTACAATATATTTAATGCGAAAAGATTTATTTTTAGCTGGCTAAGTAGAATAGCTAGTTGCTAGAGTTGTCATAGCAGCAATCTTAACAGATAGGCTGATCCTATTTAGCTTTTGCAGCCAAAGAGCGACCGTTAGGCAAGAGTTTGACAGTTCTGCAGTATTTTTCTAAAGATGGAAATTGTGCTGCTAGTGGTGAGTTTTTATGGTCCTACTTCAAAATATTTCTTTCTGTAGGTGTGTGGAGTTTGATTCAAGCGATCTATTTTCATCTAACAGAAATTAGGAGAACTTTGAGTACACAATATGTGAGATTCAGAATTTAAATCTTAATTTGTAGAAGCTTGAAAATGAATTACACAGTGCAGCATACTGCAGGCTTCTTCGTTGATTATTTTTTTTTTAACAGCCATAAGTATTTTGGAAGAAAAATGCCAGACTAGAGAACAGGATCATGCGTCACTTATTCAGGACTAATTGTAAGTTGTGGCAGACTGGGCAAATATTGCTGAAGAACTTTGGGGATTATTTTTGATGGAGTACACTGTCTGGGTTAGATGATAGCTTGGTATTTTAGTAATTCTGATTATTGGGGTTTTTTTTATTATGAAGAACAAAATGGTACTTCTTTATTGACAAGCAACGGAATAGTATTTTCAGATTATACCCTGCAAAATAAGGCATACCTCTATAAGTGATCTCTGCAGCTCTGAGCTGTTACAGAAGTTCATTTACTCTCGAACATATGTCTGAATGCAGTTGCTGTTGTCTGACATAAAAAGTAAATTTACTGTGAGGGATTTCTCCCATCTGTATCCTCCAGACAGACGATGTCCGACCTGAATTGGTTTCAGTGTTTTTGAGCAAAAGGCTTATCCCTCAAGCTCTCTTAACTCTCTTACTAGGCAGGGTAATTTTTCAAAAGATTTGTTGAAGTACCTGAGTTTAATGCTAAAAGAAAGTTTTGGGTGTTGTTGGCTTAAAGAGTGCTTCAAATATGATTGAGAGACAAAGTCTACTTAACCTTCTAATTGCCCTTTTTTTTTTTTTTCCTCTAGGCCTGTTCATTAAAATGTATTGTTATCATAGGAACACAGACCCTCATGTCAGGTGTACATGCTTATTAATTTCCAATGAATCATGGTGACTTTCATCACATACCTCCGCATTCTGGGTCTCTCTGGGTAACGGTCAGCACATAGCTTTCCAAACTTGATTCAAAGCCAGTCTTGAGAGTGGCAAAAGTAACTTCTGTAACTCTTTGACTGATGTGGATTTGATGTTGCGCCACTATTTTGTGGGCTGGTATAGAGAAATCTAATGAACGAATCTGCCAGAATCTCCCAGCAGAGAAATGAAATGCCAAATACCCACAAACATGTTAATGTTCAAGTTACATTACAGCTTTTGACTGGATTGAGGAGCTTGGTGCTGTGAAAAAGCAGAGTCTGTGCTGTGGTCCCACCACCCAAAACTCCTGCCTCTTCACCCCTTTTACCTCCCTGTGGAGCATCTGCTTTCTCTGAGCTCTGATGTTCACCTGAATCTACTCCATCTTCCCCCAAACCTACTAACCTGACAGAAGACTAGTTTTAGCCTAGCTTCAGCTTCCAGGTTAGCAAACCTGAACCAGCTTAGCGAAGGGGCTGTTGAGCAGCAAAGCCCTTTGCTTCAGGGTAGGGACTGTGGGTGGGGGCTGATTTTTGAAGCGCTGATCAAGACCAGAAGTATTGAGACCTCGCTCCCCTGGTAATCAGCGTCTGTGCCGCTGTACTGTTAAGCCCATGAAGTGTTAGCCATAATGCCCAAAGGTTCTGCACCAGCAATGGATGTTTGAGTGGCTCATAGCAAGCTGGGCGGAAGAACTGGTACAGGTTAATCTGGGGGAAAAAGGGCAGGTTCATTTCAAACAGATCTGCCTCCTAGCTTGAGCACGTGGCTATGATGGTCATCCTGCTGGTACCTGGTTGGTACGCGGATAGAAATGCCCAGGTGGAGTGAGGGAATAGTAGGACTGTATTCCAGCAGCAGTGCCTGCTTACCCTGGCTTGAAATCTTCATTAAACTTCAGGCTGAGAGTTGTAAACGGGTTGACTATTGTCTGTCCTTAGATGAGACTTGCTCCTATCAAGACTTGGAAGTGTGTTGGGTGAATGGAAGAGTTTTCTCCGATAATATGTCTTAATTGGTGGTTTTGTCACATGGGAGCAGAACTGTTTCCTCCGCTGGTCCGCAGCATTCAAAAAGAACTGTGTAAAAGGGAAAGCCAGCTGTTAGATCTACTCCTGTTCCGCTGGACTTGGAGCTGTGTTTCTGTCACTCATAGTCTGTGTCTGTTTCTCTATTTCAGGCCAAGTCGTGCATTTGTCATATGTGTGGTGCCCACCTGAACAGACTCCACTCTTGCCTCTACTGTGTCTTCTTTGGCTGTTTTACAAAGAAACATATTCACGAGCACGCAAAGACAAAGCGACACAATTTAGGTAAGATGCCATCCTGATGTACGCACCGCTGCTTTTTAACTCACTTTCTTATCCCTGTCAATTACAGGCCAGTAAGGTGATATGTTCTTGTAGCTACCTCATTAGACAGGGAGAACAATTTTATTTGTGTTTTGGGTGGATTAGTGGCATTATTTTAAACCTGGTGCTTAAGCTTCCACTGCATCACAGATAAGCTTTTGTTCACGACTTAGAATTTGAATTATTACTGTTTGGTATCTTAGTATTTATGAATTGATGTCATATGTCAGGAAAAATAATAATAATATGTGTAGACATACTTTTCTTTTTTGCTAAGTATGAAAAATAAACTAGAGCATTTATTTCAGTGAACTTTTGTTCAGGAGGTCGTGTTCACTTTTTTTGTTCTTGCTAAGAAAAAAACATCATTCCATCATTCCTATCACAAAGATGACTAATCAAGTAACAATGAGAATTATTTAAACTTCTAAAGTTTTGGGTTTTGTTTTTTTCTGTCTTGGCTTTTTGTTTTCAGTGGGGTCGATAACCTGGGTAATAAGAAGACAGTTTAGGAAAAGGTACTCCACATCAGTTAAACTACCTCAAAAACATGGGTAAAACAAGTGCTATGTAATGTTCAAGACCAAAAGCATTCAGTTTTGTTTTAAATTACTTACTGCTTATAGTTTAGAACACTTCAGAGTTATAAAATATCAGGATTTTGCATTATATTAAAATTCGGGTTGTGTCAAAATAGCTGTATATAATTTTGCTTGGTGTACAACACTTCATTTTGCTTCAAATTAAAATACATTCTTGGTGGAGTGATACAAGAAACAGGAAAAAAGGCATTACTTAATGGAATAAATTTTCTCTTGACCGGTGTGGCCCCCATTCTCATTTAATTTATCTGAAGTGCTTATGAAACAGTCTTTAATTTCCATGAAAACAAAGGTACTTCAGAAGTCCAAGAGTGCTGTCTACTCCTGCGCTTAAGAAACTGGCATCTAAGTTTACTATTTATGGAAAAGATTATCTAAACCAGCAAATCATTACAGTTTCTCCACAGGTGTGAAGAAAGAAAATATTTAGGCTCCGTAGTGGTATAGCTTAAGTTTGTAAATGCCTTGAAAAATAGAATATTGGAAAGTAGTACTGAATATCCATAATGTTTATGAAATTGCGAGCCTTTGAGAGTACCCAATCATAATTCTTGGTGTCAGGGTAGGCAGCAACATTCAGTACGAACTAAAGCAGAGATAGCTGTGCTTTACATGGTAAGTTCGGGAGGAAAGAATGAAGTGTACTAGGGTGAGAAGACATCTGAAATCGGTAAACGCTGATAAGGCCACATCTGGAATCCTGTGTCCAGTTCTGGGCTACCCAGTAAGAGAGAGTTTGGAGCTACTGGAGCGAGTCCAGCAAAGGGCCACAAAGATGGTGGAGGTACTGGAACACGTCTTACGAGGAAAGGCTGAGAGCACTGCAATGGTTTAGCTTACAGGAGATGGCTCCGGGGGATCTCATCAGTGTGTACAAATATCCGAAAGAATGGTTGAAAAACGTGGAGGCGTGCTCTTTTCAGTGGTGTCTATACAAAGAGGCAGTGAGCACAAAATGAAACGCAGGATGTTCTATCTGATCATCAGGGAACATGTTTTTACTGTGAGGTTGACCGAGGACTGGAATGGGTTGCTCTGAGGGGTTGTGGGTTGCCTGTCCTTGGAGATACTCAAAAGCCATCTGGACATGGTCCTGGGCAACCTGCTTGAGATAGCCCTGCTTGAGCAGGAGGGTTGGGCAAGGTTGACCTCCAGAGGTCCCTGCCAACCTCAAGTGTTCTTTAAAAACGGAAAAAAGAAACCAACCCTATATGACAATTTCTTTTATTATTATTGCTTTTTACAGGGTGTAATCTCAATGAGCTTTTGAAGTCCGTTCAGTAGGTGAAATTATTTGGGAATCTTTACCAATGCATAAGTACAAATTACTCTAGGTAAACTCTATCTAAGGATTTCTGGTAAAGTGTATATATGTATAAAAAACCCTTTTGTGCCAATGTAAGCTTATGGCCATGTTTAAGGTTTAAAAAAATACTGCACTAAATTGAGACTGCAGACAGTATTTTCCTGTTTATCTGTGGATACTGGGTAAACACTGTAATATTTTTACTGCTAAATTTAGCATATTTGTGGAGAACCTTTTAAAAGAGCTTTATAATTGCATGTGTTGGAAGCTGCTGTTTATCTTTGTATTTGGGAAGCCTAAATTCTTTTAAGGTGTTTTTTTTTGTGCAGGGTAGAACTTGCTGTTTTCTGCTGTAGTGAAATATCTTCTGTTTCTTTAAAGGAAAACCAAAACTGGACAGAGGAGGGAGGTTCTTTGAAGATGCACTCTTGCTTGAAGATTGTTGTAGTTGTTCTCATGGTAGTAGACAATTAAGAACATGTCAGATAAGGTACTTCCCAAGAGGAATAGCTTTTAGATAAAAAGGACAAGAGTTAATTATACAAACCAAAGTACAGAATACAGTACTGTATCATCCCAAAAAGGATTCTTTTGCAGCTAAATATAATGTACTCCATGCACAAACACACGTAATGTGAAGATTGTACAACTGGCTATTTGATTTCTAGTTTTGGAGATTCCTTTTCTATTTTTTTAACGTATGCTTTGGTGTTTAATTTCCAGCTGCATGTGAAATGAGCTGTAAAAATATTTTTGTAGTTTTGCTAGTGCTTTTGGTTGCTTTTACTGCTGCAGTTCTGGTTGGGGAAATAACATCTGATCGGCAAAAACGAGCTAAGTGCTTTGAAATTTCAAAATGAACAGGAATTATTTTAAAACACTTGGTGACTTTTTGCTGAGCCAACATCAGTCTCCATGGAGACTAGCAGGAGCTGCACACTTAATCACAGTTCTAAGAAATATCATAGATTTCAGCTGTAACAGCTGTCTGAGCACTGGAAGCGATGTTTTTGCAGCTAACTGCTATATGTTTCAGGAGGCTTCGGGATCATAGTCCAGAGTGCTCTTAAAATATATCCCTTGTTATCTCTGTTTTCCTAAGCAATATAACTTAGACACTCACACTCTGACCTTATAATAATACCTGTGCTCTTGCTTCTGCTTGCCTATTCAGTATATATTAATAATACTGTACTTATTTTAATATATACTTTGAGTTGTGGATGTGGGTGATGGGGAGGTGAAGTAAGATCCAGCTATATGAGCTTCTTTTTTTACTCCCTGCACTAACAGTCCCTGTTAGTCGATCACCATGGTAGGCTGGTGTTTCCACTGCCTTGGGAATCATTAATGCAATGTAAAATTTTTATACAGCCGTGAAAACTTTTAGAAAGAGGTAGCTAAAACTGACCTTCCCAGGACTTTGAAGACTTGAGACAGTTCAAACTAGCCTTTTCCTGTTCTGTTTCAGTGCTGGTTTTTAATGCCTAGGCATCGCACAACCCCCTCAAATACATGAAAATGGTGTCAGTTACAAATACCTCTAGGTCTGTCCTAGGACTGCTTAGAGATGGTTTGTGCCAAAATGTGTAACATGCAAAGGAGGTGTCAGGAGCAGGTGAGGCAGGGCTGCCTGGCTGTCCATTCCCTCCTTTAGACTTGTAAGGTACTTAATCAAAGTCACTGATTAAAGATGCTACGGATCTGAAATCCAGCAGCTCAAGCAAAGTGATATCTTAGTCTGTTACTTCAGGAAATAGTTTCTACTGTTGCAATTCTAATAATAGAGAATCCTTAATTTTTGATTTTTTTCCTCTTCTCTCAATTTCATAAAACGTGTTTTGCCTCTTTGAAGTGGTTGTACTGGCTGAAGCTTTATCGTAAATACACAGCCTTCTACCTGGTAGGGGTCAACAGAGGTACCTTAGCGAACAGGCAGCAGTATAGCTATTAAGCATTTTTTTCCCTTGTTCTGCTCTCCTTTTTTCTACTACTTAACTCTTCAAAAACTTTCCGAAGAGGAGACTGCTGGTAGGTGCTTGTCTTCCAGTAGCTGCCAGTAGCCTGTCCAGTGTTAAAGCCTGGTTCCTTTCTGGCACCCGCCACATGCAAAGGCAGCAATTTCCACGGCTTTTTCTGAGCCGTGTGAAAAATGCAGAAGAAAGTATTCTTCTGGTTTGCTTTGTAATGGATCTTGTAACTTTGCTCTGTATTTCTTTTGTGAGGAATTAAGAAATGGTGAGTAAAAAAAACCCCTTATTGATCTCTTTTGGGGTTCTTGATCTTTTTGATATTGTCAGATGTTTCCTTTTCCCAACCTGTAGGACCCTGAACTTTTTTTAGCTTTTATTGACACTGTTGTATGATTCTCAACATCCTCATAATAGTTTCTTTTTTTTTTTACTTCTAATGTTCCATCTGTCGTGACAACTCTTTAGATTAATAGTTTACTATACTAATGACTTGTATTCTTAGTTTATACATCCATGACTTATATTTTGTGTTTCTTAATATGCTGCTCAGCACTGAGCTGATACTATTTGGGCGTTATACTCGGAGACTCCAAAGCTTTTTTCCTGAGTGTGGTAATTGTTACTCATCTGCTACCTTATTGGTAGTGATTAGAGTTTCACTGTTGGTGGTATTGCCTATTTGCTCAGTATCATCAAATCCTTCTGGAGCTTTCTGCAAGCTTCAGATTTGATTATTCTAGGTGAATGTGTGCCCTCAGCATACTTTGTCATCTTCCTATATAACTTTTCCAAATTGGGTTCCAGCACTTGGGGAAGCTACTGATGGTTTCTGTCCTTGTAAAAACTGACAGCCCCTTCCTTATCTCTTCTACAATTGCTCAATGAAGGAAAATACACGGTGACTTAGGCCCAGAGCAGCAGGAATGTGTCTGTGAACTATTGGTGCTGTAGAGAGTGTTCATCTTCAAAGTGTAGTAATGATTTTTTTTTTTTCAGTATCCTGGTTGGGACTGAAAATCCTAGACAGATACCAAATGAAGTTTTAATATTCTCTGAGTGAATATTTTCTGTTTTTATTATATAATGATTAAAACTTTTTAGTGGGGGTTTATCATATGAGAAAACAAAATCAATGATTCTGAGAATGGAGTATTTATGTGACCTTGCTTGGGAGTTTTCCCCCCACATGCTTTTACACACATGTATATTTATAAAAATATACACACACACACTGTCTTGTCTTGCCTACAAGAAGAATCATTGTTACGAGGCTTAGGAAAGTCTGTAACAGATAACCATTCTGGGTTAGGTTAGTTCAATTATGGCATCAAAGCTCTGAGTAGACCGATTTTAAACTCCTTGGTAAGGAGCCAACTCATGCATTTCCATGCTCTGTATGCCTCTGTCTGTTAGAGATGCACTCTTACACATGAGTAATATCTTTGAAACGGCACATAACACAATTTTTGGTTGAAGTCTTGGTCTGCTCTAAGGCCTGGTTCTGGAGTTAAAGAATAAAGGTAGGTGAAACAGCAGGGCTGAGGTTCAGTGGTTAGAAAACTAAACAAGAAACAGTTGGAAGACTGAAGTACCGTTCAGTTTCTAGGGAGACTGGCAAACAGTTGATTTCAAAATTAGTCCCGTTAGTGTGCGTTCATTATTATATCACAAACTGTTTGTTGAGGAACTGTCTTTCCTGAGTGTATGCTCATGTAAGGTTCAGTCCAATAAATACATTTGTGGTGAGAGGCACTGGGTGGGCGAACCTAATAATAATGCTCATAGATTAAGTTGAGGATTTTGTGGTAGAATTCAAAAAGCTTCTAGTTGACCTAGAAAACAAATAACTACATTTTTTCATCTGATTCAGAGGAAACATGGCAAAAACTGGTTTCTATATTTGAAGTTGGTCAAAGGAAAAAATCTGGTTACTGCTGTTAATATATAGCTGCCTGTTGAAATTTAATATGTAGTGAAGAACGGCAGTAAAAGTTATTTAAGTTTCATGTGAGTTGGAAGCTATTGACTATAGTGTTAATTCTGCATGATGGCAGTGTTCTCTTATAAACGGCGAAGACTTTCGTTATACCCTACGTGGAAGGGGCAATAAAAGCAGTTCCCAGCAGAGTGTATTGCAGTGCTAGAGTAACAGTTTGTTTTTCTCCTTTTGCATTTAGGCTCAGAAAGGGGTAGAAAAGGTCATCTGGGCATTTTAGCAGCTTATTAATTTGAGTTCTGTTCTAATGTTTGGCTTGGTGTGGGTGTTGAAAAAAGTCTGTTAAGGAGATGAAGGCAAATGGAAAACAGGACACCGTGTGTTATAGTTCTGTCAGAGACGGATTGTATCAGACTAATATGTCTCTTTTATAATATAACTGATTTTCTTAGAAAAAGGGAATACACTGCACCTAATTTGTCTAGACCAAGTGAAGAATTTGACATTTTGCCCCCTTGGAAATTATTACTTGAGGTAGAAGTGACAGGGATTAATGTAAGAATTGCGGTGTATATGAGGCAGGATAAAGGGAGACTGATGATGAATAAACCGAAAGCAGAGTGTGTAGGACACGTGGACTAGCAGAACTAGTCCTGTTTTACTGCTGTTTTCTAGTAGTTGAAGAGAATGAATTATATCTGTGTATGAAATTCATGATGGTCACGGGGTTTGGAGGTATTGCTTATACTGGGGAGAGCTAGGTAGGCCTGTGATAACCATTAAATAGCTTCATTGACTACAGTAATAAAAGTGAGGTAAAATTCGATAGTAGACAGTGCAAATTCTTTGTACTTCAACATAACATTCTTGTGATGTCAACCAGAGGAGCACTGATAGGAAGAGAAAGAAGAAAGCATTTTGGATATATAGGTCAGCCATAGGGTATGGCTTTGAAGCTCCATTATTCCTCATAGCCATTAAAAGTATCTGCTGTTATGGGATGTTTTGTGCAAAGTATTGCAGGTAAATTCTCATTTGCTTATGTGATGTGCATTCCAGCATGGCATTCCTATAGCTTGGCTCAAACTTTGAGCCAGACTGACCTTGTAAGAAGGCAGCAGGCATTTGTTTATTGCCCTTGTCCTCTGCCAGGAGCTGCTCTGGTAAGTGCAGGTAGTTACGAGTTCTTGCAAACCGTCTCTCAAAAGTTCCTCTTAGTATCAGAAATGACACCTGAAGAATTCTCTGTACACCTGGAATATTCTTAGCCCTCAGAAAACCGACCTGTTGAATACTGACCTGCATTTTACTAGCTCTCTGCATGCATCCGCTTCCCTCAGACCCAACTACTAACTGCTGTGCGTTTCTGGATCTTAATACCACTTTCATTGAAAATAGTGCTTTGAGGTGACTTTCCATTGTTGATCAAATGAGAATATGCAGATGAGCATAAACAGTTTGCATGATGTCATATGGAACAACGCAAAATTTAGCACTGTGATTTTGGGGTTCTGCCCCCCAGTTTCTGAAGAAAACAGCAAGATTAAGTAGGGAGTATTTAACAACTTCTCTCCTTTAAACCTGAATAGTATTTTGTGGGATCGAAAAAAGGTGCTTTAGCCAGGAGATTTAATCCATTTCACTTTTCAAAGGTTTGCTCCAAACACAGGAACTATTAAAATTGGTGGAGTCAGAGAAGGGCAGGGAGAAGACAAAAGGCAAAACATCTTTTATAATAGGAAGCTCATGGAAACTTAAGTTATAGGCATGCTACATACTCCTCTGTAGTATACTGGGTGCATGCACACATATAAGTAGTGTGTGTATGATACGTGTATTTCTGAATGAGGTCAAGAAGCTGCTCACAATAAATGAACATAAAATGTTTTGGCAGATTGGTTCCTCTAAATTAGCAGTTAAAACCATTTTTGGTATCTAGATTCCACAGGGATACTAGGACACTTTTTCCTTCATCTGAACTTCTCATCTTTCCTGGCTTGAATTTACCTGCTGATGTGGGATGATACTCTAAACTATCACAGAGGCGAGCGTACAGCATTGAGGCAGGACGTATTTGGCTCCTAGTCTTGAATGGTTTGCAGCACAGTATTGTGTACTTGCCATGTTGGGATTGCAGGCAGATCAGTCCCTTTAAACATTAAAATTTGAGATCCCTATGGGGCCAACAGGCATCTTGGAGACTTTAGAGCCCAGCCCACAAAAACACTTACCAGTTGGCTGCTGGTTTAAAAGAAAAAGAAGTACTGAAAGAATAGAATCTCAAGTATTAGGAGAAGAAAATACCATTTATCTTAAATACTGAATGTGAGAGGGAAGCATAATGCTTAACTGTTTTTAATAGTTTTAAATTTGTATTAAAAGATTGGGTATCTGACCCTGCATTTTTGGCAACAAAAAGAAGTTTGGGTTTCCGCTCCCTCGCTGCTACCCTGCAAGTAAGCACCTGTGATTCTTAGTGATTTCAGTGAAAGCTGAAGTTCTGGATCACCATTTAACTAGCCTTTTATTTTTATTTATATATATAAATAAATAAAAACTAAGTAGACTTGTTTTGTGACTTGTAGAGTTGATAAGGCTATAATTGCCTTAATAGAGACTGGAAGGATAAGGGAAAAGCGTGAATAGCTTCTAATGTCTGCTCACTAGTTTCTGGCAATAACTCAAATCTGTAAGTCGATCGATGCCTCAGATGAGTCTGGTCGTGTGTTTTGGCATTTTTTTTATTTATTTTTTGTTTCCTTATTGAGATTAGTAAGATTTTTCTTACTCAGATCAGTAAACTTTAATATCTTATCAGTTCAGAAATTCTGATTTGTTACGCAGTTTCCAGGTGCCAGGAAAACAGGAAGAATGCAATCAGAAAGTTGTTTTGTGCTAATACATTAGATAGAAGAACAAGTGGAGAGCTGGCTTCAAGTCTAGAAAACCACTTCTTGTGAACTTGAGACTATTATCTGGAACTGGTTTAATGATTAACACTTGAGGTGAGAAATTGGCGAGTATGAATTAGCCTAGGATGTTGACTTAGAATACTGTCTAAAAGAATTACCAATTTAGTCTCCTTTGTTACAGAAGGTAAACAAAGTGTAGGTGACCTGCATAGAATATGAGAGCGTGTTGATTTTTGGGTTGATAACAAGCCAAGATTGAGTCACAGAAATTCAGAGAAGTTAATTTCAATACAGGTAAAAAATTGACCTGAATTCTGTGTTGCAGTACATTTTGTTGAACGCAGCCAGTGTTCCAAGGAAGGTGATACCAAAAACATGACTCACAAATATGTCACATCTGATGGAAGGCTGGCGTATGATATGGTGAAGTATTCCTTTTTTCAGCTGAGCAACGTTAGTTCTGCTCACCTGGGTCTTTCGAAAACTTAACATACAAGTTTCTAGATGTGGCACGCTTCCCACTTTTTTACATATTGTTGTTATGTTCCCAGCATCTTTGGTCTCTTCACATTTTCAGGAGGACATCAGTGGATATATTTGGCAAAGTAAAGCACTTGGGCTTAAACAAAACACTTTACTTGGCTCCCAGATGGAGAGTTTGAAGACCTCTTGCTGCCTAAATTTAAACTTTCACCCCTGAGCTCTTGTCTTTCGAAACTTACTGCCACTTGTAGCAGTAGATAAAATTGTTCTGGGTCCCGTGTGATCTTCTGTAATGCCTCATTGTTTCTCCAACTGATAGCTTTATTTTTAAATGAAAAATGAGATATCGTTTGACTTTCTCTTGTGTTGCAACTGTTCAGAATTTTGTATATGAAGGGGTATGAGGAGCTCTGACTTTAATGGTAGCCTGTTGTCAGCATAGAAAGTATAAAAGCAAAGAAAAATGTTACATTCCAAGAGGATTCTTCATTCTTAAATTACTTTACCTGTGATCCACTAGTAGTTATTTTGAGTTTCTGAAATGGGGAAACTAGGTTGAACAAATTTTGACTTTACAATTGTTTTAAATTTGTTCTGATTCTTCCCTGTGATAGAAAAAAAGTATATTTCTACTGAATGTATGTTTTATTTTTCCAGTTCAATCAATTCTGCTTGTTTATTAAGATAAAACGGAATTAAAATACACTGATTTCACCCCCACCACCTCCTGAGGTGAGTGTTAAAACCAGATACTGGAAGGTAGAAGTAGCATTCTACCTTCAGAGGTAGAATTCAGAGGTAGGCTCAGAGGAGCCTCCTAAAAGAGATGTTAATCGTGAGGAATGTAGAGCATCATGGCAGAGTTGGCAGAGCATTAATCTGAAACATCTAGTTACTGGTTCTAGGTTAGTAGTTCCCAAACTACTTATGAATTTGAGGCCTGTTTCTATTAGTTTTGTGACCCCAAATACTAATGCAGATGATGAAATTTGTTACACGTGCATTTGTATGCTTTACTCTCGTAGTGATTTTCTTTTTTTATTGAGTTTTCTGGTCAAATGGCTCAGTTTGGGATAAAGCTTCACAGGAATTTAGTTAAGGAAAAAAAAAACCAACAAATGTTGTAGCCTGTTGCTAACAATGAGGTAAAATTTGTGTTGTACACCCCCCACCCCCCTGCCAAAATCCTTTGAGGGAGAGAAAGTTTTATATGGACTTTTTCCTTTTGGTGTGGTGTAACTTCAGGTAGTGCTAATGCACTGCTTGCTTTGGAAGAATTTCTGTAAAACAGTCCCTTTGGGGGTTCCTCCCTTGGGGACACCCATCCCATCCCCTGCCCAGCCGGCTCTGCCAGCGTGGTGGCTCACCAAAGCGACTCAGTGGTGGATATTTTGTACTTTGCCGGGAAGAAAACATTTTTTTTTTTCACCTCAAGAAGAGCAGAGTTAGAAGGTTAAAGTATGTTTCAAGGGAAAAATTCAAAGGATACTAATTTGAAACAATTAAGTTACGAATTTTACTAGTGGACCCTTTTCCTGGGATCCTGAAACTGAGCAGCCAGCCACGTTTTGGCTTTCATGGGAAACTCCTGCCTGCCCTTTGTGTTGTAATCAGGCCTGTGTGGCCGCCTTGTCACTGGTGCTTGAGGTAATTTGTCCAAAACCTATTGCAGTCTTTTTAATGACATTAAAAGTGTTGGCATATATACAACTGTATTGTTCACATAAGTATGCTGGAGAGAGGACATTTTCTCAAGAGTCCTTAATCAGGCACTGGACAATTACGGCTTTTACTCCGCCAGTGTTTCTGTTAAACTTTCTGATTCTTTACACCAGAAATTCTTTCTGCTCTGATCAAGTGGTTTGTGTAAGGTGATCTCTTGTTGGTTTTGATCTTGACATCTACACTTCATCATCCAGGCACGTAAATCTAGAAAACTGAGGACAGTCAGGAATCCTCTGAGCACGACATTCTGATGGTAGACTGAAAGTATGAGTGCTCACAGAGGGTCCTGTTTATTTAATATTTTGCCAGCCCTGTGCTGTTATTTGGGGGTGAGGAGGGTTGTGGGATCTTTAAAAAAAGTATATGGAGAATAAGATTTGGTTCTGTGTTTTGAGACCAATACTTTGGATTGTCAGCCGTTCTTCTTGAAAACTCTGCATAACCGCTAGTGCAATAGATAATGGAGTAAATATTATACAGCTCTAATACTCTGTAGCTTAATTGTGATTTTTTTTTTTTTTTTTTTTATTTTTCCCTTGCCCATGGCATAGTGTTTTGTTACTGATCTCCACCACAGCTAAAATTCTTAACCCCTTTTGTGATCTTCTACTGAAGCAGTTTGAGTCCTTGGGGCACCAGGGTGAAAACGGTGGTGTTTGGACGTTACAGGAGGTAATGCAAGCAGCACTTAGCCTCCTCCACAAACTGACTGTGGGCCAGATGGACAAAACAACAAAAAAAAATAAAATAATGAAGCACATATCAAGATGACAGCCAAAAGACATTATGCAAAGTTGTTTAAAGTAATTGTTCTTTATTACGTAATAGGATAAGTAACAAACAATTAGATGTAATCATTGAAAAAGTGACTATGGAAGAAGGAGGAGGGGGGAAAAAAAAGGGCATAGAGGACTAAGGTTGTGAAGGACGGATGAGATGTGGTTAGGAAGAAACCTTACCAAGCTCCCCAGGCTCACCAAGGCCACTGGCCCACTAACGGGGGAGAGCAAATGGCTTCACCTTCATTAGCCTGATGAGCCCGACAGCAGAATTTCTGCAGTGTGGCTTGGCTTATTTGTGACTTCAGAGTAATTTAGTGCTGTTTCTTGCAGGCCACCTAATGCGGTAATGATTTCCTTTGTTTAAAACAAGTTTCCACCATACTGAGATTTTTTAAATAGTGCTGTTTATCTGGAAATCAAAGGAATTTGGAAATAAAGTAAATGGCGGGTACGCTCTTGAGGGGGGGTGGTGATGTATTTCTCAGCTGTCTGATAGATGCAGATTGTATTTTACTAGCTGGCTTAAGAATTTGTTAGTGCCCATTGATTTTTTTTTTTTATTCTTATTTATTCTATTTTTTTTTATTTCATGGCTTTTTTCCATGTCTGTGTACTAAACCCCAGCAATTTGCTATGATTAGTTTGCACTTAACTTCTTCCTCAGTATATGTTGAAGCAAAATGTAATTTCCCAGTGAGCTGATTTATTTAATTTCTTGGCTTTCTTTTGTTTAGGGTTGTGTAAGTATTTTTAAGGTTGGTCAGCAGTCATATGCCTGTTCTAAAAGGGCATGTGAAAAAGAGAAATTGAGACGTGTAACCTGTGGAATAAACTACTGCAGAAAACCATTCCCCTGCACAAGTACCTCTGAGCTTTCAGTGCTGTCTTCTGTTGGAGCCTTCATTTGGATGGGTGATTTCTAATTATTTTAATGGCTTTGAATAGAAATCACTGAAGTCTTAGAAAAAGACAATTCAGACTTAACATATCAAATCTTACAGCACTAGTTCTGCGTGTATTTTAGTCAGTCACAGTAATCACGCCTTTTGGTTACATATGTCTTTGAAAGGTATATTGTAAGTTACAAACAAGTTGAAGGCAGCTAATGCTTTGTTGTCTTGCACGGTTTTCTTGCTGTGCCAGAAGCAATTGAATAACTCATACCATCACTGGAAAAATTTCCACGTTTCTTTCTCTTTTTTTTTTTTTTTATCCTCCAGATTCTAAGGTACAGATTTTACTTTTTGTGGACAGCTGAGAAGAAAGAGTGCCTGACTTGGAAGCCTGCTTTAAAATGTCTTCTAGTTTATGAACTCACATCTTTTTTTTTCCTCCTCCCCAAATTCCCTTCTGTTTTGCAGCCATAGACCTTTTGTATGGGGGTATATACTGCTTTATGTGTCAAGATTACATATACGACAAAGACATGGAACAAATTGCCAAAGAAGAACAACGAAAAGCTTGGAAATTACAAGGTTTGGTTTTCCTGCCTGAATTTCTTGTTTCTGTTTTTAATCATACCTGTCCCTCCCATTTGTCAATGGCAAAAACCAGTAAGGGGAAGAAAGAGCTCTTTAGACGTAGTAGCGCAGGCTTTGGGAGAGAGAGATGTCTAGCTATTACTTTCCAGAAGTTAGACTGTTAGTTTAACATGTGCGCCACACCTAATTGTAGCAGAAATATTTTATTTCTAATTGCAAAAAAGCAGAAAAATATCTAACATTAATCCTGCAAAACTTGCATAATATCAGTGTCAGATCTGTATTAGGTAGAAAATGTAACAGTCTGCTCCTTTAGGCTACTTTAGGCGATACAGGTGATAAATCTGTTCCCCTCACATGAAATGCCACCCTTGTGTGTGATTTTTTTTTTTATATTTTTTTTTAATAGAACGTGCCAGCTTACTTACACACCTGTGCTTTCACGGTACACGCACAGTATCTATGTAGAAATATTTACACACAAATATTTGTACACACATTTGTTTTATTCAGTTTGCTTTCCCTAATTTTTTCTTTTTTAGCCTTCACCCCAACAGTGGTTTCTCACTACCAGTGTACAATGACAGGTAAGAGGCGTGGGCTGGCGACGCACTTCACTAACAAGCGTCCCTTTGCTGATAATCCTGCCATTTTAGACATGAATCACAGTTAAGAATGCCAGTTTTATCGTGCAAATTGTTTTCCTCTTGCTTGGATATGTTCCAATGATTGAATAATTACAGCAGACTTGATTTCATATGCCCTTTCCTTGATAGAACTACTCCAAAACAAACCCTTTCTCCTTTTTTTTTTTGGAAAGGAAAGGAAGTAGCATTTACCTTTAACTGAGTAGTTTTTAAGCATCAGTTATAAAAGCTTGTCATCTTCCATTTCCAGTGGCCTCTAGGGGGTATGTTTTCTTAAAGTGGGAAAGTCTGTATTTGAAGACAGATGACTTCTGTCTAGTAATGTCTCTTACTGAATCCATGGCATCCTGTTTCAATGTGACAGCCTTAGTCAGGGCTGATATGGCTTCAAACCATTCTTAACCTCATCTCCAATTTTAAAAATAGCAGCTAACATCGTATTAACTAGAGCTTTTCTGATGGTGTCTCAAAAGTGTAGCTGCTTTTACTTAGCTCCTACTATAGATCCCATTCTACTTTCTGCTTATTCCCCATTTTGAGGGAGTTGAGTCAGAGGAAAGGACAGTGAGACTGCCAGCGAGTCCTAGGACAAGAAAATACAGCTTAAAATGCTTTAGCACAAAGCACGGGTTTTCAAAGCCAGGCAACATGGAAACATGTTTTTAAACCTTTCATTTAGCCTGTGCACCTCTTCTGAAAACTCCTTCAAACCCTTCTACTAAATTTTGTTGTTTTGGGCACCAAATTAATCAACTACAACAACAGAACACTCCTTCATGATGCTGTACAGGAGGAAGCGCCCCCCCCACCCCACCCCCCAGTTCCTTATCTTTGCATATGTAAATTCCAAGAGCAATTTCTTAATTATGTTGCCCGTAGCAAATTATGCATCTGTGCCTTCTGGACTGGGCTGCAGCCAGTTTGTCCAGTGGGCATCAGGCTGCTATAGCTTATATTCTAGGCTAATTGCAGCTACAACGTTGTTCATCTTGTCATCTTGGACTACAGCGTTGTGCGGTGAAGGGAAGAATCACTGAGAGTAACTGCCAGGCAGAAAACCTTCCATGTACTGGTTAACTGACTAATGAAAGGCATATTAAAAATAAATAAATACATGAATGCGTGTTGATGTGAATATGTACATTGCATCTTCTGTCCCTGGAGAACAAATCTGTACTAACCAATGAAGATATAAAATGAAGAAATAGACAACAATACCCTTTAAATTACTGGACGTATACAGTATAGATGTTTTTTTTTCTTTAAAGTCATGACATAGGTTTTGTTGGTTTATGGCTTTTCATTGTGAAGCCATGTATGTTTCCTTGCAAATTTATCTAAGGAGTGAGATAGGGAGATACATGGGAGAAATAATGGAGAACGATGTCATCATTTTTCTCCATTGCTCCAATCCATCCCCTCCTTCTCAGTGACTCAAGTTACCCGAAAGAATTATAAAGGGGGAGGAAACCCTTCTTCCTCTAAACTGAATGTCAGGGTTAGTACAAACCCTAGACTCGGTGTCTTGGTTTTACATTTCTACCACAGAGTTAGTTTACCTCAGATAGTGCTGCCAAGTTAAAGAATTTGAGAAGTGAATCCAGTCTGCAAAAACTGAGATTGGCTTAACAATTGAATTGTCAAAGTTGTGTATTTTCAAACTTCTATCCACAGTCCTTGAAGGGTATTAGTATATACTTTAACAGATGCTCACATGATAACATGATGCCTGGAGAAAAAACTTTAAGAAAAATCCCAAATATAACGAGATTCATTTCATACTCTTGTAATATTAACTCTTAGTGTGCTGAGTTCCCATGTTCCGCTGTAGTTCAGGGTTATGCGATATAACTCTGAACAAGTTGCACCACTACCATTTTTTTTTTTTCCTCTGCTATTGAATATCCTTTAATAACGAAGGAGGCGAGAATACATGGAGCCCTTCATTCTAATTAATGTTTGGATCTTTGGGAGGGGCAGAAGGGAGATTTGCTGAAGTGTAGCAAAGTAAACCGTCTATATTAATGATTACTTGCAAAATTGTGACTTTTATAAACTAGAGCCTTCATCACCTTTTCCTTCACTCGTCCATGTGTCCCTGATAAAGTCTCTGAAAAATGACAATTTGTGTATTTTACATAAAAAAAATTAATTCTTGGACGGAGACTTCACGTGCTGACTCGAATCTCTGGCTATTTTATAGCATCATTTTTAAATTGATGAATTTCTACTCCTATAAAGCTACTTTCCTTTAATTGTAAATGGTAACCTGTGCATGGTTTGCAAATTTCTGTTTAAGGTAGTTTACATCAGCGTTTTTGGCATGTTTGTGGGTGTTACTAAACCTTTTATTAAACATTGTTCTTTATCTGGGTTTTTTTGTTGTTGTCTTTGCTTTTGTGAGGTTTTGTTTTTTGTTTTGGTTTTGTGTTTTAAATTTTAAACACTGAACCGTTCTTAATAAATGGTTCTTTTTTCCAAATTTTCCAGAGTAATAAAACCTCAATATTGTTGTTAAATTCTATGGCTGGAACAGAACACATTTAATTTCTGTCTCTGACTTGACTTGTGCTCTTTCTAATGAAAGGCTTCTGTAAAAGTTTTCTGTCTGTTTTGCTCTGTGTTTGTTGTGGCAGCAACTGTACATGGTTTTCTGTTTGGTTTCATTTCTTTTTGATTGAACAATATTTGATTCACCCAGAATTCTGGAGAGTAATCCAGTCTGTCATGTTTAACTTTACTTGAAGAGTTGCTCCTGTGAAATGCTTTGGTTCGCATCCTTTATAAGCATTTAAACTATATAATTATATATAGAAATATATAAATAT
>VXBH01000032.1:0-12694 GCA_013400035.1 Rynchops niger
AATTGAGTAGAGCAAAGCTTAATGAGATTTGGTAGTTTGAAACAAAGCTACTGTGAACTCAGAGTAGGAATGTGGCATACATTTTTTCACTGTGAAGATAATTAACCATTGAAGCAGTTTAACTGGTTATATGGAAGACTCTCCATCATCTGGAAATGAGCTAAAGATAAACTATTATTTAAACTCAATTAAGTGCTTGGTGCAGACATAGCTAGCAAGGTTTTGTGGTCTGGTATTATGCACATCAGATTAGATGGATATGATGGTGTCTTCTAAATTATAATTCTTCATTAATTATTTCTGTATCAAAGGGATACTTCTTTAGAAAGGGCAGGATTTACTCTGAAGACTGCAATTAAGAACACTACATTATCACATTTAATTCTATGGGAACATAAATGAGCTATAAAATTTAAAAGGCTTTAAGAAATAAAGCACTCTGCAGTTCTCAGGGCTTGCTCTTTCTACCCTGAATAGTCAATGTTCACAGTTTCATCCTCCCAGTTTTTAGCCATCATCAGACATCTAACCTTACTACAGAACTTCATCTTCAGGAACAATAGTATGGGAAAACAACCTTCTCTTCCTTTGCTGTGCTCTGGGATCAAACCCCCATCCCCTCTGACCCAAGGGGACAAAAGGAGTGTTGGAAAGCAAGGTAAGAAAGATAATTAGGGCATGCTCTGGTTTTGTTTGTTTGTTTGCTTGTTTTAAAGCAGCCTTTTAAAGAACCTCATGAGTAACATAGAGAAATAATAGCATTGCCATCTTCCATGCCAACTTGTCCATAAGGATGCTAGTCACCTGACTGACAAAATTCATTGATAAAACCCTCACTTGGTTATAGGAGAGATTAAAACCTAAAATGCACACTGATGCCAGATCATTAGTGATATGAGGAAGAAGTGGAGGTTTTGTATGAGCTCTGCATCATTGCTAAAATTGTACAGAGCTGAGGAAAAGCAAAATCATGAGATCACAAAACAATGCACATCCATAGGTGATGGAGATGCTCATCTTTGATCAGGATCCTGCAGAGCACAACAAGCAATTGAGATCAGCTGAAGTAAGCAGATGCAGGAACTAGTACTTCTGAAATATAAACCTGTAATTTCTAAAGGAATTACTCACGCCATCAACAGCTTGAGAAGTCTGCTGTCATTCAAGCAATATTGAGTGAGGCACGAAAGAGGTTGTGGGTTTATTGTTTCCTAGACCAAGGAATACACTCCTCGATATCAAGTCAACCCACCACCAGGTCTGTGCTAACTACAGAGCATTCAATACTTGTCTAGGTTTTTCCATGCAAGATTAATGGAATCTAAGGAAAATCTGCAGGTGTTTCTGAATCTCTCGAGCACCTCCCTGTAAATACTCCTTCCCCTAATATTGCCCCAAGAGAAGTGGAGTGTAGAAAATGTAGGAAGCTTTAAGAAGATCTTGCAAACAATTCTTGTAAAAGCAGAACAGTGGGTCTCACTGCAGTACCAAAAAAACTGAAAGGTCTGTGTGAACAGACAAGTAACACAGGCTGCTTTCAAACCTGCTGAAATTCTTTGGACCTATCAAAAAATATTGAATTAAAGTGAAATAGTGTGTTTTAACAAAATGAAGGAGTCCATATACAGAAATGTACAGACTTCCAAAAGGTAATACATATTTAAAAAATAGATCCCCTATAACAAAAGTGAAGCTATTTAGATCAGCAATATTTTAAAATCAACCAGCATGCTCCAATTGTAACCAGTTAAAATGGGGGATGAAAAGCAGATAAATGAAGAAAACAATTATGAAAGGAAAGCTGATATGTTCAATGTGCTTTTTGCTTTAGAAGGTGAAATAAACTTATAAAGTTTGTTTTTCGTAAAGAGAAGACTTTGGGAGAACTCTCCCCCTACACCACAGAGGAAACAATCTGGTGCCATCAGATTCATGGAGTATATAATTTCCCTTGGATTAGGATATTTGCTTTCGGTAGTTTGGTCTCTAAAACAATATGAAGACATTGTTTTTTTCCCCTAGGCAGCTTTGTAAACCTTTGTCTCTGAGCTGTTTGTATTTGTTGTGGTTCTGACCTCCTGCAGTGGGTTGAACTTCTGTCTGGAACAGACAGAGTCAATGTGCCACAAAACCAATATACGAAACCATTTGGGGCTTGTGTGGCTGAATGACTCAGTACCCAAAAATCTGCTTATTGCTGTAGTTGGAGTGAAGGCAACTTCTTTTCCCCCAAGTTTATGAAAACAGATTCTCATGAGGTCTTATAGAAAGCTGTGGTGCATTCTTGATCCCTACTGGGCAACTGAGAGCAAATAAACCGCACTTGATTTTCCTAAAACAAGTAATTATCATAAATTAAGTAACTTACAGTCACAAAACTACATCTGAACAGAGCCATGGGTGACCCATGGGCTCTGGAAGTATCCTCTGGCTCTGAGACGTGGTGAGTCCCACACACCACCCTTTGTAAGGTTTGTAGGATAGAGGTGCATAAATCTAAACCATCCTCAGATGAGAATACATCTCCCTATCCAGGAATGAAACAAACCTACAGCTTGAAGGTTTATGGTTATACTGTTATTTGCCCTCCTTAATTTCAGCCCTTTTTACATTCTTCTGGTACAGCTCCTCTGAGAAAGTCTTTCATTTTAAAGATGTAAAAAAAGAGATTATATTTATGTCTGTCCCATCCCGTCCCCACCCTGCCAAACCCTCAAGGAAGCCAATCTTTCAGTTCACATGATTCAGTCTTGATAAATCAGTGTTTCCAATGGTAAATAAATTGGTTACTTGACAAGTTCCCAACTGGTTCTAACAAGAAGTGGCAAAGGTCACCATATGATGAAAACTTGCTTTCTGTTAAAGCATTTCCCCTTCCACTGAGGTATCTCTGGATTCCTATTCTTGCCTTTCAGTCATTCTTCTGCCTGCTAACATCAAAACCTCCCCTAAGGAAACACCTGTCTGAGCTGGGAAAGGCAGCGGTAACTTTCTCATGGTGCTACGGGAGAGTTTGGACAGGGAAGGGTATAATCTGAGGTCTTTTTATCAGTTTTTGGACTTTCTCTTCCTCCCTCTGCCCTGCACTGGGGCCAAGATGGAAGATAAAGCCCCCAGCTTGAGTTAGATATTTTGCAACTCATCTGTAGCTGCCAGCAATAACAACTTGATGGCCATCTTCACCCAGAAGGCATCTGTAAGGGATGCAAGAAAATTAGCAAGGAAGTGAGCCACAGAGTAGACACATCCATCAGCCTGTTATCTTCCATAAGAACCACCATAAAATCAACTAATTCTTGTGCTATGCAGTGTATCCACATAGGTACAAGAATGAGACAGGCCCTGTTCCAGTAATGTACTTAATGATGGTCAAGATAAACAAATGGGATCCCAGAAATTACTACAAAGTTTCTCAAAGGTGCAAAGGATGGTGAAGTCATAAACTTCTGCTGAAATTCATTGAAAACCAGGCACTAATTTCTGTTCATCCTTTTGAAATTTTCCCTGGTCTTTGAGATCCTTGTGGACATTATTTTTTCCTCTTTTATGAAGGGAAAATGCAAAGCTGATTCATTGAAAAGGGTAGGAACATAAGGGATAAAACTCAAGTCATTAAGGGGAGGAAAGAGATCGTTTAGGTTATAGTATATATGTGTCCATGCATGTATGTGTTACACATTGTGGGAAATAGCAGATGATACTGTCAGATACTAAAATGAAATATAAGGAAGGAGTTTTTACAGAGTGCACCAACAAATTGTGGACCTTGTGGCCAAGAGGTATGGTGAATGCTAGAATATCAAGTGACCTAAAGACTTATGCTCTTAGATAGTCCTACAACTTCTTTCATTGCAGAAGCACAGTTTGGTCTCAAGAACTGTTTTGTTTTCAGTATCATGATACTGTGTGTTTTGGGGAAAGCACCAAGAGTTTGTTTTCTACCTTAATTAATGATAGCTGGTTTTGAGACACAATTGAGAACTAAATCTTGTTGCTTGTACTGAGGCCCTTTAGAGAGAGGATTGCCCGTGTTCTGCTTACCCACCTTTATACTAGGCTGTTGGATAGAAAATAAACAACCAAGCTCATCCAACATGATACATCCATATAGCAAGCATTTACAGTACTGATTTCTCCCCGGCTAGGAAGCTGACCTGCAAGGCTCTCACATCTGCTACTGCTCAGCAGAACAGCAGCAATATATCAGTTATCTCCCCATCAGCTAAGCTTTGATCTTGCTGATGACTTCCCAGATGGATCTTTTGTCAATTCAAACTCTGGTACATACTTTTTTTGAGGCTTTTGCTTCCAGAATTGCCCTTTTTAGCGAAACTCATGTCTTGTGTCTAACACAAAGAAAATTCCAATACTTTACATAGATTCTTTGATAATTTTGGCAGAAGTAATGATTCTTTTACATGCTTAATTGAGAATATGCACAGCATGACCTTCTGTAAAACCAGTTTTCCATCAAGCAACTGAACTCTGAAGATAAAGTTACCATCTCAGGCTCAATGTCCTTCTTTGCTCTCTATCCATCTCTCCCCAGCCCTGTTTTTTTTCTGTTAGTCTCTTCTAGGTGATTCTCTCTGTTTCTGCAGTACTCTCACTTTGTCATGAAAAGGTCAGGTTCTTCTCATGGAGAAAGAATCTTGCAAGTCTAGTAATAAACTAGAAAATGGCTGTGTCTTCCAAGGATTTGGGATCATTTGAGAAAGTGTATAGGTCCAGTTATTAGCTCAAATTGGAAAATAATTTTTTTTTTAAAAGTCTTTCCATTCAATTTGTTAATTTAACTAGAAACTCGTAGTTATTGGTAAATCTTACTATAAATCAAAATTCTAGAAAATAAGGCATAAAATGAATTTCAGTGCAGAGAAATAACTTCAAATACTTTTCACTCCTAAATCATAGCTTGCTTTCTCAATATAAAACTTTTCCTTAAAATTCAGTCCCTGTCTAAGCATTTCAGTATTATAGAGTTCTTATGATGTATTCTATTTATTAGCATTTATTGATTTTGAGTCTTCTGTACAATTTTAACTATGTGTTTTTAGCTTTTCTTCCAGTCATGGCATCTATTCAAAACCATTTTCTGAAGAGAAACTGCCAGAAACTGCCAGAGAACTATCTTTCTTGTCACTTTCTGAAAATCATAGAATCGTTTTGGTTGGAAGAGACCTTTAAGATCATCAAGTCCAACTTGGCACTGCCAAGTTGCCACTAAACCATGTCCCTCAGTACCACATCTTCATGTCTTTTAAATAACTCCAGGGATGGCGACTCAACCACTTCCCTGGGCAGCCTGTTCTAATGCTTGACAACCCTTTCAGTCAAGAATTTTTTCCTAATATCCAGTCTCCCCTGGCACAACTTGAGGCCATTTCCTCTTGTCTTATTGCCTGTTACTTGGGAGAAGAGACCGACACCCACCTCGCTACAACCTCCGTTCACCTCAGTAATATCAGCAAAATCATCTGAGTCTAAAAAAAAATACTTAAACCAATCTCCTTTTGGAAAGAACTGACTTTCCATGCTTAGACTAGGACCTGAATTTGGTGATATTGGAATTTCACATATGCGTTTTGGGAGATTTTATCTGATAATAGAGGAAAGCCATGCAGCTGCCCAATGTTATGACATTGCTTTCATTTGTACTAGGAATAGAAAGTGGATCTCTTTCATGTTCAGATGCTACTCATCACTATCTGAAAAATACCATCAGAAATAGCCTAATTGCTATTGTCATCAAAAGGCCACAGTTAAATGAGGGACAAAATTGCTGCTGGTGGTTTGCCTTGCCATTTGTGCACAAAAAAGTACACTTTTCTTATTTCTTTCTGAGATATACTTGACCAGAGAGGATAGGTAGGAATTCTGCTGACAAATAAATTTTTTAAGGTTGTTTCCCAACATTTAAGGAAGAAAAAATACATCTTTAAGGAAAAAATATTATTTTATAGCTAACTCGTTGTGGAACTGCAGCAACTACTATACACATAGCTAGACAGGCAGAGAGGAAGAACTGCATTCTGCTGTCATTCCCATATGATATAGCCTGAAGTTTCATATGAAGGTTTTATAGCTGAATGATCTAAACTGTAGTTTTCCCTTCAGTTTCCCACACAGCAGAAACCCTCTTTCCCAGCTAAGTCTCCTGTTTAAGGCATGGATACCTTGCAGTCCTCTTAGGCACAGTTTCTGAAGAAACAAGGTACATGAGCAATGACTACTGTACTAGAAACACTCCTTCATCAGCTCTGGTGAATGTATTCAGCAGATAAAGGGCTTAACTCCAGTGTACCTCCTAGAAGTGATTCCATGTTTGAACAGCTCCTTTGCCTGTTAGAACCAAAGGGTGATGAAAAGGCAAAGAAAAATGAGAAACTATTGCAGATGACTCATCTCATCTGCCAGAAGCTAAGTGTATAACAAACTAAAGGTGTCTGATGCACAGCTGACCTCAGGTGGATTCATCTTCAACCTTGAGCACTATGTACATTAATTTTATCTTTATCACTACTGCACACACAATAAGAGTAGAAACTGAGAAATCAGCTTCCTTATGAAATCAAATAATTAGATGAAGCAAGTGTGAGCCAGCGATCTTTGAACCCTTCAGGAAAGCTTCTGACAGTAAACTGCTGGTTTTGTTTAAGACACAAAGGAAGTCTTAAGGGCTAGAAAAAAAATTGTCTTTATTCCCCTATATGTATTGATTTGCTTAATACATAGAACCTGTCTTTGGTGATATTAGCTGATATTTGTTCTTCCAAATCTGGTTACTAATAAAGACAATTTTCAATATTGCAATGGAAGCAATGCATGAAGGATGAAGGTCCCAAAAGAAAGTGAGTTGAATTTGTGTATTTAAATCCCCTAAGGTCTGTGAAGATCATAAACAGAGAAATTATCAAGGGTTCATGTAGACTATAGAAGAAAAAAAAAAGCTCCAAAGATCCATGCATTTGTGCATGAAATCCAGTCTATTTATTCAGCAAGTGTTTGCTGAGTAGTGGTGAAGAGGAAGGCACTGTTCATAAGGAAATCACAAAGTCAGCATTTAATGTTCACAAATTATATCGAGAAACCTACGTCTCAGGAGATGTAAAATATTGAGAGAGGTCTATGTGGTAAATCCGTGAGATTAAATCATCTAATGTGACATTTTTCATAATGAAAGGTGGAAAATACCACCTCATTATGCCTGGATTAAGACAAATAATTTGTGCTTGACCAAAGTATTTCCAGTAAAGCACTTGATCTTGATTTGAAGACATCCAGCAAAAATTCATCTGACTGAATATTTCCATCTGCAATGTGTATGTCTACATCTCAGCTAGTCACCTTGTTCTCCCTTGAAAGTTCTGGCTAAAACTAGGCAAATATGGGGAAAAGTGCATCTCATCCTACAGTAAACATTTAGAACAGGTTACAGAAATGGTGCTTATTTCCTAACAGTGCCCATTTTGAGCCAATAGTGTCCTTCTAACAAGTCCAGCAAGTTTTGATTTGGGTGTGGTGGTTATGAGAACCTATAATACAGTGAACCATCATTTAAAAAAAGCAGGTAGGGGCAAGACCATACATTATTTCAACTAATCCTACCTATTAGAACTAGAAAGGGTGGTGAAACTGGCACAGGTTGCCCAGAGACGCGGTAGATGCCCCATCCCTGGAAACATTCAAGGTCAGGCTGGACAGGGCTCTGAGCAACCTGATCTAGTTGAAGATGTTCCTGCTCATGTCGGGGGGGGTTGGACTAGATGACCTTTAAAGGTCCCTTCCAACCCAAGCCATTCTGTGATAGTATGATTCTATTTGCTTACTCTACTGTTGCATTTTGTAAACTCACTTACAAAGCTCTTTTCCAATTTGGGCATTTGTTTAAAATGTCAATTTGGTTAAAAAAAGCCCTATAGTAACATTAAATATGAGGGCTACACTAGAGATGAAAGCTTTCTGAATATTATTTCTTCTGAAAAAAAAATAATAATGTTCCTACTCATGTATATGAGCTGGAATTTACCTATGATGTAACTATTGTACAAAAATTACTGGTTCACTAATCCCTCATACGTACTAATGTTTCCCTCTGAAACTATAAATTTGAAACATAGTTAAATTCCTGTATTTTCTTTAAAATGGGGGTGCACAGGGAGGAGTTTAAATGCATAAGAAAGCCTTTCAACTGGTCTATTGAAGGACCAGGTGTGCAGCCTGCAAATTTCCCCTAAAAAAAAAATATAACTAAAACTGGGTGTGAAGAATTAGAATGTGGCTCTGGCTTTAGAAGTTCCTTTAAAAAAAAAAAAAGAAGAAAAGTAAGCTTTATTTCCCACAAATGATTCGATAGTTAAAATTCACATTTAATTTACAGCGCAATAATATGTTATATGGACACACAGACACAGCCTGTCATTTTACGCATGGGTTTTATGAGGTTACAAAGGCAATAAAAAAACAACCCACAGTTTTCCTGAAAAGGGAGCAGTGCTCCTTGCGAACTTTCCTCTCGCCGAGCACTGCAGTCATGAAGAATGGTGCTCGGATTATGTCGTATTGATGGTTAATTTCAAATCTAGCAGTTGATTAACTTTGACTCATTGCATAAAAGGCCACAACCAATTATTATTCAGAAAGAATCCTGCTGTTTAGCCAAAGACTGTACCAAGCAATCCTGTACTTGATGTGCTTGTGATAAACGTTCACATGACAAGGTTATTTGGTGTACAGTGGCTGGAGGGGCTGCCATAGCAACCCGTGCATGATGCCCATAAATCTGATGTGTAGTTATCCTTTCTGTGTATACAAAAAAACACAAAGCCAACTGAAGCAGATTAATTTACAGCATTGACTGTCTCAAAAAAAATAGAAAGAGGAATAATGAATTCTAAGGTAATAGACTTCTTTGGATTATACTCCTTCACAAGGAGAGTACTCCAAGAGCTGAGACAACCTCTTCAAAGCCAAAAAGACTCTTAAGATAATCATTATGGTAGGAAGTGCAGGTCATCATTAATACTGAGAAAGAAAAAAAGAGCTCTCTTGAAAATCTCTGCTCAAGTATATTGATTGTTTTCTGTTACTCGTGCAAACAGCTGACTGTAAGTGAAATAACCCCAAACATCCTCTTTTTTATTTTGCTTTTGTTTTCTAGAAATTATGAGATGAAACCTTGAATCATCTGCCAAGTAGGCCATGACAAAATGCCCTCCTTTCCATAAAAAGTGATCAGGATAAGAAGCAGCTATCTTTCTCTACAGTTCTGTCTCATTCAAATACAGGATAAAAATGAAGAGAGAGGTAAAAAGAACACCCATTGCTGGTGGGTAAAAAAGGTTGGTCTGGAGATGATAAAGACAGTGGATGAAGAAGCAGGACACCAGGGCTTTTTAGGAACCAAGTCATCAAAACCTTCTGTTTGGCCTAGTTGCTTAAATAATGTGCTTTGGCCTCCCTATCTGTATAGCAGGGATGCATTATTTCCATTCTAAAGGACAGCTTATCGCCCCCTTTAGAAAGAAAAGATGCCTGGAAGAATGGAGAATTTAAAGTAAAACCACTTGCAGAGAGTAAGGGGGGAGCTCTGGACCATTCCTACCAGCAGTGGGGAGAGCCCTGGTAGAAATCCTCTCCTGCTGGTGCCCCTCTAACCCATATGAGGCTGCACCCGCACGAAATACATGGGCACCAGGTAGCAACAGCAACAACTTTATCTTGTATCTACATGTACACTGCTGCAAACCACATACCTATGTAATGGGGTGTGATGAGTGCCAAATGCCTCCAAAGCATTTGGGACTCTCTGGAGGATCCAGATATTTATTATTACTTCCAGATGCATAAATATTAATGAGTCAAGAGTTCTGGGCATAACCAAACCAAGAAGTCCCAAGTGCAGAACAAGAGGGCATACTGCTCAGGATCGTCTTCCTGCTCCAATGACCAGGCCTTTTGCAAGGAGCTGCTTCAATAAAGACAGAAGATAGTCCTAAATATGCAAAAGATTTCCCCAAAGTTTTCTAGCATGTAAGACTGACATGATATAACGTATCATTTATCTCCCAGGGACGACTGCAGCTATTTTCATCTAGAACTGCTGTTCTATGACTTCTTGTCGTAGAAATAAATATCTAGCTATATAGATAAACTCAAAACATAGTGTAAATTACAAAAGGAGGAAAAAAAGGCACAACCTCAGTGGCAAGAAATGGGATGTCCTGACATAGGCACTTCTGGAAGGTGATTCATCCCAGCCTCAACACAATCAGATGATGTCTAGAAAAGCTTATTCCTGTCTGTTGGAACTCAGAGATGTTGGGTTGACTACTTCAAATTTAGATATCGAAAGATCTAAAGAGGACTAATCTAAGCTAACCATAGATGTCTACAGTGCAGACGTCTACATGTGAGCTAGATATCTAGTATCCCACCATACTCAGGGAGACTAGGTGAGGGAGCTAATAAGCATTAGGGCAAAATTAATTTCATTCTTAAGTTGACTCTTGGTTAGACGAATTGCTTCCTATTTCCGTTTACTTTTTTTTTTGTTGTTGATAAGAGAAGCCTAGATGACTAGTTCATGTGTAGACCCTTTCAACATGGATCCCTAAAGCTAGGTTAAACTGACCTCTCATGAAAATCCTTTCTTTTCTCACCCAGCATTGAAGCCTCAGTGACATCTGTGTCTCACATATTCCTGCCTTCAGGTAACCGCTTTCTCAAGGATTCCTTCTTCCAAAAAACCTCATTTTGCAACACTACCCTTTAAAATGCCAAGTTGCTGTGGTACCATGCTTTTAGTGAAACAGGGTGTTCCCACAGGGACTGTCAGCTTATACTGAGAAAACCTTCTACTTTGCCCCTACCAACAACTTTTAGTGTCCTGGGTTTGGGGTAGAGCAGAGCCAACTTTCTGTTCAGAGAGAAAGGCTCTTGCTTGTACTTGTTGCTGTGGCAACTAGGGTCAGCTGACTTGGTTGTTTACCCTGTGGAGGGGTTGTACCTGTGGGGAGGAGTGGACAGGTCAGGTGACCCAAAACTGACCAATAGGGTATTCCATCCCATCTGCCACGCTCAGTATAAAAGCTGAAGGAGCAGGAGGTTGCTCTTATCTTCTTTAATGGTTCTCTTTTTTTGGTGGTTTATGTCTGTTCAGTCTGGCCCAAGCCACAACATACAGAAAGAAGCATAAAGTCTCAGTGCGTGTGGTCTCACAGAGTGTAATAAAATGCGTCCTTAGGAGTGTGATCCAGCTGTGGTTAACTTCATACATCCACCACCACCGCCACATAAATGGCAAAACACAAGCTGCTGGTCCTGGGTTCCCTTTGTAGTCAGCAGGGGGGAAGGATGGATGGGTAGAAAAACACTTTTGGGGCACAATTCATCTGACTGATTTTAGATCTNGGAGGTTGCTCTTATCTTCTTTAATGGTTCTCTTTTTTTGGTGGTTTATGTCTGTTCAGTCTGGCCCAAGCCACAACATACAGAAAGAAGCATAAAGTCTCAGTGCGTGTGGTCTCACAGAGTGTAATAAAATGCGTCCTTAGGAGTGTGATCCAGCTGTGGTTAACTTCATACATCCACCACCACCGCCACATAAATGGCAAAACACAAGCTGCTGGTCCTGGGTTCCCTTTGTAGTCAGCAGGGGGGAAGGATGGATGGGTAGAAAAACACTTTTGGGGCACAATTCATCTGACTGATTTTAGATCTATTTCAGGATGAGATGAATCACATCCTGAAAGATCTCTATAGGGAGCCCAGAGTGACTAAGGCAGAAGTAAACACCTACATGACAGATACAGTCAAGAGACAATGGCTTCAATGCATAGCATGCTGTATCAACTGCGTGGAAGATGAACAAGATTTTTGCCTGTCCTTATAGCCTAATGACACAGCAATCAAGTAAGGAATTTCTCACTTCCAGAACCAGAACTGTGCAGAACATAGAGTCAGAGTAGAGTGATTAATCTCTTCTGTTTTTTTCTTTTCTGAGAAGCTGAAAAGAGATAGTGTGAACCAGTGCTTTGAGCACAGACACTGTAGGACATGGACCGCTGCATCTTCTGAAGGGTTTCTGCTGAAACAAGTAGTGGCTATTTTGTTATTCTCTTTTCCTGCCTCACAAGGGAAAAATAAATGCTTGGTATGTGGCAGTGGGGACCCTTGAAGCAAGGGGAAGCAAGAAGAAAGCTCTATGGTATAAGAGATGGCCTGTAAATTCCCTGACGAGGGGCAGAAGGCCCTCCAAGCCTTCAGTGGAATGCCTCAAACACTCACAAGGAAATAAAGAACGCAGGCCTGGCCTTCAAAGAACTGATAAGGCTCAAAGGCGCCTGAAAAGCAGTTGGAGGACTGTTTTGTGAAGACAAGATAGTTCTGCCACTCGTGTGGTGAGCTTGCTAGTTCTCAGTTCTCAAGGCCATTGTGTCCGATGAGTGACCTTTGCTTCATTATCCACAAAATGCATATGAAAGCGCACACCCCTGCATATGCTAATGAAGATTATAGAGTTCATGCTAAACATATGGCACTCATCTCTCCACCCAAATCATGCTACACGTCACCTGGGGAAGGGAGAAACTTGAGACAAGGCTGTCCTCGACAAGGGGGTTGGACCATGCTAATTCAGCAAACATAAAAGGGGAAAATAAGTGCCCCTAGAGAGGGAACAAAGAAGAAACAA
>VXBH01000033.1:0-16788 GCA_013400035.1 Rynchops niger
TGCTCCATCTGCTGCGATGCTCCAGATGGTGTCGCTTATGTGCTGCCCTGCCTCCACAAGTTCTGCGTGGGATGCATCCTGCGGTGGGCCAAAACATCGTTAACTTGCCCACTCTGTAGAGGACAGATGGAGGAGGTCAGGTTTTCCGTGCGGGGAGACAATGACTATCTACAGTGTGTCATCATGTCCTCCGGAGAGTCGCCACAGGACAGCAGCCAGGCAGGCAGAGCTCCCACCAGCCCGGCCAACAGCAGCACCCATCGCCCCGCGGTGTCTCCTCCACCCTCTTCACAGAGGACGCCACTGCGGGAAGAGCAGGGGGCTGCGAGGACAGAGGCCAGGGCTACCGTGGGTGGCCTCCTGCCTGAGACTTGGGCAGAACTTTTCCGGCGAAACAAGCATCTCCTCGACCCCGTGCTGCCCTGGCTGCGCCGGGAGCTGGAGGCAAGATTTGGGGAACAGTGGTGGCTGGCAACAGGAGCAGAAAGCCTGATCCTGCAGGCCCTGTGCTTCTGCGGACTGGACGAGGAGGCCGCGGTGCAGCACGTGCAGCCTGGCCTGCAGGAACATACAGCCCCGCTGGTCCATGGCCTCATCCATGTCATCGTGCGTTGGTGCAGCAAGGAGGCCCGAAGGCTGCTGCGCACCCTTGCTGCTGGGGAGGAGGAGGACGACGGCCATGCGGCCAGCCCCAGCCCCAGCAGCTCCAGCTCCAGCAGCTCCAGCCCCACCAGATCCAGCCCCACCAGCTCCAGCAGCTCCCAAGAGGAGACTCGTGCCCCACAATCGGCCTCTTCCAGCAGCCCTGCGGATTCCGACGTGGAGGAGCGCCCCAGCACATCACAAGACACTCTGCGCAGGGGTCCCGGCTGCCCCCCATCTGCGCCCATCCCTGCGGAGCAGGAGCAGCCCCAGGAGGAGCCGGGAGAGGCGGCAGTGGCAGGTCCCTCTGCCCAGGGCGGCAGCCGCAGCCCTTCCGCTCCCGGACGGGGCAGGCACCGCTCGCCCAGGGGGCCCCAGCGCCCCCCAAAGAGGAGGGCCCCCAGCCCCCAGGATTCTCCCCAGCCCTGCAAGAAGCCGCCCCGCCGGTGGCGCTAGCAGGGCTCCAGCAGCCCTCCCTTCCACAAAAATGGAAATAAAACCCCATTTCCCAGACACAGTCTCTGGGTGCTGCTTTCTGGCCCTTCTCCTGCTGCCTCTCCCTGTCCCCACCGCCGGTGGCACCAGCCTGCTGGGGGACACGGCCGTGGGTCTCCGCAGCCCCCAGGCCATGTCAGTGGTGCCTCCTCCTGCAGCAAATCCTGCTGCAGCCGCGCACCCGCAGCGCAGCCAGTGCCGAGGGAGAGCGGGCAGGAGGGGAAGCTGCTTTGGCCGCAGGTCCCATGCCCTCAGCCTCCCTCCAGTCCCTCTCTCTGCCCAGCTACCGGCACTTCTGCTCTGGTTTCTCTCCGCTCTCTGACACCGGCCAGGCCAACCTCGCTACGGGGAGGGCTGTCAAGGAGACACGGACAATGGTCAGGGAAGTGAGACAAGATATATTGAAATATCACCAGACAAGAAGAGATAAGGAGCATGTACTTGGGAAGATGTAGATGTTGACAAGAGGCACGTGTTCAAATGTCACCTCTTTGCATATACCCTCTGCTCTTCCATTCTCCGCGAATGCCACAGGTATGCTACCAGGTGGGCTTCTGTGGGGAAGTGTCATGTTCTAAAGCGAACCCTATTAGCACTAACTTTGAGAGAAAGTACAGTGACGGTTGGATTGGGTCAGCTGTGTTGGTTTTGGTTTCTGTGCGATGGGTTGGGCTGATTCTTTGAGCAGAAGAGAAAGGCATGTCACTCACGTTGCACGGAGGGATTTGGCTCTCCCTGTTAGTGCCTTGCCTTTGTGGAAGGGCTCAGATGAAAATCGCCTGCTTCGCCTGGAAATAAGGTGAGGTAGAGGCATGCCACAGGTTCTCAGCCTTGTAGAAAGCACCGCTGAGGAGCAATACAGCCGCGCTCTCTGCCCAACACAGGTTGTAGCAGGCTGAGCAAGAAAAGAATAGGATCTCTCTGTCATGAAGCCTGAATGCATTGTGCTAAGCACTCACCCTCTCTCCTGTGCATCCTGAAGGAGAAGAATCTGCCCTGAGAGACAGCTGCGAGAAAGGGAGTCTAGGGTCGCTCTCTGTTCAGCCGCTGTGTCCCTCTGGGCAGTTAGCCTTATGATAACCGCAAGGCTTCAAAGGAAGATGATGCTGACTGCTGTTAATGAAAATGAAGCCCCTGTATTTTTGTGTAGGTTCCGTTCTTAAATGCTGCATTTTTCTTCATGCATGCACAGTTGGTATGCGTGTGCCTTCTCCACGTCCTTTATTTCGTCCCAGCTAGGCTACAGGTTTTTTACGGCTGGATTGCATTTTCTTCTCTACGAGTACATATAGAAAAGTGCAAAGCTCTTAACAAAAGCCTTCTAGCCCAGCCAAGGGGCAGGCAAAAGTGAGGGCACTGTAATTTTTAAACTTCTGAGCCAACTTCAACACTTACACCAGTTCTGAGGGGGAAGGGAGCAGAAGTGGAGCTTGAAGCCAGAGGAACATAAAAACCGTGGGATCCTGTCTTTTCTCAGAGTGACCCGTACAGCACAGTCAGCATTACTTTTTGGCCTAGAAAGTATAAAGCTGTACCCAAATTACACGGCTACTCAGCCTCAGGAGTTTGCTATTACACTGTGGTGTCCCAAAAATCTCGGTGCAGAAGCCAGTTCGTAACAATTTTTGTTCTTGCAAGTCTCTGGATGTCGGTAGAAAAATCAGTAGGTAACTCTTTTCACCCACTGGCTGTTCTATATTGATAATGTTAGAGACGAAAGACTGGGGGGTTTCTTTCATACCTAAGAAGCAGTTTCCTCAAAAGAATAGGTGAAGGAATGTCCTAACAGCCTTCTACCAGTCAACTCAGGAGATTAAGAAGATACGGAAGATAAACCTTCCAAATGAATTTCCCAACACGTTCCCCTGCCCCAACTCCCCATGGCTTTTGAGGAGCTGGAATTAATCAGCAGCCTCCTGCTCCTTGCTTGAGCGCCCCGCGGGCGCAGCACTGTCCCCAGCCAGGTTTTCCACTGCCATCTGCTGTCCTTTAGACGGTGTTTTACCTTCTACAACTACAAGCTTCTATGGCTCAAGGCTGGCGCTAGGTGCTGTGAAGCGGTTGTGAACCATCGTCAGTCACCACCGCCTCTGAGTTGCCCGACACTCCACGTCCCTGCAGGTGCCTGCCAAAGCACTGGGAAGCCATCTGCTTCATTTTCCCCCTCCCTCTTCCTCAGCCTCTGTGAGCCTTCACTGCCACTTCCAAGTGAATTAACCCTACCTTCCCTGGCACACGCCTCTCAGGCCCAACAGAACGTGTTGACTTAAGGGATAAGGCGCAATGGTGACGAGTTCCTGCCTGGCCCATCAGGCGTATCTCCTCCATGACCACCCCACCTTCCCAGGTGCCCTTGAGTTAGAGGTGCAAAGCTCTGCAAGCGGAACCAAACAAGGGCAAGGACGATGGCTCATCTAGGCGGGAAGTGTCGCCAAGGTTAAGCTGCCCTATGCCCTGCATCAAAACTGCTTCCATAAAGAAAGAAAGCTCGTTGTCATAGGAGACTCTCTCCTGATGGAAGAGGAAGCCCGATATGCCGACCTGATCCACTTTTTAGGGAAGTCTGCCGCTCCCCTGGGGCCCAAATTACAGATGTGGAGAGAAAGCTTCCTACCCTGGTCTGGCCCTCAGGTAACTATCCATTATCCATCTGTCAGACAGGCAGTGATGAAGTTGCAATAAGAAGTCCAAGGGTTCAAGAGAGATCTCAGGGCCTTGGGATGACTGGTTAAGGGATCAGGAGTAGAAGTGGTGTTCTCCTGTATCCTTCCAGTTGCAGGGAAGGAGGAGGGAAGAAACAGGAAGAGCCAGCAGATCAATAAACGGCTCCAAGCCTCTCTCCAGCCAGCAGAATTTTGGGCTTTTTCAGCATGACTCAGCCTACGTGACACCAGACCTCAGGGCAACAGATGGGGTACACGTGTCGCAAAGGGGGAAAAGGATCTTTGCTCAGGAGTTGGCAGGGTCACTGAAAGAGCTGTAAACTAGATTTGAAGGGGGAAAGGGATAAAACTAGTCTCAGTAGAGATAAGCCTGGGGGTGGCACGCCAGTGTTTGAGGGACAGCACGCTAGTGAAGCCTTTCAGTCTGCTCCATGCTGTGCTGAGCACACTGGAGCACATCTTAAATGTCCCTGTACTAATGCACGCAGCACCCTTGCCATCTCAGTGGAGGCAGGGCATGGAGATCCACAGGGCAGCAAGCACACAAGGGTTATTGATGTGTTAGAAACTACGGAAGCACCGGAGAACGGCCACATAGGAGTTACGGCTTCTCCCACAAAAAAGGGGCAGCCCAACTGAAGTGGAGCTGGAAGACATTGTGCAGATTGAGACCTGTGAGGAAGCTGCAGCCACGGAAACATGGTGCGTTGACTCACACAACTATAGTGCTGCAAGAGATGGCTACAAACCCTTCAGAAGAGGTAGGCAAGGAAGGAGAAGTGGTGGGGTAGCCCGGTATGTTAGGGAGTGTTTTGACTGTCTAGAGCTTGACGATGGTGATGAACGAGTTGAGTGACTTCTGCTGACAATGGCCAGGGCAACCTTGCTATGGGGAGGGCTCTCAAGGAGGCACGGACAATGGGCAGGGAAGTGAGACATGAAATACTGAAATATCACCAGAGGAGAAGAGATGAGGAGCATGTACTTGGGAAGATGTAGATGTTGGTAAGAGGCACGTGTTCAAATGTCACCGCGACGATGAAAGAGTTGAGTGTTAATGGGAAGGAATCAGGGGAAAGGCCAAGAAGGCACGAGCCGTGGTGGGAATCTGTTACAGACCACCCAACCAGGATGAAGAAGCAGACGAAATATTTTATGAACAACTGGGAGAAGACTCACAAGCACTAGCCCTTGTTCTCATGGGGGACTTCAACTTACCAGGTGTCTGATAGAAATGCAGTAATCAGAGAGGAAACAGGCTAGGAGGTTCCTGAAGTACATTGAGGATAACTTCGAACTTCCTTGATAATTCTTACGTGTGAGTAGAGCACGCTGTATGAAGGTATTTAGCAAAGGAAGTTCTGGCAAGGTTAAGCTTCCTTTCCATATATTGGTTCAGATGTCTTCTGTCGTGTGTTCTGTTACGCTGCATTGTAAATAATAACTGTTTATAATGGAATTAAACTGCAATATTTTGACGTGTCACATACTTTCACTGTAAACATTATTTTCCAGTGCTTTCAGATGTATGATGCATGGTTGCATTGTAAAATGAAATGAAAGGAAAACTTTCTTTCCAATCTGGAAGCTCCCACAGCTTAAAAGAAACCCTTCTCTCTAACCCCCGTTTCAAGCTGTAGTTCCGTGGATCACTTCACACTAATTGTACTACAACATCCCAAAGAGGCAGGCAATACCGTGCTGTGGAGGTGTCCCAAAGAGAAGGAAGGTCAGGGCAAAATAATAAGACTGATTATTGTGTTGGCAGATCTGGTACCAGGTGGGTGAAGAAAAGGACCCTAAAAGGTCTGAAAATACCTCAGCTGACAATCAGGGAGGGGAGGGTGCAAAGAAAGGAAGAGCATAAACATCAAAGGAAGCATGTACAGAACTTGAAGGTAGCATAAAAAAGAGCGAATGGATAAAATAATGAATAAGGAAATTTAGACTGGTATTTAAAATAAATAATCTACTGAGCTTGAGCTCAGTTATTGTCAGTTAAAGGAGCCGGGATGAGCTTGCCACCTCCAGCGCTCGTCTCTGCACCCCACAGAGTGTGACAAAGCAGGAACCTCTCCAAGGTGGGCAGATGTTTGTCCTGCAGCAGGTGTCTGTGCTGTGCCGGTGGGTTCGTGTATGTGCGTGCAGATCTCGGCTTCAGTCATCTTTGGGAGCAGTGAAGGCGGCAGGTGTGGAAGGGAGCGACCTGCCAAGGCACGGGCTGAATAACCCGGTGAGTTCCCCTGGTTCTAGTGCTTCTCGTGCTGAACAGCTGCTGACAGCACCAGTTCTTCAGCGCTTGCGTCTGGCGTGCTGCTGCATTGGAGGAGCGGGTGTCACGGCCATGTACCCTGTGCAGGTGGCCTGTGGATGCGTGAGGGTGTAATTGTGGAGAACTTTCACAAGAGGGTGCAGAGAGCTGATCTTTCTGCTGCTGGTTTCAGCAGCTGGCATGATTCATGGCAGTGGGAATCGCGGCAGCGTGCTCCTCCATAGAGGTCTCATTGTTTCTCTCCCAGAAAGCAGCATTTTGAACACTTCTCCGTAACACAGATTCCTTCCTCCTTTCGCACTGGAGGTGTGAGAACAGACACGGACACGTACACCAAATGTGCCTGTTAACGGATCTCATCCCAGCACAGTGCAGAGAAGCTGTTCGAAGCGGTGTTTGCCCCCGGGAAATGCTTTGTCAGCTTTCTGCCTGTGCCTCTGAGAGGCTTTGGTTTCAGAGAGGGGTGACCTGCAATCAAGAGGAAGGGCTCGGTTCTGACAGGGGAAGGACTTTCCTAACATCGTCCCCTATTTACACCTGAACCCGTCCTCACCTCCCCTCGGTGCCTGAACAATTCCTGTGTGCCTGGGAATGCAGGAATGATTGGCTTCAGCTTAGGCGAGACCTGAGGGTCACAGTTCCTTTCCTAGCCCTCTTGATTCTGCTCCCCCGGCTGAGGAACAGATGGATGCTCTGGCTTCAACGTCTCTGTTTTGCACCCAAAATCTACAGAGCAAACCAGGAATCTTGAGACACCCTGCTCCTGAGGACACCTCTTTGGTTTCTCCCATCTGGGCCAAAACCATACCAAGCCTCTCCTCTCTGGAGCAGCAGTCACAACAGGGGCACAAACGCAGAAAGCACTGGCATTACCAGGCACCAGCATAAATCAACCCCTGTTTCCAGGCTGCTGGGGATCAGCGTTTCCACACCCTTAACTCCTTCCCAAGACACCTCCAGCCCACGGCGGGTGCCTTTGCCAAACCATCAGTGCCTCATCGCTGTCAGCTGCACAGTGGAAAAAACGAGAACTGGAACCACCGTGCTCCACCCCGCAGCTCCAATTGCCCAGGTAAACAACAAAGCTTGCTGGAAAAAAACAGCGAGCAAAGATTTTCCCAGGTTAAAATGCAAAATTATGCATTTTATAGACATTGTATTTTGAGGAAGAGGGTAGTGGGTGTGAGAGACTGGAACCTCAAAATAATTGTCTCAAAGGTTGCTTAAGCTGCTGCAAATCAATGGTAGGGTTGCAGGCCGACAAGAAGCTTGCTTGTGTCTATTTGGCACTTCCTGCAGACCATTCTTTTGCTTATCGGTCACCACCCAAGACTGCCACCAGCTGGAAAGGGTGTAGGCTTTGGTTATCAGGGTGGCCAGACCCTGTCTGCTCCAAACTTGCTGTCTCAGGGACTGTTGCTGGGAAATAACAATAAACCTGCAGTGAGTGGCATCTGACCTTGTTTGTGTCTTAATCTCACGCTTGGAATCGTTGTGAACCTCTCCTGGGCCCAACGTAGTTGGACCGGGACGTAACAGCGGAAAAGCACAAAAGCCTTGGCATCAGCAAAATATACCCCAAAAATACTAAGCTGTGAATAACAGTTAATTGTATAAAGTCAATTTACTTTCAGTACAAAATGTCTCATCCATCTAAAATGGATCTTTTAATAAGATTTATTTTATAGCGTTGATACAAACAGTATTGCTAGGGCCGTACACCCCGGACAGGCGCACAGTAACACTTCAGAGTTATCAGGATCTTGGGAAACGGTTTCTGCACGCCCGTGCTTTTCTCTTGGCTGCACAGCAGAGGGAAGCACGAGGCCCGCCATGTGATGGACGTGCCCTTCCCTCCTCCTGCAGAAACCCCTGTGAAAACAGAAAAGAGATCCGTTTATGAAGGACAGAACATCCCTCCACTGTACCACACGGAGCCCCTGAAAATGGCTGGAAAACCAAATATGTGAGGCAGAATACATGTGTCAGAAGTGTATGGCAAATTTGAATCCCTGACAGTTAGTAAGGGGTTGGGTTTGCGTCTGGGGGTTCTCTTGTCCCTGTAGGGCTGTGTCTTAAGTGTCTCAGTTGAACTGCACGTCGCATGACCCATCGGAGGCTGGGAGAGAACAGCTGGTGTTTAAGGAGTTTCCCTCTGCAGTACTTTCTTCCTTTACTCCAATGCTGTGACCAAGCAGGAGAAACAGAACCAAAATGATGGACTTAGGACAAAAAAGAGCTTTTCTGACCGGAACAATTTTTTCGCATCCAGAAGTATTCCCATCCAAAATCACCGTTAGAAGTCAGCACATGAAGAAATACTTGTAAGCTGAACAGATGATGAAGCAGACCTACCCCGGCAGAAACACGGAAACTAATTCTGAACGTTTCCCTTTATGTTAACCTTGATATGTTTTTGTTACAGGTCCACTTCCTGGTACCTTTAACAGCATTTTGAAACTTGATTTGAAAATGTCTGAGCAAGATACTTCAACAATTTCAAATTATGATTGCTGTTGTTAGGTAGAAAGTGTATTAAAGTTGATCTTTCTCATGAAAATTTTAGCTTCAATGAGTTATGTATGATCACTGAATGACGAAAACCAATGGCCAGAACCCATCCCCAAATGCCTGATTTTCTACATGAAATTATCCCTCAATAATCTCCAATGATAAAAACTGCAGTCTCTTATTATCTGCATGGATAACATTGTATGAGGATTGGCCTTTATGGTTCTACTGCTGGCTCCACCGGCAGAGCAGCCCCTTGGACCAAGACTTGGGTGGGTGTCGTGAGCACAGAGCTCAGCCCAAAGGCTCATAGTCCCGGTTCCAGCTGCAAGAAATTACCTTGGAGCAGCTGTGAGTTCGGGATACCTGGCTGGGTCTGTGGGGCTCCGCAACCTGCAAAGTCTGCGGGGATGGTCAGTCCAACACAGCACAGGAAGGCGCCTGGCCCTGGAGCTCAGTGCCGGCAGGGGACTGGCATCAGCGCTCGGGATGTGCAGGGGCTGGACACCAGCGGCGCGGGGGACAAGGACATCTCTTGGCAAAGGGGACGTGCATCAAGAGCTTAAGGTTGTGTTGCCCCGTCTTACCAATTTACTGTGTTGGCTATTGCTCAGCTGAGCAGGATCCCTCCATGGACACTAAGTCCTCTCCCGTGTCTCCCCTACCACGTCCCAGAGTGTTCAGCCTGGGCAAACTCACCACGGCAGTTGTGACAGGACCCTCTCCATGTTACCTGGCATGGTCAGAGAGGATCATCCCCCACACGGGCACACTTTGAGACCGTCTGTGTGAAATGCCCTGAACAGCAGTCTCAGGCTCTGGTGGTCTAAGTTAAACACAGTATTTCTTATGAATGGAACATAAAAAGAGACTGAAGATCAGAACACTTGGCTGGCTGGCATTAAGCTAGGAAGGTTTGCTGGGTTTAGGTCCAGTCTCTACAAATGTCTTGCATTTTAATCTGTCTTTCCTTTGGCATCTCTTTGGTCTTTTTCCAACCTGGCCAAGCGTGGCCCAAGCCAGACAGCAGATCACAGAAGACAGAAAGAAATGGCTGCAGATCTTTTTCTTAACCTCTCGTCATTTTCATACCAGGACACTGTAAATAGGTGGGCCCACGCTTCTGTTCTGAAGGAGCCGTAGGCTTCTGCAGAAACGTTTTGTTCTTTTTTCCCCTTTCCTTCCCAGAAAAAGAAGAATTAGAAAATCCAGATCCCAGGCTGGAAGTTAAAAGAAGACGTTTTCCCAGATGACTCCTGGAGGACTTTTTATTCTCATGTTAACTACCACCGCTGACTCAAAAAGTTGTTAAGTGCTGCGAATGAACCCTGTCAGGGGAACCATCTAGCAGTTAGAAGCATTTGGAAAACCTTATTTTTAAGTAGTATACATCCCGAGGTGATGTTCACTGACTTAAGGAAACGTTGTAGACTATGTCACTCCCAGTACTCGACAGAGAATTAACTTCTGTTTTGTCTTTGCAGGACAGCTGGTGGCACACGCTCTTGGAGCTCCTGCCCAGCATATTGGAATTTGAGATTCTGAGCGACAACCTAACAAAACAGCGTCTCTCAAGTAACAGATAAACCGGGTGAGTGAATTCCTGTTTGCCATCGCTGGCTGAACACCAGCATCCCTTTGCAGCCCGGCAGAGCCAGCACTGTTCTGGCCGGCTGCACAGGAGGCCCCCCCTTCTCCTGCCTCCTCCAGGAAGGGGCTGGCCAAGTCCAGTGTCGAGACCACCGCTGGGACACTCCCGGCAGGACGGAGCACGGTCACCTGTGGCAGGAGACGGCGATGGAAAAGCCATCCTTGAGATCCTAGAACCCACCCTTGAGATCCTGGGATTTAGCTCAGGGGACTAACATTTGTGGCAACGAAAACCCACGGCTGTTCTGCGGCCTGATCCTGGCCACGCCTGGGGGGTCACCCTCAGCCAAGGAGGGCTGGTACAGGGGACCTGTGAGGCAAACAGTAAGGGCTTTTGTGATTCCCTTAGCTCCCCTGCGCGGGTGGCGCCGGAAGGGGCAGGTGAAGGGCAGCCTGCTCTTCCCACGGGAGTGGGATGACTTAGGTGTTTTTAAAACAGAAGATAACCATTCGGCCCTCGGTCAGATGCCTGTTGATCATGCCTCTTGTTAGATGGGCTATCCGCCTCTTTCCCATCACGGAGAACTGCTTTAAGGGATCTACGTGAAGCTCCTTTACTTTGTATTGCCCTTCTTCTGGCCTCCTCTTCCAAAACACTCCTAGCCCTGGGGAAAAAAAAATAATAATAGTAATAATAAACAACCCAGCTGATATGTAAAGAAAATGTTTTTGGTCCGGAAGTAGACGAGTGGTTCTCTAGTCTATTCAACAACATACCTGTGAGAACCTCAGCCAAAAAATTTTGGTTCTGTTGCAAACACAGGTTCTGTACAAACAGGAAAATAAACCAGAATGGGCACACTGAGGAAACACTTACAGAAATAAATGTAAGAGGGATTCAAGCTTCTCTTAGCTGCCATCTGCAGCTTGGCGGAAGAGCTGGGAAGGCCAAGCGCATTTCCTAGGATGTGCCGCAGCGGAAATGAGCTATTTAATTACATATGTGAAGAGATGGGCAAAAAGAAAGGAGGAGGCTAATACATAGAGAGGATAAAAACACAGAGGACGCATTCTCTATCAGGTCTGGGCTCACAGTACTTGAGGAGTTATTTACCTGGCTTAGCAAATTCAGAAAGGCACTGTGGTTCAAAAGCTTCCACCATGCTTTCAAGGGAAGAACTGCCAAAACGTCATGCAGCACTGAAACATCATTTCTAAGCATGCAGACAAGCAAAATCTTATGTTCCGTTGTTCAGAGCAGATGTGTGCCTTCAGGTGTATCCCTCAGCATCTGCTAATGGTGCTACACCCCTGGCATGGCAAATATGGGGGTGGTTGGGGGTTGGACTAGATGATCTCTAGAGGTCCCTTCCAACCCTATGATTCTATGATTCCCTTTTTTCCATTTCTCATTTCATTGATCTAAAGATGTATTTACAACATGAAGTCTAAAAGTGCTTACAATTGCATCTCTGAGTGCTCTCTCTCTCTCCCTCTCTCTTCTTTCTCTTTCTTTCTCACTTTCTGGTTTTGTGCCATTTTTCACTGTGGATTTTGAGCACTTTCCATAGAAAAACAACCCAGAAAAGTAAAGTTTCTTGTGGACATCATAGTCTCTGTCTTTTCTAATATATCTGTTTTTAAAACAATTCTGCCTTGGAGAAAGTGTCTTCTTTTTATAACAGCTGTGGCTGATGTATATGAAAATGGTAGCGTTTTTCAGGAATGTTAATCCAGTGATTAAGAGAAACTAGATCAAATTTCAAGTCAACATGACTTGAGTGAAATCACTGGCATTTTCTGCTGTGACCTGCAGCAGGACCAAAGATTCTGTCACCACTGAACAAAACAAAAGGATTTCTCTGTTACCAAAGACACCTTTGATAGCCTTTAGCTACAGGGTTTCTATATGCCGCCCACACAGCTGGGCAGTGCATGGGCTGCCTTGATCTTCTCCAGCATCTCCTAATACAGTTTCATCTGTGTTAGGATCTTGATTTAACGTATGCCTAGGCTGTGGTTTTATAGAAAACCTGTTTGGAGAAATGTTTAAGAGCTGGTGGGAAAACCCCAGGAAACCACACATAAAAAGCGATGGCTCCAAGACCTCTACAGCTGCAATGACAAATGATAGGTATACTCCATAAGTAATTTTCCATTTCTGTCCTTCAGTTTGCCTATAATGAGCCTTCTACATACTTGCAATTAATAGGCAGAAAATAGCTTTCTCTACAAAGGACATATTTTGCAAATTACTTCACTCCTCTCTTGTAGTTTTAGTCACTGCCACACTTTTCTCCCTGAGACACACTCTCCTCCACAGTACATATTTGCGTCCTTCATTTCTTGTAAATTGCGAGGTATCCCTTGTCATAAATGAGAATGGATCACTTTGCCTGGGTTCATGCGAGTGTGTATAACACATATAAGGGATATCTACCTCCTCCGTGTCAGAAGACAGTGTCTGCCATCCACAAAATACTGAGTGTGTCGAAAGAGCTGGGCCATGTGAGCTTTCTGTCAAAGGGCATCAGATCAGCCAGTGCCAGGAGATGAGAAATTTAGCTAGAGCGGGTACCTGCAAGGAGTCTGTTTCAGTGACAGACGAGCCTCCCAGAAAAACCCAGAGCTAGTCACTAAAATCAGAGATACTCCCAGCCAGGAGCAGAGGTTTGCATCAAAACTTTATCCCTAGTTCCATTATGGCAAATCTTACGTTATTTTATCAGCTTTTGCCAGAGAAAAACTTCACTATGATCTTCCCTTCAGGCGTGGATTTTTATTTCTCTTTTTTCTGTCCAGAGAGTAACTATGGCAACCCCGGGGGGGGGAAGGGGAATTATTATTTCATTTTTGTTGGGCTTCATCCCATAAAAAAGGAGAAAGTTATGCTGCTTCTGTTACAACACTTTACAGCATGGTATTTTTTTTAATGGGCCTTTCACATTTATGGTATGCCTTGGCTCTGGCTGCCTTTGAATTTCCATTACACAGGCGCTGTGCAGGAGGGCTCCAACACAGCCTTGACATTCCCTGCACAGTGAAACTGGATGGCAGGGCAGCAGCCGCATGGGAAGAGATGGGGAGCTTTGTTTTTTATAATCCTAAGAAAAATGGAAATTTAAGGCCTCAGTAGCCCTTGCTATCTGTCTTTGTAGTTTCAAAAGAATGAATTATGGTTCATATTGCTCGCACACTTGGAAAAATGCGTCTTGATCTTGAACACCTAGAGATGCCCTGAAACCAGGGATCGGTTACCTCCTCGGTAAAGGCTCCTTGGCTTTAATTTGCAGGTTGAGTTTTAGTAGCAACTGAACTATATGTTGAAAATAGTTATCAGCATGGACAGGTCTTATCCTGCTGGTCTCCTAGGGAGGAAGACATACTGCTCGGCTGTGGAATTGCCTGAACCTTGCTTACTGCACAGAGGGAGAAGATGACATCTCCAGCCAACAGCAGTGAAGATACAGGTCTAAAGGGACAGCAACAGGACAAGAGCAAAGCACAGCAAGCTTGATTTCCTCAGTGGAGGAGGAAAGTGCAAACCTGGGGACATGAAGTGAACTGAACAATTAAGCAAAGAGAAAACAAGCAGGGTACGTGTCGTGCCTGTTCCTTAGCAGACAGGATGGGACTGCAGTAATGAGTATTTCTCAGCATAATGAAGGCTATATTTCACGTGGCGTGCATTGAGTATTAGTGCTGTGAACTGAGCTCGCTGGCATTTGGGAGAGATGAAACTGGAACTGAACTTTTCAGCTATGTGTAAGCCTTTCAAATGGCAGCTCCTCCTGCGGAAAGACAATTGAACCATGCTGCCAATGAGAAAGCGGATTTGTATGAACCAAGGAAACTTATCAGCAATGGCAGTTGTTACTGCTGCAAGGCAAAACTGGTTGGGTTTGAAGAAGGAAATGAGAGTTTGCAGGGTTTAGGCAACTATTGCAAAGCCAGACTCCCCTTGAATTTTGTCCCAAAGGGAGCAGTGTTTGCCTTTCCTACTGAGCCAAAAAGGGTGATGCCAGTCCTCCAGCTTTAGTAAGCTCACTTTGCCAAAATGCAGCCCGACCTTCACTCAACCCAGATTATCACTCATCGTTACTTATCTCAGATTGCTACTCATGATGTTTTGGTGGTTTAAAACTGGCCTGTCAGATCATAAAATTCCAAAAGCAGCAGAAGCTGAAGCATTTGGAGCCAAGAGATCCCCAGATCAGGGACTAATTTATTGCTGAAGGGACCTGGCTGATGATTCTCATCTGTGGAAAATGAAGGATCTTAAGATAAGTTGTTCTCGTAATTTTCACAGCAAAAGACAGTAGTGGAAAAGAGAGTAGTGCAATCTTTTACAGGTTAAACAAGGCCACCTGGCTTCAAAGAGTTTTTGACCTGCAGGCTACCATCATAGAAAACCCAAGAGAAGCAAAACATTCCCATTCATCTTCAGCACACCGCAGGAGTCTTGCTGCTATTTTCTGCATAACTGTCTGGACCCTGGGCACTCAGCATCTTTCAAAGCAGAGTGCTGAAATGAATTGCAGCCCTTTCAAATAGTTCGTCTGGATGTGCTATGCGTACAGATTGTGCAAACTCCTTGTCTTTCTCTTGAGTCCTGAGTAATGGTCTCCTCTTGAATCTAGTCAATAAATCAGAGAAGACAGGACTTTGATTGAACCTTGCACACAGTGGAATTTGCACAGTGTGCAGGAGAAAAAGCGCTGCATCACAGCTCTTCAGAGATCATGCCAGAGACATGCTGGAAGAAAGTTAGAGCAATAATAAAATAGCACAAATACAGGCTGGATGGAGAATGGCTTGAGAGCAGCCCTGAGAAGGACTTGGGGGTGTTGACTGGATGAGAAGCTCAACATGAGCTAGCAACATGGCTCGCAGCCCAGAAAACCAATTACACCCTGGGCTGCATGAAAAGAAGTGTGGCCAGCAGATCAAGGGAGGTGATTCTGACTCTCTACTCTGCTCTCATGAGACCCCAGCTGGAGTACTGTGTCCAACTTTGAAGTCCCCAACATAAGAAGAACATTGACCTGTTGGAACAGATCCAGAGGAGGGCCATGAAGATGATCAGAAGCCTGGAGCACCACTCCTCTGAGAACAGGATGACAGAGTTGGGTTTGTTCAGCCNTATGATTATGGGGGGACCATTCGTATGTTCATGTTTGCAGGAGCCCAATGGACATGGTAGAAAAGTAATACACTTGTTGTCATGAGAAAATATTCTGGCATTTCAATTTATGGCCTATCTTGCAATCTGACCAGCAAACAGATCTTGTGTATCAGGCTGAGGAGCAGATTGCTGTGATTTTCTAATCTAGTCATAATTCTTATGGATGAAGTTAGAAATAATTTTCTCTTCTGTGATTGTACAATGGAGTGCATATCCAACCCAAAATAATGTAACAGTGAAGTACTGGAAACAGAAGGTTATATAGAGAGAAATGTCCATATTTGCAGCTGATTAGGGCTCCCATTTTTTATAGTGATATGCAGCAAATCAAGTTAAAGACAAAAGTAGATCTTCCTTCCCTTTTCTGCATAACTCAACAGAAGAAATGCTGGGTCAGAAGTTCCTGTGCCTCTTGTTAATTGTGCTAGAAAAACAAAACAAAACAAAACAAAACGAAACAAAACAAAACAAAACAAAACAAACAAACAATTAGTAATTCTGAAAGTTTTTGCATGAAGATATGGTAAAATCCCACTGATGATGGGGATCTGATCCTTGACTGAAGACTTCTTTTGCAGGAGCTTTGCCTTTCAAGGTGGAAGCTCTTCAATGCCCCTCTCCAGGCTGTTACATCCTCTGTCACCAACAGCTGCGCTACTCTTCTCTTTGCTATTTCAGCCCTTGGAGTTCTCACTGGGATTGATGGTTCAGCAATGCAAAACACAGCGTTTACAGCATTAAAAAGGATACTGCTTTCTAAAAATACAGTAAGAAGAGTGATACCATAACACTGCCTATGATCTGACCCCAAAGCTAAAGAAAATAGTCAAAGAAACTGCACAGATACCTTGGTTTTCTCTGGGGTGCTGGGGAGAAAAATCTCTGCTTGGATGTAGTTAAATTCAGAGGGGTTCATGTTCCACTGTGTTGTGGACCAGAATTTAATACTTAATATTATCTCCCATGTCTGAAAATAAATAAAGGCTTTTAAAACTAAGGCAATGAGAAAAGAGATTCACATCAGCTTCTGTCTCATGTCAGAAGGGATATAGGTTAAACCTGTACAACAGAGTCCTGACTCCCATTCTTGCCTCCACAGGAATGGNTTTAATTTTTATTGCAGAAGTGACTCCTATATTTAACATTTGAATACCTTTCTTCTGACTAGATGTAGGAGAGAACCGTCGATCAGAATTCAGTCTGTATTGAACTCATACTTTAAAAAAAAAATTAAAATGGTGGATATTTTTAATTGAGGTATTAGAAACTCATGTAAAAGTTCCAGTAGGTAGCAGAAATTTTCTGCTAACTGAAGAAATCCTGTTTCCTTTTTTAAAGTTTCTGGAGCCAAAAATGGTTTCCATTCTGTTTCCTGAGATGGCATAACATGGGTAGAGCTGCTGTCTCTCACTTCTCCCAAGTAAAATCCA
>VXBH01000033.1:16877-34581 GCA_013400035.1 Rynchops niger
CTCCACAGGAATGGGCTCTCTTTGGCCCTAGCATGAAGCAAGCAATGGCGTCACCTAGGAGCAATTTTTAAATATCCACCTGTGAGCAATGACACTTTTCAAATGACATTGAAGAGGAGTAACAAGGGCAAATATTTCAGCCAACATGGTGTTTTTCTCAAATTAGGATAGACGTGGCGTTTTTTCTTCTGCCTGTCTCTTCTCATTAAGCTAAAATTTGCTGAGCAGCTATTTGAAATCTCAGTGACATGTATATTTGAAAGACATACTCAGTGTTTAAAAATATATTAAAATATGCATTAAAATTAATATCTGATTATATATAAATATATAGGTAAACATATATTAAATACTTTTAATTTTTATTGCAGAAGTGACTCCTATATTTAACATTTGAATACCTTTCTTCTGACTAGATGTAGGAGAGAACCGTCGATCAGAATTCAGTCTGTATTGAACTCATACTTTAAAAAAAAAATTAAAATGGTGTATATTTTTAATTGAGGTATTAGAAACTCATGTAAAAGTTCCAGTAGGTAGCAGAAATTTTCTGCTAACTGAAGAAATCCTGTTTCCTTTTTTAAAGTTTCTGGAGCCAAAAATGGTTTCCATTCTGTTTCCTGAGATGGCATAACATGGGTAGAGCTGCTGTCTCTCACTTCTCCCAAGTAAAATCCAAATTCAATACCAAATATTCTCCAAAAGAAAGAACAGGAAAATTCTGATGTTCATTTAGTGATTTAAGTGAGCATGTTTAAATGCGACATTTTTCAATGGGAGGTTTCATTTAACAGGTGCCTTAAAGCCTGCCAGACTCAGTTCTTGTCTAGATGGGAAAACGTCTCAAAGCTGCTTTTCCCCAAACTCTCGTTGCCTTGCATGAAGTGAAAACAGGCTCCTCCGGACACTGCTGGAGTGAAGTCCCTGTGCACAGAGAGGCTCACACCAGAACAACCTTCACTCATTCCTGTGCTGGTTGTGTGCACCGGGCAGGTTGGGTAAAATGGAGTTGGAGGTGGCAGATCCCTTTCACAGCAGTTTCTGAGCCTTCAAACTTTTTTCTAATTGAAGTGAAGGGGGGCAGATTTTTAATATTTCACCATTCAGCCTGATTCAACAATAAAATCAGCTTTCATTTCAGAGCTCTGTAGCTTATGCACTTGCTGAAAGACTTGGTCAACGTTGATAAATCTCCATAAAATATTTATCCTTCGAGAGAAGAGGATAGACTGATGCGTAGGCCTTTCACGTTAGACCCAGCTGCCTCAAAGCCAGCAGCTGAAATGAGCAGTCCCCAGATTGCAGCTGTTTTGGGAGGAGGAATAAAAGAAGAGATTGCTCAGACAATGGAGCTCTTAGCCAAGAGCAATTAACACCTTCACCTGCTGCCAGAAAGGGACAGGGTAGGGAGCAAATAACCTGTTAAAAGAGTAACTAGCAGAAAGGATGCTCCGGTCTTTTCTGCTGCAAGCCCCGGGTAGAATAAGCTTCAGTAGTTCAGACAAGGATTGGACCACCATGGTGGCTCCTCCAAGCCAAGGCAGGGGGAGGTCAGAGAAGGTGCTGCTGTTAGCCGCTGCCAGGCAACACTGCGGCCTTCCTGACGCTGCCCATCTGTCAGTGGTTTCCTGACAGAAGGCTCAGAAAAGACTTCAGCCCCTGTTTTTGGATGCGTTTCCTTCCCACCCAGCGTTATTGCAAAGGAGCTTGCTTCTGCTTCACAGCCAGATGTCTCAGACTCAGGACGTTGCTGGGGAAGGAGTGAAATGCTGTCCCCTGGACTTGGTTTCCTTATGAAGCAGAAAGTGCCTGCGTGTTGATGGGCTCTGCGGTAAAACTGGTGTTTTCAGGCAAATCAGGTATAGACGGCCTTAAAAGGGATTTTATATCCCAGACACCTATGGATGGAAATTATTTTGCCAATCTGTCTTCATACTTCTTAGATCCCTTGAAGTCACTGACATATTTATAGCTGTAAAGTGTGAATTGTTCACAGTATTAATTAAATTGAAAGGAAGTCTTTTTTTTCATTCCCTCTAGGAAGAGTGATTTACTATTCCTGGTGTATCCGAAGCTTGACCTGAAACACAGTCAGTCCTGAGCACGCCTTTTCCCTTCGCTTGTACAGACAGCATCGCTCTCTCAATGTCCAGGTCGGTGTGGTATCAGCAGTGGTATCTCAGCCATTTCCATAACGCAAACTCGAAAGCAACAGAAATAGCAGCCAACAAGGAAGAGCAAGAGAGAGATACTCCCTTCTCTTTCTCTTTCTCTCTCTTCCTTCTTCCTCTCTCTCACAAGGGAAAAATAGAAGGACGTATATCATGTCAGAAAGGCCTTTTTGGGTTGCATCTGGGTCTCTGTCAAAAAACAAGGCTTTGAGGCTCTTGAAGAGACCTCCTTAACCTGATGTTGTCTTTGGTTCCTTTATCAGCTGCAGGGTGATTGTGTGTTACCAAAGCTTCTTCCTCTCCTTTGATCTTCCTCACTTTGGAGCCCAGCCTTCATTCATGTCTGGGTTAAGTTCACAGCATAAGTCCATCACTTTCCATCTTTACGACTTTTCTAGGGTTCAGCATTTGGTCTAAGTCAGGACAGGTAAGAAGAGACTCTTTCTGAACATCAGGTCAATGCCCCAACAGATTGTGAGCTCCTCCGCAAAGCGTGAGTTCCCTTTGCATTATTTGACCTGTATGTCTGTACTACCTTGGAGCTTGTGTCCTCCCCAGCTTCTCCCATCAAGTCCTGCCTGTAAACAGCTAAGAACAGAAGCTCATGGTGGAAAGATATGGGAAATGTTAACTAATTTTGAACTACAGTTTGAACAAGTTCTGAAAGAAACTCTGCAATGGAAAAGATAGGCCTGTTCAACTGTATACAGTGTAAGAGTAAAACTTTTTTTTTTTTTTTTTATTCATAGTGGTATGGTTGAATAGAATGGCTTCCTAGTAGCATTGCAGTGAGAAGTAATATTTTTCGCAGCTTCTGCCTGAACAGTGGGGGGTTTCCCCACAGACCTGCCAGGTCCTAAAACCCATACTGAAGTTTGAATGGGATCCAAAGTCTGCCTGCAGGATTCACGCTCCTCGGGACAATGGCAGAGCATAATTGCTTTGTGTAACATTCACTCTGGCACCTTACCTATGGCTGTCAGAAATCGGTGGCACTACTGCCCTTGCAAATAATAGCATTTCATACATTTAAGACCTGGCATTGCTATTTCACTACCTTAAATCTTGGCTCATCTTCTCCGCAGATTGTTTTTACAGATATGGAAAAGAAATATATTTTTTGTTTCCTTTCCCATCCGTATGGTTGTGCATTAAAAAGGGAACCAGAGAATCGATTTACTGTCTTGAGATGCTTTACTGGTAGCCATAAAATTCAAACCAAGTTTTTCAGCCACCCACAAGTCTGCGTGACAAAGTCCACAATACAGAAGCAGTTACACCCCTTTGGGCTTTTGCCCTCTCTTTACAAGGCTTCAGGTAGGTTAGAGCTGAAGACAGGAGATTTTCCTCTTACTTCCTAGGCTAATTACAGTTGTTTCAAAGCAAGCAATAAGTGCCTCTGAATTTCCTGGTCCTACTGCCATGTTTACTACTTTTACAATTGATCTTGGGTACACAGTGACAATAATGGGAGTTAGAAAGGAGATTTTCAAGTGTGTTCAGCAAAGACCTAGATGTGCATTCCTGGAAGCCAGTGGTAGAATGAGAACTTTGCCATGTGCTGTAATGTCAGCGCTGAATGCTTCCAAAAATCTCATTTGAAAACCCTCGCATCAAATTCTGTCCTCACTTATCTCCGGTGACTGTAGTCAGAGCAAGTGCTGGGCACTGTAGAAGGCAAAAGCTGTTCTTTGTGTTGTTGCCTTAGCCCTCCGGTACACTATATGTTTATCCTGTTACAACACTGCTTCCCAGCACAGTGTAGAACACTTAGTCAGGGAACGAAAATAGCCGTGAAAATGAGCCAATGAAAATATAGGAGGCACTACCCAAAGACCTGCTATGGCTCAGAAAGTGTGTGAGACATTAAGCTCTAGATACTTGGGGCCTGTACTTAAATGGCTCTCATTCCCACATGGAAACTACTTGAATATAATTTCTAAGTCTCTGACTCACGAACCAAGAAAAACAGCCATACATTAAGCTGGAGTGCTAGTCAATGGTTCTACAAGTTTCAGGTGCAGAGGGAATAAAAGTTAGTTCTCACATGGAAGTTAGAGGTGTACGGGCGTGATGTTTACATTTCCACCTTAATTTTGCAAGGGTGTATTCTGTGTAGCTTTGGGGCAGCTCTTGGTGCGGGGATAGTCAGGGAGTATTTTGCAGAAGGCTCTTCTGCGCCAGTGCAACTGTGACTGCATTTCTGCTTTTTCACGGAGATCCTTGGTCATCATTTTGAACGGGTTTATGTTAACATTAGTGACTCAGAATGGCTTTTCTCGCAGACGACCATCTTTATTTGCACGTAAATAAGGGTATTCATGTACAAACAAGAGCATTCTTCACTCACTTTTCCAAATTAATTTATTGAATATTTCAGTGAGCAGAAGCAATGGCATCCCCTCACCAAGGGGACAGTCACAGACCACACATGGCAAACAGTGAGTGGAAACATCTCATTCATGTCCATGGGAACTGCAGTGGGTCAGAAGGTTGGTCAGAATGGTCAAAGGCCACAAACTAGTCAGAGGCTTCAATTGGTTTACAAGCTGCACATGGAGCTGTGCTTAATGAATAAATTAATACAACTGCTGTTCACAAGAAAATTCAGAAACAGAAAAATTTGGATTACTCATGTAGTATGTCCATAATGGATAACTCAGCTCTCAGCCATTGCAAAACTTTTACATGGTCTTCCTATGCTAGTTTTTATGCAGCAAGTCTGAAATTCAGACCATATGTTAAAGTGCTGTCAGAATACCGCAAACTTACATTATATACAGATCCAGAAACAGGTAGGAAAATGATACGTATTAGCACAAATTGCCCTTGAATTTAATACAACTCCATGGGAAAACCAAATGTTCTCTTTTCTCTGGTTGAACTATTTTTCAGTAAACCTTTAATAATTTCTAATGCACACGATGCATTGAGTAGCTGCACTAAAATGAACTGTGCAGTTCCGTTTCATTGCATTTCCTGAGAGTTATATAGCAGTCCAATTCAAATAATGATTTTCTAGCTTTAACCTACTTGGATCCTAATGTACCCATGTAAATTCTAATTCTGAAGTGGTGTTGTGTCTCAAAATAATATTTCAGATCACTGCAAATGTGGCTGTGCTGTGTGATTGACACTGCAAACACTAAACCTTCAGCGTTTTGAGTCTTTATGAGAAACCTTGTTTGTACATCCATCACTGTCCTCCTGACCATCTTGGGCTAGGTATTTGGTTTTCCCCAAGGAAGGTTGAGGATCTCATCTATTTGCCTCATTGCTATGACATGAGCTGAGCTGAGCTGAGTTGAAGAAAACAACACACAGCACAAGGCCAGGATGGTTTGGAAGCATGGTCTACAAAAGATGGACAGTGATGGTAGAAAGGTCTGGACTGCTTTTCTCCACCTCTGTGCGAAAAGGACATTACTGTGTTTCTGCTCCCTCATGAGGAAGCACTCTCCTCTGTTGCCTTCTCTCTTCACCATGCTCTGCAGGGGTCCTTCAGCACAATTTTGGATGTTTGCCTAGCATCAGCAAGGGACAAACCAGAAACGGCAGTTAGGGTCCAATAGCATAAGAAGCCCCATCAAATTGCATTCTCTTAGTAAAAAAATAACCAGGAATGGGTAGAAAGTTTGACACACATAGTAAAGAACTAAACACCTATACAAGTTCTCAACTGACGTTATAACTTTTTTATAGCATCCTGTGGTAGCATGAGCCTGTAGAGCAAGCCTTGCCACCTTCACGCTAGAGCAGGCTGGTGAAAACACCTGCTACATTGGCAAAAGTTAGTAGGATGTAGGTGACTGGTGGACTATCGTACTGTTCTTGTGCTTTCTACTGTTGAAGAAAAGCTAGCAGGTATACTACAGCTTGAGCTCATACGTACTCACCAAGAGTCCTGTATTTAATCTGCATTCCTGTCCTGCCACCTCCAAAAATTTTTCCTCTTTTTACCCACTAATGACTTACAGAGTGACTCATAGTTTCTGTACATGTGGTGCTAAAGCTACTCGTATCCTTATTGCCTTGTTTATATGAGGGGAGAGTCTCCAATGACACTACTGAATATGTGCACTTGTGCATATTTAATTTGGTGTGTGGACTTTCTTGTCATACAATAGCTAATAAACCTAAAGTATAGAAATGGCAGTCCTGAGAGCTGATACAATAAAAACCTGCCTTGAAACAAGCATACAAAAATCCTCTGGGAATTGTTCACCCACATGCATAGACCACAGAAGTTTCCCCACAGAAATGAGATGAAAAATGTGTCCCCGGAGCAAGATCCCAAGAAGGAGCAGGGCAAGACTTGCAGTCACATGCACATCTAAGGTGTGCCCCTGATAACTGGGACAAAGGCAAGAAATTCACCTTTCTGGAGAGGAAAGCCATTTTTCTTTTCTTATCACCTACATAGTCAGTCTTTATTGAAATCAAAGGGTAGAAAGACGTTCTTGTTATCCCAAGAGCTGTGAGTTAAATTTAGTTTTCTATCGCATACTTCTTATGTGGGTTGGGATAAATTACTGTGCCTCAGGGTCTCATGACCACACAAGAGAAAAAATAGCCCTGCAGGATAATTATGAGGATACATACATTAAAGATACATACCTAGATAACCTGGCAGCTTGCAATTCTTGAGCTAGAGGTTGCATTCCATGTTTGAGGAAAAGATTATAATGCTGTTATAATAACATAAATGCTACTTTTATCCAACACCCTGTCTATAGGAATGAGGACTGAGTGTTTTACTGATTAACTCTGTGAACTTACTGGGACTGCACCAGTGGAAAATCTCTGTCTTTGCCTAGAACATGGCATAAAGTACATTGAACTTCGAAGGACAAAGTTGTTTTGTCATTCTCTGTTTAGTATAAAGTTTTTCTCCCACACAATGCCATTTATAAGGCAATCCAATAGCATCCATAATTACATGTACAAACTTAAAAATCAGCTCCATTGCTACAAGATATTCCCTCAAATACTGTTTTACGGAATGTCACTACCTTAGTGAAGCGTACAAAACTGTACTAGTTAAAAGGCCAACCAATAAACAAACTGATTTGAAGTCATCATACAATTGCCGCTGAACAACGCTAGCAGGATTTTTTTCTCCCATTCTGCTCCTTTTTTCTGCGGCTTGTTTTACAACTGTTTGTTATAGTGGGGTGCTGACAACATCTTCGCAGATCTCTCCACCTGTCATGAACAGAAAGCTATGGTTTTATTTATATTATTCAAGGTCCTGTTTGGGCCACTCCTTTGCCAAAAATATCTGGTTACAACAACATGGGCAGATCCAAATATGTGCTTATTCATGGGTACCTACACGAGATTGCTTACTCCCACTCCAAGAGCATCTCCCTGGGTATAAAAAGGGGTCAAGCTGTGTGCAAGTGCAATACACTGGTTGAATACACTCAGGTGGTTCCAGTATTGGCACATAGGAAATACCTATCAATCACCGTGCTAAGGAAAGTGAGGGATGCAGAAGATGTTACGCTTAGACAGCTCAGAAAACATCTGGCCTAACCACCTTTGTTAAGGGATAAAGCAAAAATGGAGGTGGAGGAGTCAGAGAAGCTTCTGGATCTTCATTTCTTTTCTTCCAGTCTCCAGGAAATGTAGACAAGAAAATTTATTTAAGCTCTCTGACAAGCGGAACAGTTCAAATCTTGGGAGGCAGTTATGGTTGAAGAAATTATGTGGCCTTTGGCCTGAGGGAGCAGTCTTGATGATTGTAAGGTTCCCTTGCGGTCTTAAAATCAATGAAGTTCCCCACGTTAGTAATACTTTACAGAATCTTGCTACGTGGACAATAGCAGTGCCTGTACTATATCTCCTTAGGAAGTAACCTAAAAATTAAGCTGGTGGATATAATCTGTTATAGTCACTGATGAATTGTGAAATAACAGACTGTATGCATTCAATTAATGCACGTGCACACTGATTCCTGCACAGGCAAGGAAACAAGATAATAAAAACCCATCAACACCTACCAACTAGAAGCTAGAAATACAAGAATCTGCAAAAAAATGCATCAGATTTTAATAGGGATTATAACTGATGGTGAAAGTACAGCTTAGCTAGAGATGAATTCGGGAAGACGTGTCTGTTAGCACAGCTGCATGAGGAGAGTTCCAGTGGTGAGCGTCAGATTTTTAAATGAAGGCTGAAGTAGCAGCGATGGCCTTGATGTAGGAGTTGAGATTATATGGACAATGCTGTACAGAGGTAAATTGAGAAGATAAGCATGGTTTTTTTTTTTTTTTTCCAGGCCTGGGAGATTCTCTGTTAGTTGAAGTGTTTGAGACCCAAATGTCCCCTGGCTCCCTCCTTACCAAGCCTGATGTAGGCTCTGCTACATGAAGATGTATGACAGTGTCAAAGAGGTGTATGGGTCAACATCAAAGGCCTTTCTGGTATAAAAATCTCTTTAATCTGCCTGTCTAACCACAGCTAATGAACAACTCTAACGTTATGTTTTCGAACACTTGAGCAGGCCTCTCCAACTGTGGGTTTACTACTCTAAATGGTCCACAATTTTCAGATAAAAATATGACAGGGAGCTCTAGGAAGAGTGAATGACAAAAGATAAAAAAAAAAAACCTGCCCAGGAATATACAAAAAGATTATTTTTTTCTTCCATTGCTGAGTATTACAGTGTTGAAATTAAAGAAATTTGTCCGTAGGAAGAGATGTCCAGAGCAGGTGATGCAGTCACCCCTGACTAAATGTGAGAGTTCATGTGGCTAATATCCTAACCTCAGTGCTTAAACCACACACCTGCATATAGGGAATGTGAACTCCTCATACAGCAGAGACTTTATTAGCAGTGTAGTGGAGGTTAAAGCGCGTTCAGGAAAAAGAACCAGCTAAATATGGCAATATGGAGGTCACAGCGTCTCATCTGGTCCTGACAAGTTTGGGCAGTTGGCAGGTGAATGGGAGGGGAGAAGTCATATTTCCTCTGTTCACACACTGGCCATTCTCTGTTGAAAAGTTGTGTCCAGTCCTTGCAGCCACAGTTCAAGTAGGATGTCAGAAAATGGGCTACAGATCAGAAAAGAGCTGCAAGAACAGAGATTTTGAAGACATGTCAGTGAAAACTTAGGAGGTACATCTACTTTATGCAAAAGAGAAGATAAGTAGATCACCAAATGCAACAACTTGCACAGAGAACAGAAATTTCTATCACTCAAAAGTATGACACAACAGCTAGGAAATGAAGGTAAGCACATTCAGAGCAGAAATCAGTCACACATTTTTGATTGAGGTTAATGAGTGACTGCAGCAGCTTATCTGTCTCTTATGTCTGTCTCTTAGAAGTTCTGGAAGCTATAAAAGAGAATTCAAAATAAGAGAAGTTTCATATAGATTTGGTGACAAATAGTGTATGGAATTGGCCTGGGAAAGAGAAATGACTGCAAGATTATTAGTACAGTTTAGGCACTAATACAGAAAAATATAACATAGAAGCAAATACAGTATATTTTTGCTGTAGACCGATATTCTTGCTGTCGGAAGCTAATAATAGAGATGAAGGAGGAAGCAATTTGGCTACAACTTAAAAGTCTCCCTAGAGCACAAGGGAGTGGGACATTGCAAGGCAGAGCAGTGGTAGGAGATATTTAGACTTAATGAGCAGCACAGGCAGTGGGACTCCAGCTGCAAGGCTGCACCCAACCAGCTGCCATGGACCAACTACTCGTAGCACAGTTTGCAGAAAAAGCACTGAAACAGAAGGGAGGCCAAGTGTTTTGTAATTTTCCTCCAGTCTTTTACTAACTTGGTGGATGGATATAAGCAAAATAACAGTCGTGGCATTTGTCTTTGCCCAGTTCATATCGTGGTTGCTGACCTTAGCAGAACTTGAACTCATTCAAGTTTAGTTTGATTTTTTTGCAGAGGGACTCAAGAGACAGGCTCAGAATTGCCATTTCCTGCTGTGAGTCATATAGGACAGGCTTATAAGGTAGCTATGATTCAGCATCTGGCAAAATATTAAATAAAAATGTAGCACAGATTAGTTTAGACCTATGAGGAAGAGACCTCCTTTCAGGTACATCTGTTCTGGGTATCCAATAAGTAGTGTGGGACGGAAGAGCTCAGTGAAAGGTGAAATTAAAGGTATGTTTCCTGAATGAGATAACCCTGTGACTTGGTGGTCTTGTTGTTCCAGTGAGAGCATCAAAGTCCAGCTGTGGCCTGGTGGGGATCGATTGCAGTGAGGCAATTAGCCGTAGCAAATGTCCTGTTGTAAAAATATTGATGGCCAAGGCTGGTGGACAAGCAGCTCATTTTGGCAAAGCCAGAAAATGGAAATGTGCAAGTCTGCCATTGTATGGCCTTTTTTAATGGAATGGTGACCCAGAAGAAGCAGTATTTAGAAAGACGGTGTAGCAGGTAAAAAGGGCATCACTGCACCATGAGCAAGGGACTGTACCTGGTCTTTTATTTTCAAATATGAGCCTACAGAAATGGTCCCTCATGCTTACTGTCAGTAATTATTTCTGCATCAACCATATTGGTCCTGTAGAAGTGACTTTATTCTAATTCCAACTGTTCTGGTAAGCAAAGCTTGCTGCTTTGCTTTTGGCAGACTGAAAATCAAAGCTGTTTCTTAAGAAAACACATTGCAACAGAAGTCCCTTTTGGAAACTCTTCTAAATTTTTCTACCAGACATCTTGGACAAAAAGGTCTGCTTAATTTAATTTTAAATTACATTTGTATTCCATTTTACCTTTTAAAAAAATGCAAAATCCATTTTCCTCATTTTTAGTTATGATTTTTCAAAATTGAGGCCATTTCTACTTCTTTATCATTTTGCACCTTGAAGAAACAAAAGAAGAGAACACAAGAACATCAGTTTCCTCCAGAAGCCTCTTCATATTCTTCTGGTCCCATTTTTCTGTGGGAAAGCATAGAGTCAAGAAAATGGAAGAAAACAAAGTAAAAAGAAAACAAAAAGAGGAAGCTTTTTCAGACGTAAAAAAAATTTATTAAAGCACTCCTTTTGAAGCATGAAAAAATCTTTATTTTTAAGATGAAATATTTAAAAAAAAAAAAAGAAAAAAAAGACAAAATAAATGTTTTCATGCTTTCCTAAAATAAAATCACAATTGGAAAGCATCTGAGGTGGTTTTAAAAAGTATTCTGGTAAAAAGTGTATATCAGTCCTGCTCTCTGGCAATGGCAGCAGCATTAATAATTCTGAAGGCCAAATGCTAGCCCCAATTATACTTCTTCTGCAAACCTATTATCTCCATGTCTTGCCATGCTGACATATATAAGTACTCAGTGCCTTCAGTCACTTTTCACAGCTGTCTTTAACAGCCATTTACTTTTCTTACTGGGGAGCACAACTCATTTTTTTGTAGCACTGTTGGTCCCATTGGATTAAGAGAGCTTGTTTTTGAGTAGTATGAACTCTACCATTCCCATTGACAGATATGCTGAGTAAGAATGTTATTTAGGCATTTTATTAAGACTAACATTTGTGATGTGTGCAGTTTTTTCTTCACTTTCCTTCATTTTTTTTTTTTCTTCTCTGCTTCTCTTGGTCCTGCTATTGGAGAGGGAGAACTTGCTATGATTGCCTATGAGAAATGGAAACCTCCATTTGATCTTCTGTGCGGGAGCGACTACAATGGGAATTGCTCTAATTTGTCTCTCTGTCGCTGCCTGAGCTCATTCACATGGTACAGCCTGGTTTTGATAAAAATCACAGTTTAGAAAACATTTGTTAATATTTTTGGTAAAATGTTCAGAGACATACTTTATGCAAAAAATAATTCCTTTTTTCTGTGTCATTTCAGTGAAAATAAATCTCTGTTAAAAAGCGGTTTTGGTGAAAACCTTTATTCTCTTGGAAGTGTTTCATTGGCACTCTGCACTTTCCCATGCTTGCTGAGAACAAATGAGAAGGGTGCTTTGGTTTGTACCTCCTGATAGTGCAGTGGAGAATATTTGTCCCACACTTGCCTCCCCATAGTCAATAGGACTACTGATGTCAACAGGACCTTGCTCTAAGCAATCTGCATCACAAGGTGATGTTGGGGAAGAAATGGTGCTGTGCACATCAACACCTACAGGAGCAAAGCTCCTGTGTGGCCAGCAGAGGACTTTTGGGACCACCAGCCGAAAGGTAGAGGACAGTCCCAATGACTCCTGCATCATCTGTGTGGTTCAGCTCCTCCAAAAGAAAAGCCCACCTCTGCCATGGCCTTGGCAGAAACAACTTTGGAGGGGCCAAAGATTATGTGGTGGCTTAAAACCTCACAGCTGAGCAAGCCTTTCAACAGGGAAGTGGCTTTTGTTGGTAACCAGAGCTATGTTTCTCAGCAGTCTGGAGGTTCCTTCATGTCAGCATTGCCTTTTATTGCTCCTTGGATCATGGATCTATGCCCACCAGTGGAAAAGGAGGTGAGAGGGTAGGGTCTCATGTCCAGAGGAGAGCTGGACATAGAGCTGCAGGGCCTCAAAAGGTGGTAAAAAGTCCCCTCCTCCCTCTGCAGCCGACTCCACTGGAGGAGGATAGGTTGGTCCACAGCCTGGCACAGGATCAGCCCCTGGTAAAGGTCCAGGTGCCATGTTGAGGACAAATCCATGCTGCTGCTGGGGTGGGTTTGTTTTCTCATTGCAGTCTCTTTGTACAGAGGCAGGATCCATGAAAAATGGAAATAGAGAAGAAACTGTAAAATTGAGCCCTGCACCAGGTGCCACTTGGGGGCTCCTCAGAGCTCCAGCTGATCCCTGCAGATCCTCACAGTGCCCAGTAAGCACCGCTGACAACAGCCTAACAAAGCTGGCAAGAGCTTAACGTTAAAATGCAGCTGTGCTCAGGCAGCATTTTCCTGTTAAGGAAAGAAGGCTTCCTCGGCTACATGAAGGCCAGAGATATGTTTGTCTTCTATGTATATGGGAGATCACATTTTTAACTCACAGGTTTATCTGAGAACAGGTTGATTCCTAATTTGTTTTTATAGAAGGTTTTCAGAATTTAGAATATTTTCCTAGTGCTTTCCTTAGTGAAATTTTGTTTTCATTATCATATTCTACTTTTAAAGTATGAATTTGCTATTGAGTAAATAAACAATATCAATACATTTCATACTGTGAGATTCCCCAGAACATGCTCTTTTACAAAGTTGGAATTGTTTGACATTTATTTTTGTTCTCACCATGTAGCATGTGGCCTGGGGCATTGTGTATCACACTGCATCCATAGCCGTTGCAGAGCAGAGAACAAATGATTTTCACTTTACTTGGCGGAGATGGGAAATTTTTGAAGCAGATCCAATTCTGATCCCCCTTCTTCTCTTTTCCTTACGAAAATGCACAAATGAATAGCTAAATATTTGTCAAATAATAAGCAATCTGTATTGGTGCAGAGCTGAAGGACAGAACCAAACCCTCTCACAGGTTCCTGAACATACAGCGAATAAAACCAATACCATGGTTCAGGGGCTGGTACCAAGCTACCCTGCTATTCCCTAAAACTGAAATGGAACAAACCGCCTTGCTTGTCCTCCAGCAGGATGGCACAGATGCTTTCAGATCCTGGTCCAAGGCAGAAGATGCATCTTCCCCATCACTTGAATAGATGGCATCTACCTCTGTCCCTCAAAGCTAGATACAGTTAATTGCGCAGATTAGGCTTTCCCAGGTTGCTTTACTACACACAATCCTTTCTCATGAAATGTAAGATCTGTATTTAGATCTTATGAAGCTGTAGAGTAAGACACAAAATCACGGCTTGAGGTGTACAGTCTGTTGCATTATTTACTCTAAAATGATGTACTGAGATACTACAATACTGGACACCTTGTAAGAGCCCAAGCTGACAGGTTTTTTCTCTAAATTTTGCCATAAAACCTTACATGATACCCATTGCCCTATTTTCATTGTTTAGGGTCTACCTTCTCTCTACCTCAGTAATTCTGTATGCCTTTTTAATGAAGTGCTGACATACTAAATACCTTTTTCATTAGTACGGTGTTGTTGATTTCTTTCAACTTTCACAGATTGCATCACCAGGACAGTTTTCCCCAGTTTGCTTTAGGTTCCTTTCCTTAAAAACTACTTCAGGAGATGGGTGATTCACCAATCCTACAGTCTTCTGGGCATCTCTTTTCACCGGAGGGTGCCATCCCAGTGGCTTCAATGAGTCTATTCACAAAACAATGTGCGCAGTTACTTCAGAAGTGCCCCAAAACCCTGCCTGGAGATAGAGTCAGTTGACAAATGTTCACTGTTTTAGTGGGAGATATTTTTGAAAATTTTGGATTGAACATTTTTAAATTTGTTTAGGAAGTTTTTGCATCATACTATTAGTTACGAAGAAGAAAAGGCAGGGAAAATAAAGCCTGCATTGTTTGTAAGAATTACTAACAAAATCGTCTCTGAATGTAAAGTGCTTCTTATACTAATCTTCACTGATTTCTGGGGCAGAGACACCAAATTTCAGAAATTATAGCAGATTGCACAGCCAAAGTACGTCCTTACCCAATAAAACTCTTAGGCACGTGCTCACTTTTAAAGCCAAGCCTATGCATACGTGCTTTGCTGATCCCAGCCACCAATTTGAATTTAGTTTGGTTTTTGAGATCAGATTTTACATTCTGATATCATGCAAATGGAGAGCATTAGGAGCACAGGAACAATGGCAGGTGGAACTGCTCATATGCATTTTAACACAGGAACACACACGTAATGTGTATTGTGTGTGCCATAAGCACAAAATATGGTTAATATATGTATTGTTGAGAAACTGATGGTTTGAGAGTTGAGTCGAGTTGAGTTGAGTCGAGTCGAGTCGAGTCGAGTCGAGTTGAGTTGAGTTGAGTTGAGTTGAGTTGAGTTGAGGAACTTCAGCTGATGGTCTCACCAAATGCAAACATACTGCAGATGGAAAAGCGGAAGGAGGCACTGTGTCTGTGTGACTTGTGCCATGATACAGGACACAGAGCCCGGTCTTCCCTGCGTGGTACCAATGGCAGAGGCAGAAAAGTGTTAGGCAAAATTGCACCTGGCATTTATAATCTAGGCACACCACAGAATTTCACCAGAGGTACTGTGCGTGAGTGGCTAAGCACACATACAACTTTCTTTGTACTACTGAAGTTACCAGCACTGTCAGCATTTTCCTTCGTACAAAGCCCAGGATGGACCTGAAGCGACTTTGAGTATATTTCTGCCCAGCTCAATGCAGGGCTGTGTTGGTACTGGTGGTCTTTAGAGACTCTCAACATAATCGATAGTTTTCTGGAACTGATGAAGCTGCAACAGAGCCAGAAGAGTCTGGGAAGTCCTGTGCAATGTGGCACAGGACCAGCTTTTGCAATCCTCAACCCATCACAGGCACATTATTTCTCCAAATTGCATTAAAGTCTGATGTCATTGTCGTATTCAGCACTGTGGAAATTAATTTCAATCTAAAATATTTTTGTTCTATGGTAACTGCTAGAAACTGTTCTGAATATATCTTCTTGAGGGCCCGGTAATGTCAGTGGAAAGGCTCACAATGACTTTGCCTTTGCTTGTAAATCTTTGGTTCCATCTTAGAGTGCAGCCTCCTAAAATGGATGTAAAAGGCCAGATTTTTCACTCCAAGTTTTCGCTTTTATACTTTTCCTCTATCCCTGTGTCCATATCTTTTCTGTCATGGAGTGGATGCAGGTTTAAACGCAGAATAGGAGGGTGCCGGCATACTCGAGGCTTTTAAGACCAGGTTAGACATGAGCACTCAAGTCAGGAATGCTTTCAGTTATTTTTGCTGACTCAGCAGCAGAATAGACCTGCTAACCTCCAAGGTCCTTTTGTGAGAACCTGTCCTGGTTTCAGCTGAGATAATTTTCTTCCTAGTGGTGGCTGAGTTTTCAGATTTGGATTGAAAGGAATGTCAATAATGCATAGTGTTTAGTTGTTGCTAAGTGATGTTTATACTAGCAAGGACTTTTTTCAGCTTCCTGTAGAAGAACAGGACAAAGGAATGGACAATGGAACGTTCTGTACCATAGATGCCATACTTGGTATATAAACGGTGGTTGGCCAGCATGGGGGGAATCCACGATCTCTGCTTAGGTTGGGCTGGGCAACCAATTCACCGGGCAATGAGAGTGACTTGTGTCTTGTATATTCTTTTACTACTACTACTACTACTACTACTACTACTACTACTACTACTATTATTATTATTATTATTGTTATTATTGTTATTATTTTCATTTTCCATTGTTTTTCTATTAAACTGTCTTTATCTTAGCCCACAAGGGGTTTTTTTCCCTTTCCCTTGATTTTTTTGCTGTTATCTCTGCCCCTCTGGCGGGGCAAACTGGGGGTGACCAAGAAGCTGTGTTATCCTAGTTGCTGGCTGGGGTTAAACCATGACAGCCCCCCTAAGCATAAATGCTGTGCTTTTGTGTTGCACCGCTCCATCTGAATTTATATTTGTTTCTCCCGAGCGCAGCAGCTTGTGCAATCATCCACAGCCCTCCTTTGGGATGGGCTGTGTGTTTAGTCTCTAGACCATTGCCAAAGAAAACATCATTAAGTGAAACAGGCATTTGACACTCTCTTCTGTCTTGCAGAGAGAAAATCATTCCCTTGGCCTCACTGATCTTTGTCTCTGCTGTCATCCACTGCACACAGCCTTCTGTCTGCTGACAGGTGACTGCAAACATGGGGAGGTTTTAAAGCTCTAAGTCCCCAGAAAATTACATAGGAAGAAGGTTATGCTTGTGCTTTACAGTCCTTCTCAGATGCTGTTTGTTTCCTGAACCCCTACCACGGCTGGAAACATGAGCTCTCATGTATTCTTGTTATTTGTGGCTGGATGAGGACTCCAATTTTCAGCAATGCAGGATTACTGTCAAGTAGAAAGAAAGAAGCAGTGACAGCTGTAATTGTTGACATGGCCAAGGGTGTGGGGTGTCTGGTTTGGGATGTTTAATACTTTTCATACCTAGGGAAACTGAGGCACAGAGAGGTGACGTGGCTCATGGAAGGACACCAGGCAGGCTACTGATGGAGCACCTGAGAATTCATGAATCTGTGTGCCTGTGGAGACCACTCCGAAAACATCCTTTCTTCTGATCTCTTCCCTTAGGTAGATTTGTTGTCAGCTCCAGCCCCACGTCATCCAGACATTCAGCCCCAAATTACACAGGTCCTTTCTCTTTCAAATGTAGTCCACTGGGGGTCTCCTTCTTGTCCTGAATAAAGGACAGGAGGCANAGCTGAGATAATTTTCTTCCTAGTGGTGGCTGAGTTTTCAGATTTGGATTGAAAGGAATGTCAATAATGCATAGTGTTTAGTTGTTGCTAAGTGATGTTTATACTAGCAAGGACTTTTTTCAGCTTCCTGTAGAAGAACAGGACAAAGGAATGGACAATGGAACGTTCTGTACCATAGATGCCATACTTGGTATATAAACGGTGGTTGGCCAGCATGGGGGGAATCCACGATCTCTGCTTAGGTTGGGCTGGGCAACCAATTCACCGGGCAATGAGAGTGACTTGTGTC
>VXBH01000033.1:34642-60051 GCA_013400035.1 Rynchops niger
TATTATTATTATTATTATTGTTATTATTGTTATTATTTTCATTTTCCATTGTTTTTCTATTAAACTGTCTTTATCTTAGCCCACAAGGGGTTTTTTTCCCTTTCCCTTGATTTTTTTGCTGTTATCTCTGCCCCTCTGGCGGGGCAAACTGGGGGTGACCAAGAAGCTGTGTTATCCTAGTTGCTGGCTGGGGTTAAACCATGACAGCCCCCCTAAGCATAAATGCTGTGCTTTTGTGTTGCACCGCTCCATCTGAATTTATATTTGTTTCTCCCGAGCGCAGCAGCTTGTGCAATCATCCACAGCCCTCCTTTGGGATGGGCTGTGTGTTTAGTCTCTAGACCATTGCCAAAGAAAACATCATTAAGTGAAACAGGCATTTGACACTCTCTTCTGTCTNAGTTGTTGCTAAGTGATGTTTATACTAGCAAGGACTTTTTTCAGCTTCCTGTAGAAGAACAGGACAAAGGAATGGACAATGGAACGTTCTGTACCATAGATGCCATACTTGGTATATAAACGGTGGTTGGCCAGCATGGGGGGAATCCACGATCTCTGCTTAGGTTGGGCTGGGCAACCAATTCACCGGGCAATGAGAGTGACTTGTGTCTTGTATATTCTTTTACTACTACTACTACTACTACTACTACTACTACTACTACTACTATTATTATTATTATTATTGTTATTATTGTTATTATTTTCATTTTCCATTGTTTTTCTATTAAACTGTCTTTATCTTAGCCCACAAGGGGTTTTTTTCCCTTTCCCTTGATTTTTTTGCTGTTATCTCTGCCCCTCTGGCGGGGCAAACTGGGGGTGACCAAGAAGCTGTGTTATCCTAGTTGCTGGCTGGGGTTAAACCATGACAGCCCCCCTAAGCATAAATGCTGTGCTTTTGTGTTGCACCGCTCCATCTGAATTTATATTTGTTTCTCCCGAGCGCAGCAGCTTGTGCAATCATCCACAGCCCTCCTTTGGGATGGGCTGTGTGTTTAGTCTCTAGACCATTGCCAAAGAAAACATCATTAAGTGAAACAGGCATTTGACACTCTCTTCTGTCTTGCAGAGAGAAAATCATTCCCTTGGCCTCACTGATCTTTGTCTCTGCTGTCATCCACTGCACACAGCCTTCTGTCTGCTGACAGGTGACTGCAAACATGGGGAGGTTTTAAAGCTCTAAGTCCCCAGAAAATTACATAGGAAGAAGGTTATGCTTGTGCTTTACAGTCCTTCTCAGATGCTGTTTGTTTCCTGAACCCCTACCACGGCTGGAAACATGAGCTCTCATGTATTCTTGTTATTTGTGGCTGGATGAGGACTCCAATTTTCAGCAATGCAGGATTACTGTCAAGTAGAAAGAAAGAAGCAGTGACAGCTGTAATTGTTGACATGGCCAAGGGTGTGGGGTGTCTGGTTTGGGATGTTTAATACTTTTCATACCTAGGGAAACTGAGGCACAGAGAGGTGACGTGGCTCATGGAAGGACACCAGGCAGGCTACTGATGGAGCACCTGAGAATTCATGAATCTGTGTGCCTGTGGAGACCACTCCGAAAACATCCTTTCTTCTGATCTCTTCCCTTAGGTAGATTTGTTGTCAGCTCCAGCCCCACGTCATCCAGACATTCAGCCCCAAATTACACAGGTCCTTTCTCTTTCAAATGTAGTCCACTGGGGGTCTCCTTCTTGTCCTGAATAAAGGACAGGAGGCAGTTTGTGGAGATCTGGCGTCAACTTCCGGACTGGTGCTCCTGGAGTGATGCTCAAGCCTTTGTTTCCCTTTTCCAACCAGAGCAGGGTCACAGAGTGCCTTCCCTCAGTCCCACACCTAGCAGAAAAGTCTTTCCTACATCCTTCATCTTGAGCTGCACTTGTCTGAATTTCTGGAAACTGTGGGCCTGCTTCATATTAAATCAGTAAGGGACAAAAGGCAGCCACCCCACTGACCTCCACTTCTTTCCCTGCTACCCGCCAGGTGAAGAGAGTCAAGGGCTAGTAAGGCAGACAGGCATCCAGCTCTTCAAAGAAAACTCACAGCCCTAGCATGTTTGCTCTTCTTTGCTTCATGCAATATCTGTCCTTGCATGTATGCAACATCTGGGTGCTGTTGACCCACCTCTTCACCTGGTGTGATCTGCGCTGTGCCCTCTCCTCGGCATGCTCCCCCCCTTCCTCTTCCCACGCCCTATTCCAGTAGCATGACAGCAGGCACCTTTGGTAAGGGTGCGACCAACTGCGCGATAAGGGACATTGTCCAGAGCCTACACTCAGCAATTTTCTTGCCAGTGCCATGCCATGCCTCCTTTTTGAGGCAGAGGTGGCGGGTGCAGGCTGTTGGGGGGAAAGGGAGCAAATGGACGAGGGCGCTGGAGGGCAGGGAGCAGAAGGCAGCCTTCCATCCTCTTGCTGTGTTTCCCTGGGCTGCCAGCCCCTTCATGCCTGCAAAAGCCTGAGATGACGGCTCAGCCTGGACCACAGGTCATTGCTCAGCTCACCTGCCCAGCCGCTCTGTGAGCAACAACTTGCTGGCTTCAAAGAGACCGACTGGGTGCCCCCTTCCCTGACAAAGCTGCAGGACTGTGCCCAAACATCCAGATTGCAATATAATGTCTTCCTTAGTGTTCAGGCACAAAATAATTCAATTGGATCCTCAGATTAGGAAATCAATTGTATTTGGAAATGACACAAAGGTCTGGCCTTGCTTCTAAGCATCTACGGCTGCACTCAGCAGGTTTGATTGATAATTGCCCATACCAAATAGTCGTAGAGTCATAAAATACTTGGCCAGCGACCCATTCCCTTCTCCAGTCTCTCCAAAGACAAACCCAGTACTTTGCTGCAGCTCAAAAACCCAAGACATATGTCATGCATTCAAGTCAGCTCTGAAATGCATGCGAAACAGCCAAGGATTGTTTGATATGCAGGTAGGACAAGTCATTATCAACACAGACAAACAGAACTATGATGGGAAGTGCTTGTAAATGAATTACAGGTTATAAGATACCAGTTGTCATTTAAATAAACAGAAAGAAGCAAGTATATATGTGTACATTTGTGTAAACAATACATATAAACACGCATATGTACATATCTCTTCCTATATCACAGCTTTCATTTATGTACTTTGTGGCTGTCATCCCTCAAACTGTGTTTGGAAGACAAAAAGAAAACAGTAGGAGTGTGCGGGTGCTGTGTGTGGCACAGTATTTTGAAAACTGATTTTCGAAACAGTTTGAAAGGAGCAAAGGAGAAAATAAGAACAGAGTTCATCATGGCTCAGCAGAAGGAGGCATGGAGTGCCAGAGGCTTTGACAGAGCTCACGTGTGCCCCGGCTCTGGTGTCCTCCCACCAGCTCCGGGAACCTTCTGGGAATACCTTTGAATACCTTTACAAAGCTGGTCTTATTCGCTTTCTCCTGCAATAGCTCATATTTAAAACCTCTAACTTCTCCATCATGCTGGCATGTTGGGAGACATTCTGAAATGGTAAAAAAAAAAAGTAAATCATAAAGCACTGTAAAAAAAAAGCAGTTATTTAGAGCTAAGATATAGTTAACTACAGTAGTCTCTGAGCTAATCCTGATGTGCAGTGCTCCTGCTGGGGGCCAAAAGAAATGTGCATCCTTTTTGCCTTCCAGGCTCCCCATATAGATGGGACAAGGTAAAAAAGCGACTTTCCTGAATATCTTGTAAGAGGGTGGGGAGGTGACATGTGCAGACAACTGAAGGTGTCTGTTCATGCCCTTTGGAGAGAGCAGGTATCAGTGCCAGAGGAGCCGAGACAGTCTATCACACCAACTTCTGCTAGTCTGGGAAGACTGTTTGACTGGAGTTATTCAGCCTCTCTGAGTAGCTGGGCAAAGTCTCTCCATCTCAAGTCCTTTGGATGAGAAAGGTGATTTTATGGGTTTTGCAGTGTGTAATCGGATGGAGAAACAGCCTTGCTGTCTCCCTCAGGGACTTACTGCAAAAAGAATGTTAAATAGGTGGAGTGTAACGAAGTAATGTTAATCACTTACCTAATGACAGTTATTATGAGGATTAAATAATAATTTTCTGTAAATTGGTTATAGATACTAATTATTGTTAATCAGCATCATTCTTAATACTGTAGTTCATTGTGAAAGCTCTTGCAGGCTATGTACTTTAGAAAGAAGTATTCAGCATTGCTTTGAGAAGTACTATGGCTCCATTGACATGAATATTTTAATTTAGTTTCTTTTTGGTTTATGGATGTGGTGGCTTTACATGTAAATGTAAATGTATGCTTGAATACTATATACAGCCTCAATAATAGTGGGACTCATTAACAGTGGGCCTAATTTCTCTTCAAATCTTGTTCAAACATTTTTTATCAGTTCATTACAACAAAAATGTCATGGATTGTGGTTTTCTCGGGGGTAATACCAGGAGTTTCACTGGTAAGACAGCTCTACCCCAGTGAAAATCCACAAATTAAAATAATTTATCGCCCCCGAACAAACGCTGCAGGACCTGGAAGAAATCGTTACAGTCCATTAGTTGAAGTTTCGTGTCTGAATGACATGCTGGCGTCAGGCTCATTGGGAAGGACACCCCCTCACCACATTACCAACTGCAGTGCCATAGCAGCTCGGCTGGATGCGGGAGCAAAACCTCTGCTGGGCAGCACAGGCTGCCGAGACGGTGCCCTTCCCCACTTCAAATGGAGCAGCCAAGCTCCCCATGGGCTTCTTCAAGCATCAGGCCCCAGGGAATTTAGCGCTGGATATTGGGTGTCACCTCTGCCGTGGCAGGATGCTCCCACCATACCTCACAAGGACAAGGACCACTCCCGAACTCCCCCCCAAAAAACTCCAGCATTGCAGCTGTAGAGGGAGATGAACAGGAGATGTGAGTTTGTGAGGATGAAAAAAGCCCACTGGATGTTTTTGGACCCCACGAAGAAATGCAGCCTCTTGCTCAGCAAGTTCTTTTGGGGTGCCCAAAAACACAAGGAAGGAGCTGGAGAAACAGAGATGGTCCAAGGTTGGGGGTAGACTCCACAGAGAGCTGATGTTCCCTCCAATTTCAGTTGCAACTTTGTCCTGAAAGGACAAACAGGCTGTGTGGGAAATGCCTGCTGCCTTTTCTCTCTCTTTCTTGACCAGAGGGAGGAAGAGCTAATACACAGATTTATTTGAGCACATACTGGGTTTTTTTCTTAAGTTCAGGAATTTGCATTTCCTCATCTCTAACTTCAGAGACTAAAAGCTCCTTAACCTCGCTGGGGCACTGCACAGACAGGTGGTACCCAGGAGGCCCACACAGAGCACACAGATAGCACCACTCAGAGGGCTAAAGACAGGCAGGACTCAAGTCCTTACAAAACGTGAAAGCTTCTATACTACGCAGTTCATGACTTGTACACTGAACAGACAGTTGTAACGCAGCCCTTCAAAGCGTGCCCCTGAGGATACCGCGCCAGTGCTGCTCCTGCACACAGCCATGTACACACAGTGCGTGCACAGTGGGATGTCCTGCTCCCGGCTACTTCTGCTCCGTTCTCATTCGCTGGTCTGCAGTGAGTGTGCCTAACAGCTGGGTGTAGGTACCCACACACGGAGCCTGGGGCAGGAGTGTTGTTATATGTTCCAAGAAAGCGCATTGCCCAATTACCTCCCTTTCTGCCTGGAAGCAGCACTGGAGCATCCTTCCAGTTCAATCCTCACAGTCTCCAGAGAGGAGGCTGAAATCAGGAGAGAAGAAAAACCCAAATAAATGAAGAGGGCTGGGAGATCCACCTCATAAAACGGTTTCTGATACAGACCAGAGGAGAAGCAGAGAGCATCGCCTAGTCCCACCGCTCGCACATCCCTGCAGTCGGGTGAGTATAGATGCTCTCTGTTACCGTGCCTGCCATCCCTCTTCCCCAGCATGTTTCCATGGCAACCAATCCACCAGGCTTGATCCAGCAGTGCCAGGACCTGCCGGCTCTGCTTTGGTCCTCGGGGCGCTGGCTGGAGGCTCTCTGCCCAGAGACAACCATCTTCTCCCTTGATTTTTTTCTGCGGAGCGGGAGCTGGTGGCGTGGGAATGGGATGGGCTGGGATGGGATGGGCAGGTGGCACCTCCTTGGGACTGCACGCAGGCAGCTTTGCTCTGGCAGGGGGTTATTTCAAGAGGCATACCCATGCAGTGACAAGCTCTCCACTCACCAGCCCAGCGTTCCTGGGCCTCCCTGCCGCAACCCAGCAGGATGTGAGACTTGGGATACAAATCGGGAATGGCAGCGAGTCACTCCAGGAGGATGAGAGCGAGGGAAAAAGTCTGATGGGAGGAGGGCGTGGGACTAAAATGCACTTGCCCTAGTATTCAGGCTATGCATTAGGCTATCTGCAGAGGCAGCGGAGACCCTAGCGAAGGAAAAGGGAGGAGTCGTAGAGACAGTACCAAAACCCAAGCAAAAGTTTTCTGAGCGTCCCTGCATGGGGTGGAGCAGGCAGGCAGGTAGGTGAGCAGAAAAGGGGTTAGTGGGCAGGTGAGGGGACAAGCTGTGCATTTGCCACGCAGGTAATTAGCCTGCTGCCCCAGCACCACCCCATCCACAAGCGGTGGTCGCACTGAGAGGGGGGTTGCGCTGCCCTGGGTCTCGCAGCAGCTTCAGCGTGTGTCCAGCACAAACCTGGCCCCACAGCACTGCCTTCACCTCAGCATGGCAAACAGGGAGGAAATACGCTTTAAAGGAGAAAGCACTTGGCAGGTGGCTCAAGTGCCTCTTCTGCTATTGGCCCCTCTGGTAAGCAAGTTGCACAGACTGCTTGTGATTCAGTCTCCATTTCCAGAACAGGAATGACAGGATGTCCTTATTTCCCAGGGACGTTGTGAGAGGAAAATGCATCTTGTAATCTGGCAGACTCATCACCCTGTGGTAACAAGGTTTGTTCATGTACAAACCTTTTCACATAGAGCCTCTGTGCAGCCAAGAAATCTATTGCCTCCTCAGCCATCGCAGCTTGTGGGCATACAGGGAGCATTTATTTTGGGAGCTGAGGGACCTCCTTTTGCTGCTGGCTGCTGTGATGGTCTGGAAATGTAGTGAGGCAGAACAGCACCGGGAAGACAGGAAAAGGCTTCTGTAGCACAGCATGTACAAACAGGCTATGGAAGTCACTGCCACTGGGCGTCACTGTGCCCACGAGTTTAGCAAAATTGAAGAAGTAAGAGTTTTCTTAACATGCACACAGAAATATCCAGGCTTATGGAGAACCATGGTCTTGTTACCTTCTGTTTTGGAAGGCAAGCCAAGTCCTCAGGGGTTTGCCCATGGCAAATTATCCCATGCCTGCAACTCCCCCTGCTTGTCTGGTGGGCTGTGGCCAGTAGCAGGACAGTGGAGCACTGTTCTTGAACCTGGTGTCTGCCTCAGGGGTCTCTCCATTGTTTTTAAAAATGCTGTCAGGATCAGGGAGGTCTAAGTGACCTCTTGTACACACTCCATCTTCTTCCCCGTCCCAGGAAGAGAGACAGGGCCCATGTCTTAATTACTGCGATTGAATTAAGGGAAAGCTCAGTGCAGCCTGCATTTTGGGTCACAACAGCCCCAAGCAACGCTACAGGCTTGGGGAAGAGTGGCTGGAAAGCTGCCCAGCAGAAAAGGACCTGGGGGTGCTGGTGGGCGGCCAGCTTAACATGAGCCAGCAGTGTGCCCAGGTGGCCAAGGCGGCCAACAGCATNTCTGAAGTTGCGTCAGGGGAGGTTTAGGTTAGATATTAGGAGGAATGACTTTACTGAAAGAGTAGTCAAGCACTGGAACAGCCTGCCCAGGGAGGTGGTTGAGTCACCATCCCTAGAGTTGTTTAAGAAATGTCTAGGTGTTGCACTTCAGGGCATGCTCTAGTGGCAGAGATTGTAGGTTGTTTGGTTGGACTTGATTATCTCAAAGGTCCTTTCCAACCATGAAGATTCTATGAGTCTGTGATTCTGTGATCTACAACTTGCCATCTTATTTTTGAAGGGAAGACTTTTGCAGGGTTCCAGGATCCAGAAAGCTGATGGAGTGTTGTCTGAGACTGATTAAACTTGTTTAAATCCATGTAGGAGAAAAGCAGTGCAACCGTGATCCAAAGCGAAGGATCATGTAGGGGAAAGGCACTGGATTAGCAACAGTGCTGTGGCAAGACATCTTCTTTTGGTGCTGGGATTAATTATACAGCCAGGCTGATGTACTTGTGAAAAACACCACCTTTGCAAGCACCGCTCTTGTCCTTCTTTCTTGTCTTGGTGGATCCATCTGTGTCTCCTGCATTGCCACTTACCAGTGGGTACCAGCCCTACACCTCATTTCACCCACACAAGTACCAACCATGAGGATGCTGCTCAGCCACTGCCAACCATCCACCTTGCTATCTGTGGTTCATCACCCTTCCTCCCACGCCTTCTCTTGACCCTTAAAACTGCTGAACCTGTTCCAGCACTTGCCTTCCATGCCAAGGGCTAGCCCCGGATTTCATCAGAGGCCAACTTTGCGTGTGAGGAGTAAGTTACCCTCATAGCCCCCTGCCTTTTTTTTTTCATCACTACTGTAGCATGTTCCATCTCCACCCAACAACAGTAGTCCTCACACCAAACTCCAACACCACTGTTAAAACATTAACATACCATACGTGTTCCAGCAGGCATTAACGGTGTCACAGCTCCCCGCTGCACAGCAGATCTCAGAGGGGTTTTGCATGCTCATGTACAAATTTCTCTTCCCCCAGTAATCAAGAGAAGATTTTCAGTGTCAAAGCCCCACACGCCAGGCAGGTTTGCCACAGTTTTTTGAGGTGGAGGAAAGTTTGGTCTGGGCACCCAGCTGAGAAAGCAGTCAACGTGTTAATAGAGGGATAAGAGACATTTTTACTTCTTAGTTCATTGTTCACCAGCTAAATATCACTTCTTTTTTGGCCTTCAGCCCACCAGCATTGCTGCCTAGGCCATTGCCGGGACGTGTGTCTCTGTGCTGTCCTTGCCGGCCGCCCCTATCACCCAGGAGCTGGAGGTGCAGCCGAGGTGTGGGAGAGGAATGCAGCAGCTTTAAAGTGGCTGGGGAAGAATAGAACAAGGCCAACGAAAGACAGCAGCCATTTCAGTGAAATTACATTACTTGTTTTCAGGGTCGGTACTTAAGTAATGGTAAGACTGCACACAATGCTGTATATCTCTCCTTGACCATAAGCATATGGAAAGTATTGTGGGATAAATTAACTTCATAAATTATGGTTTCTCTGTTTTCACTCAGTCCTCCCTTCTTTTGATGATTAATACTTCACATCTACCTCATTTCATGGGCTTTCTGCTTTGCCGTAGGGGAGGCATGACAGCAACAAATCCCAAAGGACTCAAATCCTTCTGCAAAAGGACTTTTGGGCTTCCCAGGTATCATCAAGAACATAAAGAAAACAAAAAGCTGTTCTCAGAGAGAAACAGATGGCTATGTTGTAAAAGAAATAGCATGTGCTAATGCCTTTGCAGAGCTGGGACCCATGCTTTACTCCTCGCTCCTGGGATGAAGTCAGTGAGACGGTGACCTGGACATTTGTGTGGTGCTTCCAGAGGACAACTTGACACTTGACGATGAAGCCAGCCATGGGCTGGAAAGGGTCGTGAGTTGCACTTTTCTCATTTGAGACAAGCACATTGCCTTCAGGCTGCCCACAAGGTCTCCAGTTGCCAGTTTGCTCCTGCACCATCCACAGTTTTGCTTCTCAACCTTCGCATCCCCCTTGTCAGGATGTCATCACACCCACCCTTTCAGCAGCTTCGAGTCCTCTGAAGGACGCTGTCCTTCTCTGCTTTGACAAGGAGTCTTCATTGTGATTTGTGCTACACTAGGGCTTACAGCCACTCAAGATCTCCCACCTAGAGCTGGTCACAATGCAGATTTCATGTCCTATGAGGAAATGTAGAGATTTAAATGCTTTGATTGTAAAGGAGGCAGAAAAGGGCAAATTTATTTCTTTTTACTTAAATAATGTGTCAGGGAGATTTGCTCAGCTTTGATCCTTCTCTCTTTCCCTTTTCTCTTTTTTGCTCCTCCGTTAAATAAGGTAAATATCACTTCAAATAATACAATAAAATTCCCAATAAGAAATAACTTCAACTTTGCATACAGCGCTATACAGGCATATTTGATGTACTTTTGAGGGTAAAATACATGGAAGTGGTGAAGAATTTATACCTGTGTTGATGAAGTGCTGTCCCCCCCCAAAAAAAAAATAGAAAAAAGAAAAGTGTTTTCAGGCATCTGTGCTCAAACCCTTTCTAGCAAGCACTTTGGCAATTGAGGTGAGCCCCCGTTTGCGTAGGAGCTGTCTTGCTGTTGAGCTGGGACAGAATATAAGGGGAATATTGAGCGTACCTTGGTTTAATTAAATCACTTTATCTTCCTGGCCAAGATGAAGGCTCAGCCCTTCTCCCATCAGAGACAGAAGACAGAAATGGATGGGAGGGAGAGGGGAAACAGAGTGTGGGATTTTCCCATTGCAGTCCCAGGAGGGGCATATTTCTGTAGCCAGGGTAAGTTACAGACAGAATCTGTCTGAAGATGGGAATAAATTTTTGAGGTTTCCCCCCTCAATAGTTTCATATTTTCCATGCAGAGAGACAGGGTTGGGATATTTCCCTTTGAGGTCTGTGGGTCTTTGAAGTGGCTTCTTAAGTTTAAAATAGATATAAGGCGGAATGAAAAAGAGGCAACTTACACCATTCCCTTTAATATGACAAATAGTACAGATTCTGTTCAATAACTGATTGCAGCATCAATGCCGTTCTTAACCAGTTCTGCCACATAAGGGTTTTCTCTATTAGCTTTCAATACCATTTTATTTTGCACTCTTGTGTATATTTCTGACTGTTCCGTGGCCTTGCAAATGCGCCTCTTGCTTGGCATGTGGATAATAACGGTGGGCAGAGAGGCTGCTTCAAGAACATGGCTTTTTCTGAATGTTACATATAATTTAGCAGAACCATACCTAGCTCACCCACTGTTCCTATCAGCTGGCATTATTTTCACAGCAGTCACTGAATTATCTGTAGTAGCAGAAATGAGGGTCAGTTATTTTTCTTTCAGTTACCCCTGAATTTAATTTAGTTTATTGACCAGGGTACAGAGCCTCACGTAGATGCACTGCAAGTAAGAAATGTGTCATGCAAAATTATTACTTTGGGCCTCAAATTTTACACACCCAGGGTCTAAAAACATCTGGTTTTTAGACCAAACACATTTTTCTTTTTTCTTTTTTTTTTTCAGCTGAAAGGTCTGAACACTCTATTTAAATCAAACAAAATATTTCTAGAAGCCTTTGTCTCTTCAGCTGCCATGGACACATTAGCTTTTCACCAGAAAGCTTGACAACGTAAAGGTTTTCTCCTATAACTCAAGATGTTAATTTTTAGTATCCTTCTCTCATTGCATTAAGTTTTAGCTATGTGCTACATAAAAACGCTACAGTTCCCTCGAGACGTGTCTCTTCTAGTCTCTTTTACCTAGGATGCCTACTATTGGGATTGGCCTTATAAACTACATGGCAAACTGTACCTTCAGTCCTTTTTTAATATATTTGTGAGAAAGGGTTGAGGAGGGGCTGTCTTTTGGGTTCTTTCTTCACTTAAGTGGTAATCTGTTGAAAGAGTAGGGGTAAAAGCTAAGCAATGTGGAATAAAATGTTTTAATCATACTTTTTAACAGTTTACTCTGTATCTGTTGGTGTTGCTCTGTATTTACTTCTACTATGCTAAGAACATTTGGGTGAAAAAAGACTTTGTTGAATATTTAAACTGCCACTTTCTTCAAGTAAGCTGTAAAATCTCATAACAAACATGTTTGAGATTTCTAGGAATCTTTCAGAAAAACCCAAGATAATTCCTGCTTAACAAGGTTTGAGAAAAAATTAAAATAAGCAAAAACCTTTTAAAAACAATAAAAATATTTTTTTTAGCCTTATGGAAAGGAAAATGGACTAATCTTAAAAAAAGTTAGGAAAAATATGCTACAAAGCCTTGGAACCTTCAGTTGACATAAGGGCCTTCAATCTGTTGCAATGAGAATTTTCTTAGTTGTTTTATACAGACAACAAGTTTCCCCCCCCACCCCCCCCGCCCCCTTATGTTGCATGCACGTTCTTGTTGGCACCAGAATATTCTCTTGTCTCCTTTAAGAGACACAAAAAAAGCATTACAAATTCATTGTTATGTCACTTTACACCAATGACAAATGGACCTTTAAATGTATGACAGTCAGAAAAAATTGGCAGACTTTTTGAAGACAAAAAGAGAAGGAGATCAGGGTTAATTTAAACACATAATTTTAGCTTCTAACTACATTTGATCTTATCTTGAGAGAAATTATTTAATGGAATATTGCATGGAAATGGAAAGAGCTGGAAAAACCTTTAAAGTCATCTGACACAGCATTGAATTTCCAGCATATTTTTGAGTGTCTGTCTTGAAAAAAAAATGAAACAGCTACAATTTCAGCCCTGAACTTCAGAGGAAAAAAAAATTTGTACAGAGCTTTGTTGCTGATGAGTGGGAATCATGTCAGAAATAAGTTTACTGTGTACAAATCCCTTGCACACAGTAGAGTGAGAGGGGTATTCTTCGGTAAATACAGCAAAGCAAGCTTTGAATTTGCAGTGGGACGTCAATGAGACAGCCAGGGCTGGTTTTGTTGCGTGTTGATTGTGCCAGAAGACCCAATGAACCTGCATCTTGCACGGTCTTTCCTCCCTCTTTAGCTACCCATGACACTAATTTTCATTCTGATATGGTTATTATTGAACCAGAATTATTTAGAGCTTGGTTGTGTGCTGAAGGCTTTTGCACAGTTGTTGTGGAAAAAAGTCTCTCAGTTGTATTGGACTGCCTAACTTTCCTCTGCTGAAGACTGAGGGTCTGTGCTCTTTTCTGGTCTAGCAATGGTAGTCAATAACAAAATATGGTAAAAGTGTGAGGTCTCCTCTTTCCCAGTCTCACACAGAAGGTAGTCAATCACTGACAAGTTATATTTCACCTGATTGTTCCTCAGAAGTAAAATATCCCAGAAGTGCATGGGCTATCTAGCATTTCTGGAGGAGTAGGAGCATATGTACAGATGGAAAGGCATACATTTGCCCTCTTTGCACTTTTTCTAATGCAAAGAAGATAGCAAAGAGGTACATGGCACTTTTACAGTGGCTGAACATTTCTACCCAAGCTGGTACCTTGTCATCCACTTTCACCCTTTGCATTTTCAGCGGCGTGGGCCCTCTTGTGTGCAGGAGTGGTCAGGAGGGCTTTTCCCAGTTTTCTCCAGTTTAGCCTCTTTAAGCAGGCCAGCTCTGCTGGGAGGCTTGGAACTACAGCATAACCATAACCTGGAGAGCCGCTGGTGGCTCTATCAATGCTTCTGGTCATTTTGATCATTACTGCACAGAAATTAAAACTTATAAATTGCTTGTCTTAGTCTGCTGAACATTAAGCCTAGATCCGGCAACTATTTATAAACACTAGAACCTTAACAGCACCATGCAAGGAATTTAGCACCTACTCAGCAATGACAAAGTTGTTGCTTAGATTTTTGTCTACAAACTTTGGTAGTCAAGCTATGCAACTTTTTGTTTTCACCTGATTTTTCTTCTGTATGTGACATTCACACTCTGTACAGTCCTAAACATCTTCTAATCTTCTGTTTAAAGCTATGCGCCTGCTATACGTCAAAACGTATCTGACGTCTTCCTAAGCAAGTAGTTTCTTTGATATCTTTTTCTGTCTAGTTACTTACTGCTAGATGGGGGAACTGGAACTCCTCTGGGAAGAGGCCACCTCATTAACCTTGGCTTCCATTGTGTCTGTGGCATAGAGTAACCCTGATATTAGCCTCAAAAATCTGCCAATTTTAGGCATGGTGGCAAGCTGGCAAACTCCATGTGTAAGTATGGGGAGGTCAGTAAGCTCGCTGGGTCTCAGAAGTGCCCTGTGTCACTATAAACCTTTCTTATTCAATGGGGTTTGCTACCCAGATTATGTGTTGATGCAAAATTAGTCTTCACCACTATAGCTGTACTGGTAAAGTGTTTTGCACATTGACTCCACCAGTATAAGGAAGAATTTTAGAGGATCTTTCAGGGTAGTTTCTGATGAATGAGGAGTGGGAGAAATATTGGCAGTGTGAACTCAAGGAAGTCAAATCAAGAAAATGCAAGAGAGAAAGAGGCTTTCAGATGAACTGTTTAATTGTTTTCTGAGTACATTAACAGTCAATTTCCTATTCACTGGGTATTCAACAGAAATAACATTTATTTTTGTACCCCTATGTCCATACTTATTCAAATGTCACTGCTCAGAATAAATATGCCTAACATCTCTTTTCATCAGCCTTCCAGTAAAATAAGACCAGGATCATGATTATTGGTATTTTGAAAGTGGCAAAGGGGGGAAAAAGTCAAAGCAATGCTCTAAGAACTTTTTATCCTGATAAATAAGGGAGAAGTTGTCCTTAAAGTTGTTCTTACATTTACTTTATTGGTGATACAAATTATGAAATAATAGAAGTCAAGAAGTCTGTTTCAGCTTTTGCATTAATTAGTCACTTCCAGAATTTTCAGCTTTTTTCCCCAATTGTAATTTGTTGCATAGCCTCATTTTCTTAAAGCTTGCTTTGCATTTTGACCACCTTTCAACTAAACGGTTGCTTGCAAATTACTTAATTTAATCAATACTTGACTCGGTCTTGCCTTTCTTATTAGCCCAGGAAAGTTGAGCTGGTGAACAGGCAAAACCATGCTCTGAGCGTGATTAGCAAACATAGTGCAGGGCTTGGTCTTGTTTTTATTAGAAAACATCAAGAACTGTTATCAAACCAAAACAGTGTATTTCTTTTCATCCATTTGATACTGTTATAAATCATACGGTATGAGACTGTCATGACTTAGGGTGTATTTATTTTGGGTCTCTCCAAGTAGGCTGCAATCCAAGTAAGAAGTCTGCTTTCAGCAAGGAGTCTTTTTTAACAAGAAGACATACTTACCAAATTGTAACTGTATGAAGTTGTCTACCCGTTAGGGTGCACAGAGCATGTGCTTTTGATATATAGGGGGAAGAAAAGGTGAGTTTTTAAATGTTAATTTGCATGAAGAAAGAGACGCCCTGATGTAGACTATAACTAGTTTGGCATAAATACACAGATTTTGGCACTGTGTGATGCTGAGATCCTGCTTTTAATACCTCAGACAATGAAAACTTTCTTCCCGAATGTAAGAAGACAGATAAGAAATTCTAAGTGGTCAAAGATATGGTCTAATGAGGGCCTCCTCATTAGGCCTCCTAGGACCATATTGCAATTTTTTAGGCTTCTGAATTTTTTATCTGGTATCATAATAACACATCTGTCACATTTTTTTCAAGCACCATATCCCAGAATAACATCAAGCACTTTTCAATCAAGATTAATGCTTATGGAAAAAAACTGACATTGCCTGTTATAAACAGTGATTATTTTATTTCAGTTTCAATTTTTTGGTGAAAGCACCAAAAATCTTAGGTTTTTTACTATGAATGCTCTAAAAACTTCACGAACACCAGCTTCATTTTAACAATTAAAAAAAAAAATTAAATAGATTAATCAGGATGAAAAAATTTTTAAATACTCCTGTTTAAAATTTACTTAATTTTTAAAAAAATTAATGGAACTCAATATTGATATTCTTTACAATAAGAAATTCAGCTATCAACTAAGCTGGAGCAGTGTTTATCGTGAGCACAACACAAGAATAATTTCTAAAAAACCCAACAACCTGGCAACACAAAAAGCAAAATTCTTATCTTGCAATATAATAATATCAGATGTAATTCAGGCAAGATATGGATTCAAGGTAATAAAAAAATGAATTCAAGAAGCCTGCTCTCTTTTTGAAGGATGAAATCTAGAGGAAAAATAGTTTCACCTGCCACAATTTGCTTTACATTTCTGTAAATGCTCTGCATTTCTTCGTATAAGTCTGGTGGCCTGTACTCACAGGTAGTCCTGTAAAACCCTCCTGACTGTATAGCCAGTGTCTCCATTAACTGTCTGTCCTTTGGGATTAAGAACACCTTGCGGACTTTAAAGGGGTCTGCAAATCACATCAAGGCCAGGCTGGATGGGGCTTTGGGCAACCTGGACTAGTGGAAGATGTCCCTGCCCATGGCAGGCGTCGTTGGAACCAGGTGATCTTTGAGGGCCTTTCCAACCCAAACCATTCAGTTATTCTATGATTAAGGAGAAGTGTTGCAGTGTTGGAGAGGGGGGTTCCAGGTGACCTAAGAGCCAACCCTTCCCTCCCCTGCCTTTCACTTAATTTCTAAATTTCCTTTGCATGAAATCAGGTTGCATGCACTGGAACTGCTCCATCATTTGGAGGCTCTCTGGTGTCTTCCTAAGTAGATGCTTCTCCATCTATCTATAAATTACACCGCTGATACAACTATTCCTAGATGTGTCAGCATTTCCTACAATTAGGGGTAAATACAATTCCTGATGGGTAGAGTGTGAGTGGCGGGCAGTTTCTGCAGGCAGTAGCTCTGTGGTTTCCCATTCCTAGCAGGGAAGTGACTTCAGTTTTCACGGCAGCTGTCGCAGGATGGACACCAAGAGCTTGTGCTGAGTGTCTCCTCCTGACACAGTTGGCTAGTGAGGTCAAAAAGTGCTTGAGGGCGAGGTAGGGCAGGGCTGGGAACACAGCATCAAACCTTTTTCCAGTTTATCAAATGTAAAATAATGTAATCATAGGATCATTTAGGGTGGAAAAGGCCTTTGAGATCATTGAGTCCAACTGTAAACATGTATGTCACTACATTTTAATTTCAATGTCCTAATTAACCACCGCTTTAACCTTGCTAAGACTTTCAGTGTATGGGAACTGCATTGACCCGGACAGTGCCAAAATGAGCTATTTCTATTAGGTCTGCACTTTACACCTGTCCTCATAGATGTAAACAGGTCCACAATTGTGAAGCGTAAGAGAGCTTGGGATTTAAAATCGGCCATTGACAGAGAAGCACATCTGCTGAGAGATCAGGTCTTTGTGAGGTGCATTTCAGTTAAGGTAATTAGGCAGAAAATTCAGAATCATCCTGCTCACAAGGTTTGTATGACCCGTGCCACCGAGAGGATGTGAAAATGAGCAATGTTTGTGAGCTGATTTAGAGAAAAATAGTTTAAAAATTAATATTTAAATTAAAAGACATTCTTTAAGGAAATTTATTTGATATATTTAATAACTATATTGTCAGTCACATAATTTAAGTGTTTGTTAAATGATGGATTATTCGCTGTTTGTTAAATGTCATTTAAAGAAAAACTTTTAAAATAGAATTCTTTGCTTGACAATGCCCCACTACCTCTTCTACTAGCAACATTGCAGACCCTAAGCACTAAAAGATTTTAAAAATGCACTTGAAGCAGGATTCCCCCACTAGCGACCAGCTTGAAACTGCATTCCACACTTCCTATGAGTAAGCTGAGCCTCAGCTGGACATCTGTGTTAACGGGATCAATAGCACTTGAACTACCATTTCCCATGGAAGCAAAAAAAAAGCCTAGGCTGTGCTTAACTAAACGTAATGTGAGCAGTGCCACTGATAAGGCTGGGGATAGCCCACAGTGCAGAGTTAATCACATAGTTTGCTGGGCTGCTGCCTTCTTGTGTCTCTGTTACGATCCTTGATCTTCCCGCAGTCAGAAATGAGCCTTTCCATCTAACCCCTCTATATATCACTCCTACCAGGAGTCTTGTGCCTATCTAATTTAATGATAATGGCCAATGAACCTGGTATTTTATATTGGTAAGAACAGTAAGTAAACCTAACATTGCAATATTTTTTTTCCCAAAAGTAATTTTCCAAAGCTCCTTTATTAAAAAAGGGATTAATGACATTGGGTAATCCAATATTGCTCTGGTACGCTGTTAATTTCCTTTACCCAGTTATGTCAATTAAATGCAAGCCATTAGTGCAACTGCTCAGTCTGTTCTAATGGGGTATGTATTGATTTATAATGAAGATTTTTTTTTTCAAGATTAAATGTAGCTTGGGAAAAATGGTTAGAAAGCCTGACAGGACACAAATTTCTGTTTCACTTAGGCAACGTATTCACTTTTTCCCCTCCACGGCTATAAACATACAATGAGAGGGTTAATTACAGTCGTGATTCAACAGTTGGATCCTCATGGGATCTCTGCAGAGATAGGCAAAGGTGAGGGTGAAGATCAGGCCTAACTGTACCGCATTTTGAGAACAGCACAGGCGGAGCATTGCTCTGAGGCTGTTCTCTGTGCATTTCAAATGGCTTCTTGTGAGAAACACTTTTGCAACCCAGAGGTCTAGTCCATGTGCAGAGTAACGTGCTCCTCTGACTTTATGGTCTGTTACTGCTCGGCGTGCATAGATCATGATGCTGCATTACATAAAAAAATCATAAATACGGGAAAGCAGTTCTATGTTGGCACAGCACGTACCTCAAAACCTGGGTGTGGAGGGAAGCCAAGGGAGTCTCGGAGTGCCTGCACACGCAGACACTGGCGTTCTGTCTTGTTTCTCAGCGAGTCCATTTTCAAGGCAGGGCCAAGAGCTGTAATTTCCATTTAGCAGTTGCTTTCCAGAGTCATTTTCAGGTCTATAGAACAGGCTTGAAGGTTTTATTTGAGCACATGTGGCACAGTTGGGATGTATTTCAGAAATACCTTCCAACAGCCAAAGCCATTAAAAACATTTGCAACAACCTGTACCAAAACCTAGGTATGTAGCTGGGGAGAGTTTGAAGCTAAATTCACTTCTTCATTAATTTGGGTCGTAGGCTTTATAACTGATTAGGAACAAGGAATGTGGTCTCCTGGGCATTAACAAGTTAAAAAAACCACAGTCTTAAAAGAGATGGAGTTAAAATCAACATATCCTTGGTGTGTCCTCGGAAACGTGCACCTAAAGAGAGCCAGGGCATGAGGGCTCTGCTGGGACCACCACCCTTACGTGATGGATGAAGCCCTAACTCAGGGAAACGTCCACAGGCTGAGCAGCACAGGCAGTCTCCTCTCCATCAGTGAGACACTTCCCAGGTGGAGCTGCCCCCCTCCCCAGATCCCACCAGAGCCCTGGTCAAGTCACGATTAGCAGCCCATGAGCATCAGACCAAACATGCCCCGGCTTCCTCCGCCAAAATACTCCCTCACGCTGTCACAGTGTGCCACGGAGGGGACCAATTACACCGGAGCACTGGAGAAATTCCTCTTCTCCAATCAGCAAGGTGATTCATTTTAGCTAACAGTCCTACTCCTACAATTACCTGTTACCCAACTACATTTCTGAGGTGAAATTACTGTCAACAGTTGGCTATTTTTTCTGCCATTTTGCATGAAATAAAGAGAAGCACCAGATCTAAACTTTGGGCCCAGTTCATCTTTGCTCCGGTCTCTTTGTACAAAAGAGCCTGCTACAAATGGCCCCTCAGATTAACTTTAAATCTTTCTTGAGGATCTGCTCACAGAGCAGAGATTTCTCCACACTCAAGGAGCTCTATCACCTCTGAAACTGCAGAAACAGATGGGGAAAGTGTGATGGGGGTAGTAAGGCTAAGGCAATCCTACACACCAGTGAATTTCTGTGCAATTTCTGGAAGCAAATCTGCTTCCAGAGACCTGTTGTTCTTCTGCTGATGAGGGACTGATTTTTCCTGGGCTCCACATTAAGCCTCTAATGGCCAGCTTCACTCCCCAGTGCGATGCAGGTTTCAGATGTACCTTTGCATCTCCAGGTGCCCAAGCTCATCCTGGTTCCGGTGCATTTTAATCACAGGCATTAAGAACAGTTGGTGGTCATCACTAAGGAGGCATGTCAGAGCCAGGACTTCAACCTGGAGGCAGCTCCATATCAATAGGAAAATGGTACAATCATCTGCATTTGCAGAAATATGAGTCATGAGAGGCGCAGGTGACATCAGTCCTACAGAAAGTTGGCTTGAAAATAAGCATGTGAAAAAAACCTAGAATGGTTTTCTTCGGTGGCAAAGCCACAAAAATCTCTACATCTCTTTTTCTAAAGAATTATTTTCTTTCAAAATGACCATATTTAACAGTTTTCCTAGGGAGAAAAGGGAAAACACTTGCAGCTTTCCCATAGAGCTCAGCACAGCTATTATTTGGCTCTTACTTGGCTCTTACTGTGGTAGTGTTTTTTTCTGTGATAAAGCATAAATGGAATTAATTTGCAGTCAGTCTTGTTTGCATTTGTGCCTGAGCAGAGCTTGACAAATGGCTCGGGAATTTAATGATGGTTTAGTTACCTTTATAGCATTTGAACAAATCGGAGCTTGTTTCATCCTCTCCCTGCTGCCAGGAAAAAAGAAAGCAAAACAAGAAAAGTCACCTAAGGCTTTCTTCCCCTCCAGAGTGGTATGTAATCCCATAATACTTGAGACACTCTACACCGCTATTTTTTTAATAGAAGCCTGCTTTAAGGTCTTGTATAAAAAAGTATTGTGTGTATCCTCAGAGGTTTTTGAGTCATGCTTTTCAACTGATAAATAGTTTACTATACTAAACCTCACAGTACGGAGGATTTAATGCCTAATATTACAGACTTATGTAATTGGCATTTGACTTATACAGAATCTCAAGCAGGCCAAAAGTGTTATTTTAAACTCTGTTTGAGCTTAATAATTGAGCCAATACTCAATCAGTGACAGATTTTATATGTGTCTGACTGAATAGGCCATCCACTCTGATGCTGACACACATGTATCCAACAAGCCAAATTTCACTCCTAAGAAATCACTAGAAGCAGGTAGCTATTTATAAATTTTGAATGCCAGAAAGAGCTAGTATGAACATTTAGTCCAAATTTCCGTGCAGCATAAAATGTTGAACTTAAGTCATTTCTGAATCATGTGTTGATTCATTTTGACCTATATCAAATCCTTTAGATAGATACATAATTTAATGACTTCACTAAATGGGAAAAACAACATCCTTTGTAGGTATTATAGCCAGCTATTCCACCATTTAAGCACTGAATTCACAGTAGCAGTTGTAACTATTCTTTTCAATTTTTTTATACTTTCTGTTCCTAAACAATGTAAAAACTTTCTAGATATAACTTGACAGGAAAAAAAATATTTTTGGCTCCTTCTTTTAAAAAAAAAGAGGAAGGGAAACTGTAGCCTTTAAAAATAATGACTAATTTCAGGTGGATATGCAGTCTGAAACGTGATAATGTGGTAAATAGTTAAAGTCGTAAAATTGCCTCAGGTTCATAATCATTCAAATATAGACATTTTAATACAGCATTCTATTTAATGTAAGGACTGTTTCAACATATACAGACATATAAATTGTATGTATCTCAGGAGTGTGCTATTTTAAAGTTAAGTCAGTGCCAGTGAAAGCCATTAAACTGACAGCACTGGAGGCCACTAGCCTAAATTTACCTGGGGGTCTGGTGTAGTTTGGACTAAGACCATGAGAAGCATGTTGTCAAAGGAATTTGAACCTGAGAATATCTGAGATTTGAAGAGCTACTGCCAGAAACACAGGAAGCTAAAATAGTGTCCAAACTAAATAACCAGAGACCTAATGTTTCTTCCCTTCTGCAGTTTCACCTTCTTCTCTTTTTGGAAGCACCTGACAAACGGTGGCAATTTCTTTGATGAAGATCACATTGATATCTTTCTCTGGGGCTTTTGTGCTTTTTGAGGTAGAAGAGGCTTTTTCAGCACTGATCTAGCCTTCCCTCCCTCCCAGAAGCCTCTATACAATGTGCTGTATTATATATATTTCCTTCATTCTCCCTTAGCTATGAAAAGCAGTAGCCCCCCAGGGGATAAATCCTGACTCTCTACATCAGCATGTGTCAGTCATGGCAGCAACCATCCAAAATATCCAGCCTTGCTTTTTCTTACTGTAAGTGTTATTAAATAGGCAAAAATTCCCTGCCGAGATTCCACCTTTTTGTCATCAACACTGATGACTCCAGCCCCTCTAAGGAGGACTCTGTTGCTCCACCTGTATTTAGGTCTCTAAAGCCCAAAGACAAGGACACCAGGGGAAGGGGGTGGTTCACCCTTTCTTTCACAGGCTGAGGAATCTATTCTTCCTACCTTTTCTTTCCATGGCATACAGCATCTGGAGTAGACATGACAGACCACTGGCTGAGACTGAAGAGATCTAGCAATATCCAAGTATCTCCTTGTTGGTGCTTTGTGACAGTGTAATGGCTGCTTATCTTTAGAAGGTGCATCCATTCAGCCTATATCTAATGAATGGAGGTTTCCAAAATAGCCTGTCTCAGAGGAGACCTGGCACTCACCCATACTGTGGAAGATACCTCACCAGAACTTCTGGATGTGAAACACATCTTCCCTCAAACTAGAAGCTGCAAGATGTCAACAGGAAGTTGAAAATTACGGCTTCTGAAAGGTGGTGTGGTTTCAAGGGCAGACTAGAAGCTGTTTATGGCTCAGGGAAAAGGAGGGTTTACCACAAGCAAAGAGGTTTCTAAGCTAGGAGCAACCCAAGTAGCTGATGCCTGGGAGGCTTTTGCGTGAAATATCATTTGCTCCTGCCCTTATTTTCACTCTTACTTAGGCCACCATTGAAAGATAGCAGAGTAGATGGACCCTCAGTCTGACCTATTCCAGCCACTCCTGCACTCCTGTGTTACTGTGGTTGTTGTGGAATTGAAAATCAGACTGGGTAAGTTGTAGGAAAGGTGGAAGATTACATAAAAGAAGAGACAACCAGTCCAAACTAGGCGCACGTACTTTAAAAACTGATCATAAGTAGTGTTCACAACAGCTGAACTGTTTCAGCTTCCAATACTAATTCTGTCTTCAGTATCCAGGTGACTTCACTTTTGACCAGTAAAGTGTCTCTTGATATTTTCAGCTATATACTGAACACATATATACGTATGTATTCTGTATATAGCTGTGTATATAAATATATATGTAATCTGTATATAGCTGAGTGTGTATACATATATACACGTATATACAGCTATATATACTACATACCGTACATATAGAGATATGTACATGTTCACAGGTAAGAAAAACACTGTCCAGTCCTGTGGAGCACTTTGAGTCCCAGCCAACTGGCAAATGCACAGCGTGTTGCTTTCCATGAAAGCACAACACAGCTCAAGGTCTTTCCCTCCCTTATGCATTTTGCAGGACAAAATAACTGTTGTAATGATAATAGTAACAACCAGTTTCATAGAGTAGGAGGGGAAAAAAATAGTAGATTAATATAAAATATACACCTGCACACCAAGCTGAGAACACACCAATACCTAGAGAAGCAGAGTTTTCAAAGGAGGCCATAGCCAATGATGGGTATAGAAATACGGGAATATATAAAACAGGAGAGGCTAAGCTCTGGATTTTCCCTTTGATTCCTTACTAGTTCTCTTGAGTTTCTGCCTGGTTCCTTTTATTGCATGAACAGAAGCGGGTCTTGACATCTTTTGAACAGCTTGATCCAAACAGTGCTATAGTCTCACCCAACCAAGGGCCAGAATCAACCTGCCTAACTTCATCCAGTTCTGTGAGGCTGTATCTTAACGAAGGACAGATGATCTAGGCTTCCAAGGTGTGTTCCACATTTTGTACTTCTGAACACATGAAAAAGGAATGCACAAAGAGAAGTACAGAAATCACTGACGCTGGCAATTGAACTCACCATTACGCCAATGTCTGCAGACATCCATCTTTGCAGTAATTCTTTGCTCTAAAGAGGCCAACTTAGATGTGTCTGACCAACCAAACTAATGCCTATGGCAGAAGCAGGTTCTCTTTTTTCCTTTGAAGGGAATATCTTATCTTACAATTTGGTATTGAGGAACGGTGCTGCTGGGACAGATGACTAAGTGGTTCCATGTTAGCACACGGTGTTGACAGGCTCCCCTGGGTGGAAAAATGTGAGCACCCTGAAATCCATCCCTGCAGTTTATTTGTTCCTCTGCTGACCACCAGCACACCCTTCCCCGGCCCTTCCTGCCCACTGTCACTAAGGTTGGCTCTCATTGCCTCTGCTGAAACGTAAAACACTGACGTTACTTGTGCTATAGTCTTTCAGTGTGGTCACCACACGAGAGCTTGTGAAAGGACTTTTTTCTTTGAGGGGCAATAAAATGCTGTCTCAAACAGAGGCCCCGGGGGCAGTCTACCAGCATGGTCATCTTCACAGCTTCTGTATGTACTTTTAGAAGTGAATCAAAGTGAAAGAGTCATTTCCTTTCTACTTCATCCTTGCAGAAAAATAAATACCTTTATATCGAGGGAACTCACTCTGTCTGTAAGTTGTTTAGCAGGCAACCTTCCTCCACCCATCCCCACTTCCCCCCATTTGTCTAAAGGCCATGATCTCTTTGTGGAATTACTTCTACCGTCACTAATTGCTAAGCTTCAAGGACAATGTTTTTATAGTTGGACACCAGCCAAAACAACAAGTGTATCTAAACTTCTCAACTGTGTACCTATTGCCAATTTTACTGCTGCTTAACCTCAAGGAATTCAGCTTTGCTTTGAAACAGTTCATTGTTTTGAGTCAGACTTACTTTTAATTCCCTTTCATCATTTAAGGGAAAGTTCTGCCAACTCCATAGAGCTGGTGAAGGGCATAATTGTAATGGATGAATATATCTGATTTCCTCACTTAAATGTGCATTTTCACTCATCATGTCTCAAATTTTATGCTCCACAAAGTCGAGGTTGTCTAAATCCTTGGATTTAACATGCTGTAAGGAATCTTAGCTCAGAATTAAAACCAGTTAAGGGACTAGGCTATTATGAGAGAAACGCTGGGATGCTGTGACCAGTGAAAGCAGTAGGAGTCTTTCTTCCTGACTTTAATGGATGTTAGATTGGGTAATGGGTGGAAACAAGCATAATTGCCTGAAAAGCCTGTGTCTGTCATCAGGACGAACGGTATGAGGTGCATGCTCAGACTGACAAGGAAGCCATGCTCAGATCTGCTGATTCCCACTCCAGAAACAGCTACCATTTTGTGAGAGAGCTTTAAATTCCACTGCTTTTAGTGTAAATGGGCAAAGGAAGACAAGGAAGAGATTAATATCCCCATGAAACTCATGAACTGTTTATCCAACTCAGAAAGCAAAGCAAACCACACACAGAAATCCTTTCAAGGCATGATATATTGGTGCAATATGAAATTGGAGCAATTTCCATGACAAATGCTGACAACGATCTCTATTTCTTCCAAAAGTCAGTGAGAGCCGAGACAGTCCAGAGCACCACACCATCAGGCCACTTCCCTCTTCCCTGCGTACATACAATGTGAGATGAGACATTTACTTCAATATGTCCCATCAAAGATCTCGGACAAACTGCCAGTGACCTGGCAGTCCAGTATTTCCAGCAGATGTCTGCTGGAAATACTA
>VXBH01000035.1:5719-23291 GCA_013400035.1 Rynchops niger
TACCCCCATAGGATACTTTTGACGTGAGAATTCTGATGGCACGGACAGTGAAGTACACTGTTAACTTCATGGAAGCTGCTGAGGAAGATTTGCACAGGTCAGCAGATGCCAGCAACCGACTCTTCATCTTTCATTTTTGTACCTGGCTGTTGATCGTTGGTGCTCAGGCAGAGGGAGGTTTGGTGGTGGACTTGGGGGACGGAAGGTGGCAGCACAGAACAATCAGTACACTACTCATGCCGGACCAGAGTGTTCATCTGCATAATGATCTGTCTCATATTAGCAGAGAAGCCTGTTCGTGAGCCTGCAAAGCACCAGAGCTAGATCAGTTCGCAAGATTTTCCTACTGAAAGGGATAAAAGAGGCTCCAGAGGACAGTGCTTACTTCTTAGTATTATAAGTTGGGACACATTTAATTCTAGTTACAAGGCAATATTTGGTTATATGTGTAGACATCCTAAAAGACCTTGTCAAATGGTGTCATCACAAGCTGCCTTGCTGAACTCTTGTGTATCTCTTTTTTTAAAACATTTTCCAGTCTAACAGGAGTCAGCTGTAATTCATTACTTCCCTCCAGAGCTCCTTCAAATCTTTAGTTGGAAAGTCTTATATATAAAACAATCTGCATCCCTTGTGTCCTAGAGTGACAGCAGAGAAGCCTCCTTCTCAGCATGTCTGTGAAATAAAATCTATCATATGGGAGAACTTGAGGGAGTACAGAATATCACAGATGGTCTTTGAAGCTCTGAACCCTTGTTGTTTCAACATGACTCACAACTAATTGTATAAGTGACGTGGTCTAGTGAGAGAGGAGAATTGCTCTAAGAGGGGGGAAGCAGCTGGAGAATTGCTTTCCAGTTTCAGTTGGCTACGGCTGACTTCCTGCAGTGGTTCTTAGAAATAACATGTTCATACCTGAATACTAGTTCTATGATATGTTTCTGCAAGAGTGTCTGAGATTTGGGTTCAACTACATAGCCCAGTAATAGTTATTTTGGAAGGGAAAATATTCCATCTCTTGCCCAAGCAGGTCAGTGTTTCCTTCTGATTCTAGTAGTTCTGTTTGTCAAATTTGTAGTGGAACATTTACCTGTTCAAAATAGTATTTAAACTAAATCCACGTTCTTCAATGCAATGGGAAATTTTCCACTGGAAAGACTGAATCCCTATATTTATAACAGTCTCAGTGTTGCATCACAAATGATGCAGTAACACGTGTGTAGTGGCATATTTGATTCTTCTATCAAATAAGGTACACAAAAACCTTAACACCCAGATCAGTGACATTAAATATATGGAAAAAATGTGACATAAACTGATGAATAAGAATGGAAATTCATAAATTAGTACAAGGTAGGTTTCTGGTGGAATTTCCAGTACTTTTTGGAAATTACTTTGGCACTGTATTGTTTTTCTCCTGCAGAGTGGAAATCCCTTTTGTTTTCCAAATGATGCAGTCTGGACTAATCCATGGCCTGGCCTTCTGGTTTGATGTGGCATTTGTAGGATCACTGTAAGTACTTTTTCCTTCTTCCTATGGAATACTAACTACGGGGGGAAAAATAGCTTCTTTCATACAAAGTGTGCCAGAATTAGACCTTTATTTTGTGGTGACCTAGTTTGTAATTGTTGAGGGTCAAAATGCACTGTTCCACACAATCCTGATTCTTTGTAATATTATAGACCTTTCTGGTTTACATTTTAAGTAAAGCAGCAGCATTTGAACATAAGCTGCATCTTCGCATTTGGGCTGGTCTTGTTTGTGGGCAAACAAAGGAGAGCAGGTTGCAAGTTCCAACTAACAAAATGCAAATAGAGAAAATTTCACCAGGCTTGGGAAAATTTTTCACTGCAGCACCAGGCATTTATTTCAAAATGGGGACATTCATCTGGTATAGTAAGTAGGTGAAAATCAGATAAATTTGCTCAGGTAGTCAATACATAGATTTCAGCTATCTGTATTTAGCTCTTAGATAAGGTTTCTTGATTTCCCAGTTAAATTGATGTAGTTTTAGAAGAGGTGATTTTTTTTCAATAAATTGTAAAGTGCGCTTCTATTTATTTGTGTTGATAAATGCCTTTTATAAGGCTTTGAAGTGAAGATTGTCAAGAATTCAGAATAGTATATCCATTAAAAGAAAATAGGCATATGTGCATTTGTATTTACTTTGGCAGCTGATAGTAAAACTTTTTATCTTAAAAAAGGAGTCAGAAACTCCATATCTGTTAAAACAGTACAGAAAATTGCAGACTTGCAGGAACTGACTGAAATCCTCCCCTGAGAGGGCCTCCATTTTGGAGTAGGCAATTGCTTAATCAGCATCTCTTTCGTGTTTCTATAACTCTGGAAGTTCTTTGTCTTAGCACTTGAAATCTCAGTGGATTTGGCTTGTGGTATTACATGTGTTATCCCTTTCTTTGCACCTACAATCCCTTTCAATATATTATTGAAATATCTCTTGCAAGTAAAAATTAGGTACAGGACCTTCTTGGGGAGTGCTGTTTAAGGACGGAAGTACCGTTGTGAAGAATCGCATTGCCACATTCGGGACAAACCTTAATTTCTTGTAATTTATTGAAATTGTCTGAGTGGCAAGAGAGGAGAGAAATTAATATTCTCTGTCCTGGCAGTGTGAAAAGAAGAGAAAATGGGAGTCTGAAGAGTCTGTTTTTTGAATGTCCATAATTGAATTAGGCACAAAGATCTGGTGGGGACAGGCACAGTATAGATAAAGAAAGAAAATGAGGCATAACATATTGATTTCCCAACATAGGGTAGAATCACTGTCCTGGTTTACTTGACGACAGTTTAAAGTTTATTATAAGCAGTTGAGGCCTCACATAGATGAAGGTCTAACAACTTAACATTGTTTCCGAAAGGAGAAGACAGGAGAGTCTAGACAGTTTTTCTGATTTGTTTTAGGGTAACTGTTTGGTTGTCCACTGCACCGACAGAACCTCTCACTCACTGGTATCAAGTACGCTGCCTTCTTCAGACACCCCTCTTTGCTAAAGAGGGGGAAACTCTCTCAGGGAAAGTCTTATTTGTTGCCAATAAGCGGTAAGTGTAAAAGCTTCCCAAGCAGATTTTGTACTGTGGCTGTTCTTGTTAGAGGTACCCAGAAGACACCAGTTAATTTTGGGTATGCTTGTACCCACATTTGTTATTTCTGGTGCTATTACCAAGGTATATGGTGTCACTGATACAGTTATGTAGTCTCACAAGGTGAACATTGTAAGACTGCTCACCAAAAGGTCTCCACGTTCCACTCCAGTTACCTCTGATGTTCCTTCTCACGTACCTTCTCCTTAACTGCATGTCACATCCTGCTATCCCTCACAGTGCTACTTGCAGTTTTTGTCAGCTTTCCGCTCCACTGGCTTTCACACACAGCAGTTTTCTCGGGTCATGGCCAGTCATTATCCACAACTTGTTGTGATAGTGTAACCTCTGGCCATGTCTTCTTCATCAGCAGCCTGGTTGTCTGCCTGAAGGCCCAACATCCCCTGTCTCTCAGCAAGTCCTGTGCAGAGGCAAGGAGAAGCGGGGTTGATCCCAAATCCCTTACATTTTTAATTCTGAAAAAAATTCCATATGGACATGCTCCCCTGTTTAAGAACAGTGTTCTTTTCACCTGTTGTTTGTCCTTCCACTGAGGCTAGTGGAGATGGCTGCTTTTGGAAGGGCATATTTCCTCACCAGACTTCTCTGCTGTTCCTGCCGTCAGTACAGTGTTTGGTAACTCCACTCCTATGCTTTGAAAACAACCCTCAGGTGATGAGGTCACACAAGTTGCAGCCTGGTTTGCTTATGTTTATATATAGTTTTAACAGAAAACAAAGCCTCCTCTGTGCAGGAAGGTGAATCTTTTTTTTTGTTTCTTTCTTTTTTTGGGGGGGAGAGGGGAGACATGCTGTCCTGTCAGCTGATTGGAGTGACATCAAAGCTGTCCGTAATGTTTCCGGGCTCTTTAATTACATCAGGAATGAATACGTGATTTGTGATTTGTCAAATTTCCAGATCTTCTGCTTAGAAACTCTTCATGGAGAAAAATAAATAACATGGATCTTGATATGTCTCTTTCAAATGTAAAATGGATTCATATTTTAATATATCAAAGAAACACTATGTGCCACAAAGCGTTCACACAGCCACTGCTGTAAATATGTCAGTACATAAGGTGTTATCTATAATGGAGCATGGCTCAGAGACGCCCGAGCTAGCGACCTGGCCACACTGAGAAGGACTTTAACCATGTGTTAGCACCAAGTCCTGACACAAAGCTCATCTGCTTTTGGTATCAACGTAGCACCTCTGTCTAACTCAGCAGTTGCTAGTCTGTGCAGGAGGACCAGCTTTGGTCAGCTTTGGTATTTTGGTATGCCCTCGGTTGGTCCTCTTTACTTTTCGGTGTAAGCTCTGTTTCTTGCCAAAAGCCCTGTGAAAAACATCCTTCCTGGTGAAATCCAGGATTATGACCAGAGTGAACCTAATGCTGTTTGGCCAGTTAGCTATTTTTGATCATGAAATAATCCTCTGATTGTACTTGCTAATGTTGAATTCTATAGTATTTCTGACAGAGAGGGGGGAAAAGACCTTTCACTACTGAATGCTATCAGTGCAAAATTATGTTTTTCAGATGCAGAGATGCAGGCTTGTACTTAAGCATCTTGTAAATGTTACTTCTTTAGAGATGATTAAATAATCATGCCCTTGCACTGATACCACTGACACCACTGCAAATGAATTTCCTTTGCTGACTAAGTGGTTATTATTCAGACAGCAGCTACATTGGTGTTTTTTTCACTCAGGATGTTACAGGCATCTTAGTTCCATTATTCTCTTTCTCATACTTCTCTTTCTGATGCAGGCAAAGTTATGATATTCAGATTGTGGCTATGGTGGACCAGACAGGATTTAAATCTGGTAACATTCTTGATTTAAAGAATCCATTTTTTAGGTAAGAAATGCTTTTGACTAAAATATACCGTTGTAGAGTGGTAACAACTTGTATTACCGGAAGCAAAGCACACCTACTTTGGAAGAAAAAGTTTCTGACCTCTCACAGTTTATTTTATTTCTACAAGTATGAGGGCATTTACTTACTTAAACTAATGTATACTTAAAATATTTTGCTGTTTCCTGTTGTGTGATGTGCACCGTTGTGACATATGCCATATTGTGACAATATTCCCAGGTGCACTCCGCTAAGAACATAAACTGATATTACAATTTGACATGAAAGACCTGTCCTTTCTGCACTAAACATGAGGGGAAGAAAAAAAATCTACCTGCTCCAGTCCTTTCCAACCTAGCAGGGACTTTCATTAGCCATTGCTACAGCACCGTATTTTGGGAAAAGCTGTAATTTACTGATCAAAACAAGCAGGAGGAAGGAGCCACGAATTATTCCAAAAGAAAAAAATTTTTTTACAAAAACAGTGTGGCTGTATTCTATTCTCATTTTGATGCTGTATTTGGCATAAAAATAGGCAAATACAGCTGGTGGAATTGATTTTTTCCAGATGTACACATGGAAAATGCTTCCCTCCTTCATTATGTGTTTTCCATTTCCTACTTTTTTGACTCAAACCTATATGACAATTCCACAGTAACCCTATAAAACAAAATATCCATTGTGTCTGATGCAGATTAATTAATTTTCATCTGTACATCAAATGTGTGGCACATCAGTCATTTTGTCTTTAGAGTAGGGCCCTTTTGATTAAGTTTGTGAAAATGCCTTTGTAATGAAGACTGTTCATGGAAGACTTGAAATAACTAAAACTAAAATCATGCACTGGAAAATATTAATTTCCTCAGATTTGACCTATGACATGGGCAGTGTCTAGTTTGCTTATGTTTTTGGTTTGGCTGATACCGTTTTCAAATCTGAAAGCTTTTTGAGAAGATGATCATTAATAAGTTTACTGGTCTTCTAATATCTCCATACTTAGCACTCATTGTGTGTGAGTGACTTTTCAAAGATAACACAATCTACTAATTCGGAAACAAAAGAAGCTTTTGTTAAGAGTTTTTAACTTACATAAAATGTAGAAATCACTTCCAGACTGCTATCACTCATATGCAAGAAAGAGGGAGCGGGGCGGGGGGCAAATGATCAAGTTGTGTGTTACATATAGAAGTACTTTCAAGTTACATGGAGCGGTACTCTAGTTTGAAAATTGAATGCCAAAATGTCACTATGTGATTTCATGGTTGCTAGCCAATTAACCATACTGAGTTCAATACTTTAGACTGCTGTTCCTTCATACATTTATTCTTGGTTGTGAAATCCTGCAACAACACACTAACCTTATTTAACAGGCTTCCCCTATGAGGCTCTGTTAGGGTTTTTTTGTTTATTGATCCTTCTCCATTCTCCCCCTGCCCTCTCATAGCAATTACCAGAATTCTGAAAAAGTTGAAAAAACAAAGGCAAAGAAGACTTCCCAAAAGAAAAATGCTTATTTATAAACATAAGGAAACTTTCAAAGCATTCGTAAAGTTTTTAAAAAATTAAAATATAATCCAGGTTTTAAACTAGGACATGCAAATTACTGTGCATGATGGGATGTTATACCAACACATACAGCCTAGCTCTCTTCTCTTCACTGCTTCATAGTGTCCTTGGTACAAATATTTGTCTCTGTACCACAGGTATGGATAGTAGGGAAAATTCTAGACATTTTTCTCATCTAAAACAACTCCCTACTAATTCTATAGCACTATCTGTGAGCCAACAATGTGCCCTTGTTGCCAAAAAGGCCAATGGAATCCTGGGCTGCATAGGGAAGAGTTTAGCCAGTAGGTCGAAGGAGGTCATTCTCCCCTTCTGCTCTGCACTGGTGAGGCCACAACTGGAATAGCATCCAGTTTTGGGCTCCCCAGTTCAAGAGGGACAGGGAACTGCTGGAGTGAGTCCAGCGAAGGGCAACTAGGATGATTGAGGGACTGGAGCATCTCCCTTATGATGCTGAAGAAGCTGGGACCCTTTGGCCTGGAGAAGAGAAGGCTGAGGGGAGACCTTATCATGGCATACAAGTATCTAAAGGGTGGGTTGAAGGAGGATGGTGCCAGACTCTTTTCAATGGTTCCCAGTGACAGGACGAGGGGCAATGGGCACAAGTTGGAACACAGGAAGTTCCGTTCAAATACACGGAAGAACTTGTTTACGGTGAGGGTGACAGAGCACTGGAACAGGCTGCCCAGGGAGGTTGTGGAGTCCCCTTCTCTGGAGATTTTCAAGACTCGCCTGGATGCAGTCCTGAGTGATGTGCTCTGGGCAATCCTGCTTTAGCAGGGGAGTTGGACTAGATGATCTCTAGAGGTCCCTTCCAACTCTGAAGATTCTGTGATTCTGTGATAAGGTAAAAATAAAAGACTGGACTGTGAAGCCTTTCATTTCTGTGAAGGCAATGGCTCGAGCTGCTGTACGTAAGAGCAAAATAAGGCCTCCGCCCTTGTAAAATAACTTACAGTGGATTTGGTAGCATTTTACACTTGCTTGCACAGCTGAAAATCTAGATATAAAGACTTAGAATTTAAATTTGAAATCACGCTGCATTTAATAAATCCAGTAACAGCATAGGGGACTGATTTCCTAACTTTATTCCAATGAGACTTATCTGACATACACTGGCTAAATGTTTTGCTTACAATGCTTTCAATTTCATAAAAGTCCTTATTAAATATCAAAAAGCTGTAAAAAGATTTTACTCCAGAGTAAAAGAAAAGCTGTATGAGAATTTATTAAGCAGTTAGTGCTGTAAGCTATCAAAGAATTGTGTATTTTATTATAACTATTTTATTCTTTCATCCATTTTTAGGTATGCCTAGAACATACTGTAATATGGCACCTGAAAACAGACATCAGAATCTCACCAAGCTGAGTGAGACTGAAATGAGTTCAATTCTTAGTAGGCTTACTGGTGCTTGTAAAATCAATTTGTAACTGTACATATCTGTAACTGTATGCGAGTCACATGAGAAGGGGATATTGTGGTTCCATCCTATTTTATTTTTTTTTAATTGAAATTTAGCCTGCGCTCACATTTACAGACTTGAATTGCAGCAGATTCAATTTTATTCCAGGAAGTTCTTTTGGTGTAAAACAAGAACTATTTCTCTGTGTTTGTTTTTATTTCTGTTTTACAGTAAGCTCCCATTGCTTCTGGTCTTGCTTTTAATATTCTTACCATTATTCTAGGTTATTGAACAAAACCTACCTCGTGTTTATATATGTAACATATCAAAAGATCTTTGAGCAGTATGTAGTGTCCATGCTTTAAGCATTCAGCACTTATTTCAATGTTTGGTGTTAATCTTCTAGCTCACCAGGGCAGTGTGTTAAATACTTCTGTTTTTTTCTCAGTGGACTCATTAATGTTGTTCATTTTGAGACATGACCCTAAAGTCATCTTGCATATACTTTGTAGATGTTCTGAGATTTCTCTGTGCCTACAGAAGTGTAACGGGACACATTTGTAAATTATTCCCAGCGTAGAGTGATATAAAAATGTAAGATGGGGTATGTGTGACACTTACTTTTTCTGTAGGTCTGTGAGAAGTATTGATAGTCCAAGCTATATAGGATGTATTTTTGCCTTGTGCGCCTAGCAAATGAGGAGGACTATAGAGTTCCAGTACAGATTTTAATGAGATCGATCTCCAGACAATGTTATCCATAAAAAGCACATACTGACTTCTACAGAATCTGTTTCTGTCGTTCAAAGTATATGCCTTAGGCTGAATTACTGAGCTGGAGTCAAATCAGAAATGTAGACGTCATTTTCCTACCAAAAACTATAACTGCAGTGATACCTCTAGCAAGATGTAATCAGCCTTTAGCCTTCCACATGTTGGAAGGCTGGTTTGTAGGAAAAGCCCCACGAAAGCTGACCCTTCTCTCAGGACATTAAATGCTGCACTTGATCAGAAGACCAGCTAAGGACCTCTGCTGGGAGTAATTCAGAAACAGCTGTAGTTTCAGAGTTTTTTTTTCTTCAAGTCAACAGCCAATTGCGGCTATTTAAAGACAAGTTCTGAGATAATGGAAAGTAGTCCCTAAAATAGTGATACCTATAAGAGTAACATGAGCTTCATGGCCGAGGCCATGAAACCATTGAAGTTAGCGTCAGAAAATTATTGCCTTCTTATTTCCAGTAGCATTTAATACAGACTTCTAGTATAAAAATGTAGTTTGCACAATAAAAGACTTTTTTTGTTACACAAATATATAATATATATTAAAAAAATAATATTGAATGTGAGCTGCTGCCTCAGAATGATAACAGAAATGATCATCCTAAACTCTACAAGCAGTGTAGTGAGATTTCTGATGCAATGTATGATGGTTGGGTATCTATCCTTTCTAAATTTAGTCCGTACAGTGGTTGGTGGTTTTATGCTTATGTGAGAGAAGGAAACAAATCCAGGAATGTCCAAATACCAGGCAGCTGTAGTTCAGAGTTTTGGCAAGTTTTCCTCAGCGATTACGAAAGGAGTATATGGAATCTGAATCTGAATTCAGCTGGGTCTCACATTTCAGTGGAAAACCTCTTCCACAAAGTATATATCAAAGACTTCTATTTTCTACAGGCAAAAACCTTACATTGTTACTTTTGTGTGGCAACTTCAATTCTTTTTAAGGAAGAAAGGAAATAAAGGGGAGGAAAAACAGCATCAGCAGACAGCAGTGCCAGGTTGTGTGTCTGTATTTAATTCCAGAATAAAAGGTGTATGAATCTAATAACTGCACCTTCACTATGTATAGAAAACATTATTGCCTTATATGCTAACAAGTACAAAGATTATTTCACAGTAATTGCTACTCTGAAGTGATCTGGGTGATCCAGGACTGCTATTTGTATTTCTCTCTACTTCAGGAATTCACTTTATCCCAGATTGCATGCTAAAACTGAAGAGAAGACTGACATTGGCAACTGTAGCAGTTGCAGTCCGAAATACGGTTCTGTGACTGTCTTCATTTCCTTATCATTTAACATTTTCCTCTTTCCTGCTTTGAAGTGTTGGTGTTTTTGAAGTATACAAGAGCCTGCCTTCAAGGACTACAATGTACTGTTTTCACCTTACAGGACTTTCTGGGTATAAATATGAGAATATATTTGTAAACTATTTTTTGAAACAACATGTCAATGAAAACATTTATTGATACAAATGATGTTGTTTTGTTTCGATTTTTTATAAAGGCAACAAGGTAAGATTAATGAATGCTAGAGAATGTAGGGAAAGTAAAGCAGAACTGTGGGGATGCTGGAGCAAACAATGATGATGTAGTTTTACAACGTAGACTCTTGAACAGATTTGACCACATTATGAAATACAGCATTTCCTCATTTATAGTTGAAGAGGCTATATTAATCCTATTGAAAAACTAGATATTGTCTTGCATCCCACAGACTCAAAAAGCACAATAGGAAAGACACCGAGTATCATATTAAGGAGCTATAACTTTTCATGCTTGGTTGGATCCATGGTCATTTAGAAGGTTCATCTTCAAGAAATTAAAGCAGTAAGAAATGCTTTCAGCAGTTTATTTTTCAACAATCACATATGGTTATTTTCTTTTACCTTCACCCCAGAGAGATGCATTTAAAGTTTTGCAAGCAGTCGTATATACATACTGATTCATGATAAATTGCATTTTCAGTAATAATGACTCTCATTTTGAATGTCTACCTATGTGAGTTCTCCCATCTGAACTGATGATTAGAATACTCCATCCTTAGGAATAGTATAGGAATGCAACGTGGTTACTATTCTGGTGGTTGCTAAGAGAAGCAGTGATTTACTGCATATTGTGTGCACTAGACCCACAGAAATCTTTGTGATAGCGCTCTTTAAAATACTTATGACAACCATGACATCCAAAAGCAATCTTGATGCATCTGGATCTAAGTGAAGTGAAACACAATGGAATTGGTGTTAATTTGCTTAGCTAAGTTTCTACAATTTATGCTTTTTTTCTCAAGATGCAAAAAGAAAAAAAAGGGGCGGGGGGAGGCATTTATAGGTTGGAAAACAGACCTCCAGACAGTATACATTTTATTCTTCCTTAAGTCTTGCCTTGTGGTATACAGGTTTTCATTCTTCTCAATTAGATAATACACATATTTACAACTCTACTGATCCGAGCTGAGAGCTAAAACTGAGGAAGGATACACTGTCAAGATGCAGCTGAAAAGTCAGCAGAATGGAGGACGGCAGTTCAACAGGAGACTGCAGGCAGAAAAATGAATTGCTTGCTGGAAGCAAAAGGGTATCAAATATCTGATATGAACTATTCAGGTTCAGCTTACCAGGTTTGACCCACACTGATTTTAGTGATATTCAGATGCACATATTTACAGAAGAAAAAGAAACTAATGTAACGTGAAGAAAACCAAAGACAAAGGAGTGGGAATTATAAAAGTGTCTTTCTCAAAGTGGCTGCCCCTCTCGAGGTTGGCCAATTGTCAGGCATGTCATCTTGCAACACTGAACTGGGACTACAGCCGAATTTGCAGCATTGAATTGACACTTCAGCCCGATTTTGCTGTGACTTCAGTGTAGTTTACAGGAGGCTTTCGATGTCCCTTAGCTAACTGGTCACTCAGTAATCAGATATCCAGTGGATCATGATTCAAAACTACTGGGAACAAAGCATTGCTCAATAGCACTGGAACTTACGACAATAAATCTTATGTTTAATGGCCTCAGAATAACAGCCAGTGTTCAGTTTTCACTTTGAATCACTGCCTTTCATTTGAATTTGGTCTACAATGAACATTTTTGAGTATCTGTGAAGAAACCCCAAGCAATCTTTAGTCTAAGACTTCACTAGCACTTCTTCAGTGGTGCAAGGGGAAGCAGAAACTTGGTTTTAGTTTTATGGATGGTTTTCTATGCAGAGATCCCACAGCTAACATGACAGAGATCCCCAAATATACATTAATCCAGTAACGCTCATAAAAGCAATAATAAAAGAGGATGGTACTACAGAATATGAAACACATTTGAGTTCAGGAAATAGCACAAATCAGGAAATAGCACATAACTGAACATGGTACTTTCTTTAAAATAAATCATCACCACCCAAAATCCCAACAAAACAAGTTTTCCTGTGCTAATACACGAGATAACCAGTAAGTGGATACTGAGAGCAGGATCATGGATCCAGTTTTGCTAGAATTCAGGTGAAGTTTCCAAAGAATATGAAGTGAATAGTCTCTTCCTAAGATCTGTTAAGAATGCAGGGCTTGGTCTGCCAACCTGTAGATCAGAGAGCACTTATGATCTTTATATGGGAAACAATACAAGAGAAAAAGGCCAGCCTTCACTCACAACATTCAGCTATAATGCTGGATTTCACAGTATCTGAGAAATTCTCTCAGAACGTTAAGAATCTTGTTCTTTGCCACACTCCACCTGCCCTTGAAACAGTGAGCTGAGAAATATGAACAAATGACTCTGCGCCTGAGTGTTTCGAGCTAACTTTGGAAAAAGGAAAATATAATTCATTTCAGTTATCCTGTGGATGAAACTCTTAGCAGGTATATTTTACTAGAAATAACCACAAGTGAGCAATATCAAGATGCACAGAAAGCCTGGCCTCTATTTTTCTGAGTAGGTGGCTAAATTACATTCGTTCTGTCACTTCTACCAGGTCGCTATACTTTGGAAGTTGAGTCTAAGTGAGGAAATGAAGCAATATAACTGCAAATTAGTTTGTGATTCTCAAATAATCCAGAGTAACATGCTGGAATTGCTACTAAGAATTCACCATTTCTTTACAATTGCAACTCATCATCTTTTCCAACTCAGATGACTTTTAACAAACATTGCACTGAATTCTAAATCACTCAGAAAGTTAAGAATCGTGATGCAAGAAGCCTGCAGGCAGCTGTAGGCAAAAAAAATAGCGAGTAGGCAGTAGGGGGCAACGAAACGCCTGTGGCTCTGCAGCCTCCCTGGCTACGGTGCAATCCAGGAAATGGACGGTCGCTCATAAAAAACATTATGGCTGTCACCACCCTTTCCAACTCCCGTGTGGCGGTGGGAGTAACTGGCTTCTCCATTGCTTATCACTCAGGAGCGACCAGTTCCAGGCTGTCTTTAAATCTGGATCTTCGGGGATCCTTTTTGGCAGCAAAATTCAGTTCTGCCTACATATCAGCTGATGGGGAAAAAAAAAAACAAAAGTATAAGGATTATGTATTTTTTTTTTTCATAAGGAGAGGGTTAGATATACTTAGTCAGAGCTAAGTATACCCTGTGTTGCTGACTAAGTTAATGACCATCTTTCCTGCAGCACCTAAAAAGCAATCCAGAGAAGAGATCTTTTCCATACTGCAACTGGAGCAGCAGACGCACAAATGGCTTTAGCTGTATCTGTAGGTCAGTCTGCATTGTTGTGACAAGAAAGATTAAAAAATAGGTTTTCTATTCTGTAGGAAGTGTAGAGGGAGATAACGAACTGAAAGGCTGTGCAAGAGTGATGCCGTCTCCAATAAAGACGACCAACTGAAAGGCATGACAATGAACCCATTTACAACTGTCTGCTTCTCCACGATGTAAGGTATGAAGTACCAGTCTTAGACAAGGTGCATGTAGCTGTCTTCAGCAATGGAGAAGGCACCTTCAGCACCATCCACAAATGACAATGAAATCATATGGAGTTTTACCTGACTCCTGTGGTAGTTACTCTGCTGCTGCCTTGGTAGTATGAACTGTCAGGTTATACCTGTGGCTACACTCCGTTTTTCTCGCAGATGTCTTGTTGAAGAAGGCGTGCTGAAGTGAGCAGAGCAGTCCTGACCAAGGCAGTAGACAGCACTCCATTGTTGCGGTCTTCCCTTCAATTGCCTTAATACAAAGTCCAGATCTATTGTGTCACAGAGCCAAAATATTATTTTAGATGCGAAAATGGTCAGATAAATGTGCTATTAACAAATGCGTGAATAAAAACCAGCCTGTTTTAATTTTTTNGCTAAGAAATAAAGTGGTATGGCATTCAGCACTACTGAATTCACCATAGCTCTCCTTGAGCTGGAAGCCAGTGCCATAAAAGTGCCCCATGACGGACTGGTCACAAGTGCGAGTATGCTAGTATTGCTTCTGGTACTACTATAGCAAATGTATGCCACAGACAAGTCAGAATGGGTGTGGATGCACTGTGCGAAATAAGAGAAGGCTGTAGACACTTCATGGTGATCTTATCCAGCCTGTGACTATACAGCGAAACATGCTTCTTACTCTTCCAATTCCTACTGCTCGCTTTTGCTGTCCAAAGAGCGTGATCCTCCTTTTTGTTTAAAAAACTCGTCAGAACATTTTCAAGGGTATCCAGAAACATCCTTGGGATACCAAGCTGGAAACCTCATGCTGAAGGAGTAATGCACAATCATGTGAGTAAGAAGACTCTGAATGTAAATTTGGATGTTGAGATGAGGCTTTCACTTGAGAAACAGACTGGTAATACTGAATTTCAACATTACATATCTTGGTCACAAATTAAAAATTCACTTTTAGGAATTTTTATCTTTTAGTTTCTTTAATAATTTTTATTCCCATGGAATCAAAACAGTGTCCAGAAGGAAGATAAAACAGACACAAAAAATAGTGCTGTGCTGATACATGACTCTGAACACACTTGGGGAATATCCTGTAGATGTGATTAGGTCAAGAACTATCTTCTACAATTACAGCCTGTTTTAAAGTACCTGAAGATCTTTAAGGAACCTTTAATTATTTATGAAGAGTAGATACTTGAACCTGTAAGCTGTCTGACTTGAAATCTCTGGCTGACATTCAAAAATTTCATTGGTTTATTCTCTGGGAAATATTTGTTGTATAGCTATCAAGCTGAACATAGCAATATACTTTCTAACATGTTAATTGACCATGGTCTTAATTCTTGAAAAGAAACCACCAAAAAAATGGAAAATGTAATCAGTGTGGAAAACAGACTTAACTCAAATACCTACAGCAGTTCCTCCAAACACTAAAGCAAAGGCATTTGGGCTGTGGGAGGATGCAAACTTGTGCTATTATGCCCCTTGACTTAAGCCAAGCTTCAAAATACACACTGTTTCTCCCATCCCCTTTAAAACATGCAATTTTCACATAGTTTTGACAGGCATGATGTTAACATTTCAAACAGTGGGAAAACTAAATGCCATAATCCTGCCTGTTCTGTTTTGCAAGGCACTGCCAAGTGCTTACCATAACATAAATAAATGAAAAACAGCACCATCACCAGCTGTACTGAAGAAAAAGCGCTACTCCACCAAAAAATTTCTCACTACTCACTTCTTTAGTCAAATATACTGTGGGTGGTATTACAGAAGTATTTACTATGCTCTGACTTCCTGCCACAGCTACAATCATCGCACAACTATAATAATGACCGCATATACGAATACAGATCCCTTTTCCATTCCGAAGTGATGACTTTATTGAAACAGCCGAATGTGAAAAAAACACTTGACGCTGACGTTTCACGCGACTCGTCATATCTGCATCGTTTTGCAGTAACGGCTCCACCTGGCGTTCTCCAGCATCACCGCCACTTCATCCGTGCTGTGGTACGTCACCTTGTTTTAATTTAAAACTATTTACGCTGGGCACGGGACAGGCCGCGCTCGAGAAGATGGCGGCAGGCCCGCTGGCCTGGCTGCGGGGCGGGCAGAAGGCAACAGATGGGAGCGGGCGGAAGAAGACGGGGCCTTTCCTCACAGCGCCCCGCCCGGGGTGAGCCTACACAAGTGGGAAGTGCTACGGAGGATCCCGAGGTGGATGGAGGTGACTTCGCCGCCCCGCCGCCCCCGACAGNGTAGTATGAACTGTCAGGTTATACCTGTGGCTACACTCCGTTTTTCTCGCAGATGTCTTGTTGAAGAAGGCGTGCTGAAGTGAGCAGAGCAGTCCTGACCAAGGCAGTAGACAGCACTCCATTGTTGCGGTCTTCCCTTCAATTGCCTTAATACAAAGTCCAGATCTATTGTGTCACAGAGCCAAAATATTATTTTAGATGCAAAAATGGTCAGATAAATGTGCTATTAACAAATGCGTGAAAAAAAACCAGCCTTTTTTAATTTTTTTTTTTTTTTTTATTTCATTGACTATTTACTACCGACACTACAGGATTCTTGTTTTGGCTGGGACAGGTAAGCAGATATATTGTCACACTTCTGTGAATCTTTATGTAAAATGTGAGACATGCCATTTTTGAACTTCCTGTTATATTTGCCACAGCTCTTATTCCTTCAAAGTCTGCTAAGAAATAAAGTGGTATGGCATTCAGCACTACTGAATTCACCATAGCTCTCCTTGAGCTGGAAGCCAGTGCCATAAAAGTGCCCCATGACGGACTGGTCACAAGTGCGAGTATGCTAGTATTGCTTCTGGTACTACTATAGCAAATGTATGCCACAGACAAGTCAGAATGGGTGTGGATGCACTGTGCGAAATAAGAGAAGGCTGTAGACACTTCATGGTGATCTTATCCAGCCTGTGACTATACAGCGAAACATGCTTCTTACTCTTCCAATTCCTACTGCTCGCTTTTGCTGTCCAAAGAGCGTGATCCTCCTTTTTGTTTAAAAAACTCGTCAGAACATTTTCAAGGGTATCCAGAAACATCCTTGGGATACCAAGCTGGAAACCTCATGCTGAAGGAGTAATGCACAATCATGTGAGTAAGAAGACTCTGAATGTAAATTTGGATGTTGAGATGAGGCTTTCACTTGAGAAACAGACTGGTAATACTGAATTTCAACATTACATATCTTGGTCACAAATTAAAAATTCACTTTTAGGAATTTTTATCTTTTAGTTTCTTTAATAATTTTTATTCCCATGGAATCAAAACAGTGTCCAGAAGGAAGATAAAACAGACACAAAAAATAGTGCTGTGCTGATACATGACTCTGAACACACTTGGGGAATATCCTGTAGATGTGATTAGGTCAAGAACTATCTTCTACAATTACAGCCTGTTTTAAAGTACCTGAAGATCTTTAAGGAACCTTTAATTATTTATGAAGAGTAGATACTTGAACCTGTAAGCTGTCTGACTTGAAATCTCTGGCTGACATTCAAAAATTTCATTGGTTTATTCTCTGGGAAATATTTGTTGTATAGCTATCAAGCTGAACATAGCAATATACTTTCTAACATGTTAATTGACCATGGTCTTAATTCTTGAAAAGAAACCACCAAAAAAATGGAAAATGTAATCAGTGTGGAAAACAGACTTAACTCAAATACCTACAGCAGTTCCTCCAAACACTAAAGCAAAGGCATTTGGGCTGTGGGAGGATGCAAACTTGTGCTATTATGCCCCTTGACTTAAGCCAAGCTTCAAAATACACACTGTTTCTCCCATCCCCTTTAAAACATGCAATTTTCACATAGTTTTGACAGGCATGATGTTAACATTTCAAACAGTGGGAAAACTAAATGCCATAATCCTGCCTGTTCTGTTTTGCAAGGCACTGCCAAGTGCTTACCATAACATAAATAAATGAAAAACAGCACCATCACCAGCTGTACTGAAGAAAAAGCGCT
>VXBH01000035.1:23347-34377 GCA_013400035.1 Rynchops niger
GGGACCGCTAGGGAGAGGGGCCGGGCCCGCGGCTTCGGCCGCCCGGGCCCAGTGATCTGCGGTCTCGCCGTGCTGAGCCTCCGTGCCGACCGGCCTGTGGGCGGCCTCTTCTGGTCCCGCATGGCCCACCTAGGGGTGGTCGACCGCCGCTGAGAAGGGTTTAGCTCCGTCAAGTGCGTTAACCTGTGTTAAGGGAAGCGCAGGTGGCCTTTTCCTCACATCGTGAGGAGGGGAGCCACGGTGGTCCCGTAATGCTGTCTCTTNGGCCCAGTGATCTGCGGTCTCGCCGTGCTGAGCCTCCGTGCCGACCGGCCTGTGGGCGGCCTCTTCTGGTCCCGCATGGCCCACCTAGGGGTGGTCGACCGCCGCTGAGAAGGGTTTAGCTCCGTCAAGTGCGTTAACCTGTGTTAAGGGAAGCGCAGGTGGCCTTTTCCTCACATCGTGAGGAGGGGAGCCACGGTGGTCCCGTAATGCTGTCTCTTGCTCCGTTTGCAGTGTTGCCACGATGGAAGCCAAGGGTAAAAAGAAGTTCGTTGGGAAGAGTGGAAAAGCACCTCGTGGAAAAGTGCCACCTGGAAAAAAGAAATTTAAAAAAGGTAATGGTAAGAAGTCAAAGGCTCCTTAATAGGAGTCGTGGCCGAGTGGTTATTGTTGTGGACAGGCATGCTTGTACTCAATTTTTTATCTTGGTAGGCTTGTGTTGTGAAATTACTAGCATGGTAGATGGGTGAAGAGCAGTGGATGCTGTCTACGTGAACTACAGTAAGGCTTTTGACAGCTTCTCCCATACCATCCTCGCAGAGGTGCTGATGAATTATGGGCTGGGTGAGCAGATGGTGGGGTAAATTGAAAACTAGATGAATGGCTGGGCCCAGAGAGTGGTAATCAGTGGCACAAAATCTAATTGGACGCCAATAACTAGCAGTGTACCTCAAGAGTCAATGCTGAGTGTAGTCCTGTTCAATAGCTTTATTGATGATCTGGATGATGGGGCAGAGCATGCCCTCAGCAAGTTTGCTGATGACAGAGGATTGGGAGGAGTGGCTGATACACCAGAGGTTGTGCTCCCCTTCAGAGGGACTTTGACAGGAACCTCATGAAGTCCAACAAGAAGTGCAAAGTGCTGCACTGGCGGATGGGGGAACAACTAAATCCATGCACTAGTACATGCTGGGGGAAAGTAGCTTTGCAGAAAAGGTCCTGGGGGTCCTGGTGATCACACAGCTGAACGTGAGCCAGCAATTTGCCCTTGTGGCAAAGGCGGCTATTTGGATCCTGGGCTGCATTAGGGGGAATGCTCCCAACAGGTTGAGAGAGGTGATCCTTGCCCTCTCCTGAGCAGTGGTGAGGCCCCACCTAGTGTGCTGTGTCCGCTTCTGGGCTCCCCAGTACAAGCGAGACATGGACGTACTGGAGAGAGCCCAGCAAAGGGCCGTGAACATGATAAAGGCTCTGGAGCATCTCTCTGATGAGGGAAGGCTGAGGGAGCTGGGGCAGTCCAGCCTGGAGAGACAGGCTCTTTTAAGTGACAGGACCAAAAGCAATGGGCAGACTATGGTTCCATCAGGAAAGACTTCTTCACTGTGATGGTGACTGAGCCCTGGCACAGGTTGCCCGGGGAGATGTTGGAGCCTCCCACTCCCACCATGGAGACAGTCAAAAGCCACCTGAACATGGTCCTGGGCAACCAGCTTTGGGTGACCCTGCAGGAGCGTTGGACCAGATGACCTGCAGAGGTCACTTCCAACCTCAGTCATTCTGTAATTCCATCTTGCATTCAAAAGTATACTGACTGTGTGATCAAGTAACCCGGAAGAAGTGAAGCTGAAATGCTTTAAGTAAATGGCATTGCAAGCCCTTCAGCTCTATTTGATTGACCTAAATTACTCTTTTAATTAAAAATTTAAGTTGGTAACTTTTTGATTCTAGACTTTGCTTTCCCACATTAAGAAAAAGTTTATTTGAGAATTGAAAGTAGGGTGTGTGAAGTGCTGCAGGTTAGGATTGAGAAGATAACCTTTCAGTGTTTGCTGTCTTCTGCTTAAAACAGATGATGTCCAACCAGCTCAGACTGTACTGTGAAGAGATGATTATGATATTAATGACTTGGATGTCAGGGGTGGTAAAATTCTTAATTTAGAATAATCATTTTTATGCCTGGGTTGTTATGCTGTTGCCAAGAAAATAATGCTTGGGCAAAACTTCCCTCGGGAAAACTAGGACACCCAGGGACTGCAGTGAAAACACCGGCTTTGAGAAATATGTAAGAGTTACTGCTATACGGATAATTGTTATTACAAAGTAGTTTAATTCTTGTTAGGGTAATAATTTGTTATTGTGAAACAACATTAGCTCTAGGATAATGTTTTAATTCCTGTTTTGTTGGTTAATAGATTCAGGACCACCAAAGAAACCTCTTAACAAAGGAGATGAGGAGGGAAAGCCTAAATCCATTTCCAAGAAATTTGTGAAAGGACCATTAAGACCTGGAAGAGCTAATGTCAAACAATTCAAGAATACACAGCAATCAGAAAAGCTTGCAAAGAAGAGGAAGCTTCAGGATGGTGAAGAGGGAGGTGAGCAGCTTTTTAAGCCTGGTTATCAATGGAAACTAGGTTTTGGGAACATCGTTCATCTAGGTCTTCCTCTTTTCCTCTGGCGTGTTATCACCTTTCCAGACTGGCTGAATAACTCCAAGTTTACTTCATGTTTAATATTTGCTGTGGAAAAATTTAACTTCCCCTGGGACTAAAGTCATTAGAATTAACAGTTACAATTTTTCTTGGAAGCCAAAAGTAAAGATGTGGTAATCGGTGTGCCATCATAAAGCTCTGACTATTTTAATGACAGTATTAAATGGCTAGCTTGAAACAGGCTGTTTTCACACAAAATTGGAAAATGCAGAGTTTTTCATAGGCAATGTTAGAAACGTAATCCTCCATTCTAAAAGTATTGGCTATGAAATTTGGAACACAAAATTTCACAAAACAAAGCTGATTATCCTTTATATTTTTTCTGTAGCCCAGACTATCTAGATACCTCTTTTTGTTTCAAAAAAAACCCAAACAAATAAAAACAACAAAAAAACACCCCCCACAAAACCCCAGCAACCCACCTTCCCCCCCAGAAAATCCGAACGCTATCATCAGTGTTACAGCTTTTCACATTTTACAGCTTATCATAGAATGAATGGTTAGAGTTGGAAGGGACTTTAGAGGTCATCTAGTTCCAACGCCCCTGCCCTGGGCAGGTACACCTTCCACTACACCAGGTTGCTCAAAGCCCCATCCAGCCTGGCCTTAAACGCTTCCAGGGATTGGGCATCCACAGCTTCTCTGGGCAACCTGGTAATACAGAGAGGCTAAATAAATGCCTGATTTTTATCATTGTTTAAATGGATTTCTTTTTTAACTTTGTTTCTGGCGCATGAGCACTTCATGGTTCCTCCTTCTGCTGTGAAGCAAAACTCTTAATGCAACAATTAAACAGCACTGTAAAATGAGAAGTGGAATCTTAATGTAGGGGATTCTGAAGTTCTGCAGAAAAATGTTAGTTGTTTGAAGGACAGCAGAAGGTCTTGAGTATTTTATTGTTGCCTTTGTTGCATGTTTGTAGAATGGCTTCACATGGAATATGCATTAGATATCTGGAAACTTAATAGCAACAGAATGTTCATATTAAGCTGCTTTAAAAAAAAAAAAACACAACCACAAACAAACCTTTATATGTTGTTAATAAGAGTAACTGAAAGCTGCTGTATATTGCACAGTGGCACTGCTCTCAAAGCAAAGTGTTACTAGTTTTGCTTGTCACTATTCCTTAGAGAGCGATAGAAAAAATCAATAATATGCTTTGTACAAAGAGAGTTTTGGTTTTGGATGAGTAAGACAGTCAAGTGTGTGCTGCTAAATACCAACAAGTGGTGCTTTAAGGACTAAAAATTTGAAGCTGTGTCTTTGATGTTCCATATAGAAGTAACAATTACCATGACTTGCTTCTGTGAAACCATGTAATGTAAGACGATTGGTTTTTATCAAGGTATGAATAAAACTAAAATGAAATACTTGAAGCTTTTCTGTAACTCTATTAATGGCATCTTCTGTAGAAAGTTAACTGAGTTTGTTGTGTGGCCGTGTATAGCTAATTTGTATAGTAAAATCCCATGCTTAAGGAATTTGACTGAATAAAAACATTTAGCATGTAAAAAGGCTTTAATTTTTTCCTTTCTCTGAGATTTCAGATCTGTATCTTTGAGTTAGGGCCCTTCTTTTGAGAGAGGGAAAAGTTGTGTATGAGTACAGGGTGAACTAAAAAGGGAGAGTTACCTGGGGTGGTCATAGGCTGATAGGTGCATTTTGAGTAAATTTTTAAGCTATTAAGAAGTTTGCAATGCAACCTTTGATAGAGTGTTGAGGAAAAATCGTTGTTTGCCTTGTTCCTCCAGTATTCTGAAAGTGGAAATTACTGGCTTAGCATACTTATTTAATATTTACTATTTCTTATTAGGTAGCTGGATAACTGCAGGCAAAGCTCCTGAATTGTTAGCAATTCAAGTCACAGAGCTGCCACAGATTATACTGATAAAGGATTCCATTGCTCCTCTTTAATTGACTATGTATTTATTTTTGTCTTCAGGATCGGATTCTAAGAAGCCAAAGTGGAGTGACTTCAAAAAGAAAAGGAAGGAATTAAAGCAAACCAGACAACTTAATGATAAAAGTAATTATGACATAATTGTAAAATCAAAGCAAATATGGGAAACTGTGAGAAGGTAATAATGATTTCTTTTTTCTCTCATTTAGTTGGCTTTTAATTATAAGTTGCAAGACGACTGTCTTTCTCCTGTTTAATTATCTAAAACTGTACTTCCACAGTGGAAACTCTATGGGTGAATAACATTACATACAGTTCTGTAGATGGTTGAAGCAGATTGTGGTGACCCGTGGTGCTAGAAATATCTGGATTGAGCTCGCTTGTATTTTAGGCTAAAATTTGTGAGTAAATGCTTAGGGAGTTGTCTTATTTTTTGAATCCTTAAGCACAGAGCATGTACTGATACAGCCAGATCCTGCAGTAGGATCACTGCATGAGTTTGTGGAGGTTTGTATACTGTCACTGGGCAGGTGTGATTCTAGAACTGGGGCCACACATCAGAAGGAGGAGTTAATTTTACTTGCTCTTAAGTGTCTGTGCTTTGCAGTCTTGGCTGTGGAAATCTGGTTTGGTTTCTAGGAACTGAATCTGGTTAATTACATCTATAAACAAGTTTAATGAATGGTAATGTAAATTCGGATTAGCAGGAGCTAACTTAATTTTGTACTGTTGTACTGTCTTGCTTCTTAATTTATAGATTTAAGTGAAACATACTACAAAAAAGCTGCGTCCTCAATTCAGATTGTTTTACTATTTTTTTGCTTGTAGGAAGAAATGCGGTAAGGAGACCCGAGAAAAGCTAATGAATGAACTACAGAAGCTTCTTCATGGAAAAATTAAAAGTGTAAGATAAACTGATGCCATAGTGCATAAATTCAGAAAAGGTTCTTTAAAGAATGGTGGAATATAAACAAACTTTTAATAATATTGTCCTAACCTGTTTTTCCAAAACCTACATGGAATTTTTTTAAACTGTTGAGTAAAAAAAGAATGAAAACAGGGTTGAAAGGCTGCATTTGGCACCTGGATTTCAGGACAGTAGCCTGGGATGCTTTGTCTATCAGCTGGCTATTAGAAGTCTGATGTTTTGCCAGGCAGCTTTAGTCTGCTCAAATTCTGTGTTAACTGAAGTTCAAAAACAGCCACTCAGAGTTTTGATTAATTACAGTTATTTCTTTGCAACTTTCTTTTGGAGAAGTTAGTGTCCTGATACTTAACTACGCTGAACAGTCTTGCCACTTAGTTCTTGAAAGATATAAAATTGCAGTGAAATAAAGTGACTGGTGGTATTCCATGCCGAAGTGAACTGTATTGTCACATGCTGAAATTACAAAGAACGTGAGAGAAAAAGAGATAGCATTTCATGGTTCTCTTTCAGCATTAAAATGTTGATGCATGTCTTTAACTGTCAACAACAGCGAGTATTGTCTATATTTTGTTTGATAGAGCAATAAAACAACTTTAAAACTTTAATTTGTTATAAAAAGGTAGCAAATCTTATAATTGGCATTGCATGCTACGTGTGGCATAAAACTATATTAGAGAGCAAGTGCATTAAAATAAATGTGGTGCATAATGCCATTTGAATGGCCTAGGGTAATGAAATGTCTCTGTCCTGTAGCTGGCGTTTGCGCATGATTCAACTCGAGTGATCCAGTGCTTTATTCAGTATGGTAATGAGAAGCAAAGGCAAGAGACATTTGAAGAACTGAAAGGTACTTTCTTCCCATTTACATTTTACATATATGCTTTTCTGTTGTTGTTAGGATGCATTAAAAAAAACATATTATTTTCTCTTGAATATTTTAAATTTTATTTTTAACTTCAAATGATGCGTCTTTCCTAGTGGGCTCTTAAAACTTAAATAACAGTATCTTGTTTTGTAGAGTTCATTTCGTGAAAAATCAAACCAGCTGAATGTTTCTCCCTTCTTTTAGATAGCCTAGTAGAGTTGAGCAAATCAAAATATTCCAGAAATATTGTGAAGAAGTTTCTTATGTACGGGTGAGTATGAAGTGCATTTGCTTAGCTGTGTTGCATTGTTTTATTTCCAGTGTGAATGCTGCTCTTAATCTATAGTGCATCATGAATAAAAAATATGTCTCTGGAATCATATTTATAGTAGTAATAAAACAGGAGAGTGTCTGGTATTGCTAACAGCAGTTTTCCTTTTGCAAAAAGTAAAGCTAGAGTTGTACACATTGAGGAAAACATGCAAAAAGAAGCTCAAATATTTGCTCAAAGTTAATCTTTGCCTTATGCAAAAAACCTGACTTTTTAAAGTTTTCTCTACTTAGTGTTTCACGAAGGCATCATTTATTCTGTAGAACTTACCCACTGGATTCTTTTCTTATCTTCAAAAGGCCTTATGATTTCTCCTGGTTCCTGGCTTTCTCACCATATTTTCATAAATGCTGTAAGGCTGATCCAGATTTCCTAGTTTCTGTGCTAAAACTTATCGCCTGAATGTGCTTCCGAAAATAAAACTATTGATAGGTCAGCTTGTCCCTAAAGCTTTAACTCTTGCTGTCTTATCTTCCTCTGTGAGACAGGACAAAACCACAAGTTGCAGAAATAATAAAAAGTTTTAAGGGCCATGTGAAAAAAATGCTCCGTCATGCCGAAGCGTCTGCTGTAGTGGAATATGCATATAATGACAAAGCCATTCTGGAACAGAGGAATATGCTGACAGAAGAACTATATGGGAACACTTTCCAGGTTTACAAGGTGATGTTCCAGTACTTTCTAGTCTAAGGTTTTAGCATCGAGGGTATTGTGTCAGTAATACCTTGCTTATCGTACCTGCTATTTCTTTTGATTAAATTTCTTTCTGTCAGCTGTCCAAATGTAGTCTAGTTTAGCATATTTAAATGTTATGATTACTTGCACATTTCTATTCCAGATTACATTTTTGTGACTTTTCAGTTCGAACTGTGTAAAATATATTATGTTGATGTATGAGCTTGCTCTGCTTATCGAAGACAGGCTAATATATTGTTGCAGTTATTGTAGTGTCATAGAGTCTAGCATGAAGCGATCATCCTAGATGCGGTAAGATTTAGGCTTAATTCCCCATTAATGCTCTAGGTGGCTTTTGTGTCAGAACTGCCTTATGTCTCATGAGAACTGAGTGTGGGCAGAATGTGCCTGCATCTATATATGGTATGCTATTTAGGCTTAAGTTTTGGCTTTGTTGTCTTTTCCCATGGAGACTATAGGGCTTGAGTCCAAACTCTCTTGAAACCATTTAGATGTAGATCTTCATCAGGCAGTGGGAACCTTTTTAAAAAGTACAACCTCCTTTCTTTTGACTTCTGTTTTTCTTGCTCATTTGGAAAGTTGGTTTCCATTAGAGGTACAAATAGTTTTATTTGCTGCAAAGTTCAGAACTGTTTTACGCAATTATTAACTACACTACACAGCATACCTTTACCCAAGATTTCTGTTAAAGCTGTATAAGAAATTAACAGCTCGTTTCTGAATGGTCTTGCTGGGGTTTTTTTATGAGTTATTATAAGTTTTAGGGAAGCATTTTGCAACTCTGTAATAGAAACGCATGTTTGCTGTGTTTTGTGGGCTGTAGTTTGTACTTGGTGTACAACAGCCTCTGAAATTAAGTGCAGTGTTAGCTTCCATCATTCTAGGATTCTTGGCATGAATGCTTCAAGTCTTACATTGTGGTGCAAACCTGAGACTCAACAGTATGTGGGTTTATAAGACGTTACGGTGTAATCCTTAACAAGACATGGAGTTTCTTGGTGTTACGGGTTGCCCAGAGAGGTGGTGAAAGTCCCATCCCTGGAAGTGTTGAAGGCCAGGCTGGATGGGGCTTTGAGCAGCCTGGTCTAGTGGTTGGTGTCCCTGCCCATGGCAGGGGGGTTGGAACTACGTGATCTTTAAGGTCCCTTCCAACCCAAACCATTCTATGATTCTATGATTCAAAATGTGTGGTTCACTTTCCCCCTCCTGCCACCAACTCTCCACCCCCCTTCCCTACCCAGCAGGGACAGTTAGAAATGCGTTTTTTCTAATTTTCTGTCTAGTCAAACTGTTTTTCAAACAACAGATTCTTCTACAAGAGTTACCATTGTAATTGTTTAGATGAGATACTGACAAGTGTTTCCATATTTAAGGTATATGGTACATATTCCTCCTCTCTGCTGTTTTTGAACTGGAATTTCGTGGGCCTTGGTTAACTTCTCAGTTGATTGACTTGTTGCTGTGCTACCCCTTGTCACATGCATGCTGTCATGCAGAATTTCTGCTTAGCTCAGGAGTCCCTTAACACAGTGCCAACTTTGTGTATTTTACCTTGTATCTGACAGTCTCATGAGGAGCTCACCACAATTGGCAAAAAGCAGTTCAAACCATTGAAGTAGCTTTTGTTTGCTTATAATGAGTATTCAACTTGTAGAAACTTAACTATACAGCTTTTGACATAATCAAAGTAGCTAAAGTTTTTATTTTTAAAATAGTAAAACCTGCTAGTTTTGCAGAAAATTCATTTTGTTTGTGATATTGTTAATGAATTTTCATTGAAAAAGGACTAAAGAGTATACTTTTCTATGAACTTCCAGTACTTACTGGGAATGATTAAACCTCTGTGCATTCATTTCAGACACCAGTTGTCCCAACACTGGATAAAGTGTTAGATGCCCAACCTGAAAAGCGAGAGGCCATCTTGGATGAAATGAAACAGATTCTTACACCAATGGCACAAAAGTAAGGACAAAAATTGGTTTAAGGTGTGACTATCATGAACCAGTTTGTTTCTGTCAACAAACAGACAGTGATATTGATACTCATTTAAGCTCATATGACAGTGATATTGATCCTCTATTAAACTGTAACATTGCTGTGTTGTATAGTAAGTAACTATAACTATGGTTTTTGTCTGAACTGTCATAGGGAATATCTTATCTTCGTTTCGAACTCCACTTGTATAAACAACTAAAGCGTCCCCTGCCCCAGTCAAATAATTGGTAGAAATCCCAGTGTGATGTGCTTCCATAATGCATTATTGGATAAGCTTCTCCAGTGGTCTTCAGGAGAAAATATTTCGCTAGGTTTTAGAATTTGTAAGTTTTGGTAGAATTTCCCACATACTGTAAATGCTACCCATCTAATCCAGAATGACTATGTGTTTTCTGCACATCTCACTGCCTAACTTTTTCTTTTTTAACTGCAAATGAAGTATTGCTAGCTTACACTAAAACCATTACTTGTGTGGGAATTTTGCTTATTTTCTTCTTCCCAAATACAGAGAGGCTGTGATAAAGCACTCGCTGGTACATAAGGTATTTTTGGACTTTTTCACTCATGCTCTTCCGAAACAAAGATCCGTAAGTATGTTTTGGGGTTTTTGTCTTCTTTTGCCTTTCAGTGGAAAGCTAGGGGTAGGAAGGTGGATTATTCGTAGCCTATTCTGAGACCAGGTCTTACCTAATGAAAGGTTCCTGTGCGTGGTTTTGTGCTTTGTTAGAGAATGCTTCTGGATTCAGTCTTTTGTGAATTGTGGGGACTAAGGGCATATCTCTTCCTCCTTGCTTGGCTTTTTGTGCAGACATGGTAGCATATGGATATTCTCTTCGGGGTTTGGAAACCCCTTTTGTAGATCTGTTTCTGCCTGTGCATATAGCTAGTGACAGCAACCGTGTTGTGATTGAGCAGTTTCTAAATAAATGGTAAAATGCTTGGAACCTTTGATTAGGCAGCAAGAAGCAGCTAGGGATAGAAAGGCAGATAGGTGGGAGCTTCATGTCAAAGAAATCTATCCAATAATAACAGAAGTAGTGTCTATTAACCTGGGAGGGGGCGGTTGGTTTGTTTTTTCTTTTTTGACTGATGGTGTTGTTTAGTCACATGGCTTCATAACCTCATTACTTTCATATGAAGACTAACTTTTGGCTGAATCTTGTCATATCTGATTTGTAACATCACCTTTTAGTTCTTGCTTTCTGGCTAATACCTTGTATGTATAAATAAATTGCATCACCTTCAAAGATTTAGTTGTCTTTGTCACCTCTAATTTTAGTCTCAGTTCTGAGCACCCTTTGAATTGTCTGTAATAGGTCAACTGACGAGCTTCGAAACAGGTCTGATTTCATAGGGTGAATATGACAGATATATGAATAATGAAGGGAGAAAGCTTGTGTCATTTACAGTCTGTTGGACTCCTTTTGAGGCCATTTTTCATATGTCAAGGCAATGAGAATGGTTCTGTAGAGCCAGTGATGCTGTCAGTAATGTTGTGGGCAGACAAAAGATCCTTTCATGCCCTCGTCTGCCCACCTTGAGATTTGTCAGGCCTTTTCTTTCACCTTTTTGCTTTATCACATTTTCTTCTCCAGGAAATGATAGAAGCTATCAGAGAGGCT